>JAMPIV010015339.1:0-520721 GCA_024509875.1 Oreohelix idahoensis
AACCAGTCATTTGACTTTGCTGTTTTCTTACCAGAGGTGGCAAGTGCAGTACTTTGAATGGTGTTCCGTAGATGCTCCCAGTTCTCTGTAATAGTATCACCATGCTGAGGGCTACTGAGCACTTTCTCGAAGGTCGAAGTGAATTGAGCGATCATGAAAGGGTCTGACATCTTGCTGGTATCAATGCGTGGTTTCCCTTCATGTCTGACACGATAGAGTTTTCTTGGTTGTGCTCTGATTTTGCAGCAAACCAAGGAGTGATCTGTATCACAGTCTGCACTATGGTACGAGCGCGTGGAGAGCACAGACCTGAGGAGTGGCCTTCTGACGAGAATCAGGTCAAGTTGGTGCCAGTGCTTGGATCGTGGGTGTCTCCATGACACCTTATGCTGGGGTTTTATCTGAAAGTAGGTGTTGGTCACGCAGAGGTCATGGTGGACGCAAACTCTAAGAGCCGTTATCCATTTTAATTCATCTTGCCAATACCAAACCTGCCCAGATATGAAGGCCATGAAACATTATCGGCACCCACTCTAGCGTTAAAGTCACCAAGGAGAACAAGCTGTTCTTGCCTAGGTATGCTTTTGATAATTGCTGTTAGATTCTCGTAGAACTCATCTTTAGCTTCTGAGGCAGAGTACAGAGTAGGAGCATACACACTGACAAGGGTGATGGGACCTGTGCTAGTTTGCAGGCGGAGCGTTAACAGGCGTTCTGATCCATTCTCGCCTGGTTCAACCATTTTAGTTAGCGATTTTTTTACCGCAAAACCTACTCCGTGTTCTCTAGCTTTATTAAGATGTTTCCCTTGCCAATAAAATGTGTAGTACTTCTCGCTCACCGTTCCAGAGCCCGCCAGGCGCGTTTCCTGAAGTGCAGCTATATCCACCTGAAGTCGTTTAAGCTCATCATTAATTATGGCTGTCTTCCTTACATCGTTTACATCCTGTAGGTTTTCGGATAGTCCAGTCAACATAGTCCGGACGTTCCAGCATCCCAATCTCAGAGTTTGCTTATTTCTATTTTTTCGATAATTGCTTGGTGCAAAATTTTCTGTCCACAGTTCGGGTTTGACCCTAATCCCCATGCACCCAATGGGGAAAGCAGACAGTGGCGGGACAACACCTTATTGACTGGGGGCTGCCCAGCTTGAAGCGGGCGGTAGCTGTCCAGTGAGATCCTAGAACCTCTCCCACTGTCGGAAGGAGCCCCTGGCGCCATGCCCTACGCCAATTGGGCAAAATGCTTATAACCGGTAACTGCTACATCCCGTGTTTTGCCGACACCTATAGGGTAAAGCTGGAGTGTCCTCTCCAGGGCGCGAGCTTGGGCACAGTTATATGGAGATCAAGCTGTTAAGTGAGTCTATGGCAGACTCAAAACAGAGTCTAGAGATTGATCCAGCATATGAAAGACTATCAGAGAGGTGTAGACCAACTAAATTATATAGGATTATCATCAGGAGCATAATACCTATCCTATTGTATGGACAACAGATTATTGCTGGAATTGCAGAGGCGTTGTAACTATTAGGGGAGAGGAATACTGGTATACCTGGTCACATCAAAAGAAACTGGTGAAAGGGATTGTCGTAAAAAGCTGATCTTACATGTTTGTTTGTAATGTGCCTGTACTGGTTGTTGAGTATTATTGTAGGCTGTTGATTACGAAGGAGGCATATCCTTCTGATTTCAGAGGGTTTTGGTTGCTGTCAATAACTGGTGCCAGACTACAGTGGGCCGATATATTCATGCCACAGTTTTCCCTTTTTCGGAGACAACTGTAAACCACCATCTTTCTTGAAGAAGTGGGAGCTGAAGGTTGTCGTTCAGCGAAGTGCAGGAAGATTCCTACATCATATTACAAAGATAGGTGCATGTTCGGCACCTGATCGCTCAGCTAACATTATAGTATAAATAAGAGACTGGAAATAGTGATATAAACATTCCATCAGTGTCCACAAAAACTTACAAACAACATGCAGAGATGATGATAATAAACAATCAACCAGTGTATACTAGAAGTCACCTCAGTTAGACAATACAACTACACTCTTATATAATAATATGTGTATTATGGTCAGAAGACCCATTGTGTAAATTGATTGATGTAATTAATTTCTATGATTTCACTTTTGATTGTCAGTCCTGATTCCAAATAAATCAGATTCAGGACAATAAATTGAAAAACATTAACTTTCAACCACTGACTTACTAAAGATAGTCTTTTAAAGTGTAGTTCGTATGTGATTGTCGTGGTACTGTTGTGTTGTATTAGATAACAAAATAATTTGAGTAATTGTTTATATGTTTAGTTGGTTAATGCAACCTTACACTAACATTTCATAATCCTAGACACCAAACGTAGTAATCTTACATTCTATCTAGAATAAGTCTGAATGAGATCATAGTGGTGGTAGTAGAAAGGTGCCCTGGAAATTTACTCTAATATTTATTATATTCAGGGACCTTCACAGCTGACCTCATTCAGTACACTAAGATTTCTTAACAACAAACTGTATTAACATCAAACCCACCACAGTCGGGCTTACAGATGGCCAACAAGTGTGTAAAGATGTATATCCATATACGCGAATGTACTAGGTCCTTTCATACTACACACTGCGATCACACACCACAGGAACGTAGAGGTCAGGAAATATGGAAACCCGCTGTAACGTTATATAGTTTATTGACAGCACAGTCACGCAGACATAATAGAAAAACGGTTCACAACATAATCATGTGGCATCTGATAAGTAAATCCGTGAAAACTCAGTTAAAAGTACAAATTCCAAAGTACATAGGCTGCAGAACATAGCAGCTCATATTTCATAGTAATGACAACGAAAATATCCATCAACAGGGACTGCATACCTCGCAGTTCACAGTAATATAACCTGAGCCGACATACTCCATGGCTTTGAATAGTAAATACAGTACATCAAAAAGCCAGCATACTCTCTGACTTGCATAATAAATCTCCTGGGAGAACGAACATTCCCTTAAATAATCCAACTATCTTCAAAAATCCATCATAGGAAATGTGAATATATATAATGGCCCATACAATCCCTGGCCTCGAAATATCTTCAATATAACAAATTCTCTCTTTCACAAAAATACCCTGGAACGCACTCGCGAGATGGAACGACCATCACGAAGCCCTGCCAGTCACACCCTGTCACGAGATTACTGCTTCTCAGAACAGCTCAGTAAAAATTACTCATGCGCGAACTAACCGCGTGAGAACTCAGCTCAGCTCAACCGTCTCTTTCCGCAAACTATCACTAAGAACATTCGAAAACTTTCTTTATCTTTTTTTTTAAAAACAAACTAACAACTACTCAGTTGAGCTATGTTCAAAAATTACCGAGCATAAAGCCCCCAACTAAAAAAATCATCTCATCACCAAAGCGTGCTAACTAACGTGTGTACAAAAATCCAACCAATACATACAAATCTTTAACACCTAACTCCCATTAATAAAACATGACTTAACAGACTACACCGACCCCCGGGAAAAAAATGATATCATCATTTTTTTTAAAAGTACATGGAACAAAAAAAATTGAGGTCGATGGAGTTCCAATATCTACACACAAGGATTACACTATGTTAAGTCATATTACTAAATCAACAATAGAGGATGGAAATATGTGTAAAGTAAGAAGATGAAGTATACAAAGATAATCAAATTCAAACAAAGATGAGGTATATCAAATATAGTCTAAGTAGGAAATAATAAGTGGAAAGTGAGAAGACAAGATGATGTACACGAAGAATGACCAGCAGTGAAAGAAAGCAATGAAATGAGAATTAAAAAAAACAATGATATATCATGGTAACCATTAAGTTAAACAATGCATATCTATACCAAGGAACAAATAACTAGTTACCATCTAAAAATAGCATAATATGCATGATAACTAAGTTAATAAACTTATAAAGTACCAATGATGAACTTGTTATAGACATCATCATTAATAATATCGCTATACCTAGTTACGCCCTAGCGCACAATTAAACGCTGGGTAAAGAAAAAATACTTCACAATGTCAGAAAAAACACCTTTTCAATGTACAATACCGAAATTTATCATAATGATAATTTAAGTTTTAATAGCCTCATCACTATAATTGTTACATATTCAACGATTATCCAAAACACAGTCATATAATAATAATATGGTCATGACATGGTGTATGAAAAGGAAATAACACAATTCTATTTTAATAACGGTAGGATTTTATAAGAGGCAACAATTAACTTTAAATTTAACCTACCAAATGTGGCTGTGTAAACTTCCGACCCCTGTGGTATGTCAATCAAACCTTCCTCCGTTACAGAAAAAAAGGGTAACAGAGAAAGTAGCAAACTGGAATCATAAATTATATAGGTTAAGAGACCCTCTTCCGTTTTTTGCAGATAAGGCAGGAAGAGTAGGTAGAGGATGACCGCAACTCAAGGTAGTCACCGCTGTATGCTGAAACAAAGTTGTGCACTCAAGGCACTGAGATGCTCTCTCGAAATCGAAAGCAGAGCAAGCAGTAGCATTAGAGACACTGTTATTATTGTTACCTTGATTATTAATAACCTGGGGCTCCTGTTAAGCAGAGTTAGCATGGCGATGCGATCTATCATTTGGAGATCTACCGTCATACCGCGATCTATTGCGACTAATATCTCTATTGGGAGCATTGTTATTTGCTCTACTGAAACTATTGTTCTGATTTGAACCCCAGTTAGCATAGTTGCGATTACTATTTCCCCTTTGATCAAAATATCTATTAGGTGGATTTTGTTGTCTCCTCGAAAAATTATTGTAAGGCTGATAATCTCTAGTGTAGTTACCTCTTCCAAAATTTCCATAATTGTTGGAACCAAAATATTGAGGTCCGTTAAATTGTCTCCAGTTTCTTGGAGAAGGAAAATTACTACGTGATGGTCTTCCTTGGTACTGTCTAAAATCACGATAGTCTTTCCTACCAAAATTGCTTGCATTTTTGCATGTGGGAATGTGCTTAACAGGTGCATCATACTGACTGTGCTGAGTATGATGAGTAACAGCATCAGCGAAACCACTGTGCACAGGAATGATAGAATCCTTATAGTTACGAACATAATGGGTATTCTTTTGGGAACGAGTACTAATAGTTTTGTCCCCTGTTACGAACTTATCAGAACTCTGAAAAGTCGATGTACGGTTGGTCTATGAAGTCTTGACATGAAATTTATCAGAGTTTTTACCGTGGGCTAAAGAACTGACTGTTATAATCGGATTACTTTTGTTGGCATAACGCCAAGAATCACTACTTTTAGAGGCAGTATCGTTATTATGTGGGAAATTGTATTTGCCACGAAAAGATTTGTTTACACCATGTTCAATGTCATAGTTAGCATTGAGTGCATATGGCTGACTCTTTGCATTCGTGAAGTGTTGATCATCAAATTTATGTCTAACACTGTCCACCTTGACAGCAGACAACACTTTGTTGTTTAAGAGAATATCTAATAGGCCATCAACTCTGTTACGAAGTTTTGTAATTTCTACTTCTGTACTAGCTTTTTCTTTAGCAATAGCTTTCTTTATTTTCTCATTGGTTTTAACTTGAAGCCTGTTGTAATCTAACCTTAAGTCGTGTAACTCAGAAGTAAGAGTTTTCTCTTTAACAATTCTATTCCTAAGATCTACTTTTAATTTTTCCTTCTGAGATGTAGTCTCCAATTTAAGGATCTTAATCTCTTGTAGGAGAGTTTGGATAGTTTCTAAAGCCTTAGCCTTCTCTCGCACAAGTTCAAGTTTGAGTGCTGCAATAGCACTATGATGGCTACTTATAAGCTCATCAACCCTCTCGGGAAATACAGCATTTTTCTCTTCAAGTTGGCGATCGAGATCTGTATTATCATTGAATAGAGCAAGAAGCTCTTCTGTATTCGACTCCTCACGTTTCCTGGCCCCAACTTTTAATTCCTCATAGTCCATTTTGACTTGTTTTATCTCACCGGTGAAAGCGTTTTCCTTACAACGTTGTTTGTATTGTAATAAGCTCATCTCATCTTCTAGCTCATTTTCATTCGCTACAATTTTTCTCTCCAGCTCCATAGATAATACCTTTTGCTCAAGCAGTCTCATATTTTCTTCAGCTTGCATCTGAAGTTTCCTCTTTTCCAATTCCATTTGCAGTTTTCTATCTTCAGCCTCCATCTGAAGTTTTCCCCAAAACTAAAAGAAATAATATTGCAAAGAATGCAATGACACTGCGAAAGGAGTGACAAAACCAGCAACAGCACAGTGTATACATAAAAAATTTGTAAATAAATTAAACATAGCAAGAGAGAGGAAGACAATCACAAACAAATTAATCAATAAACTAACGCACAGAAAAAATGCTACGACAACGACAGTGAAACAGTTCATCGCACCTAAACAATTACTGTCGTAAGAGACAAGTAGCGATCTGAACTTCAGCAAGGTTTTTAGCCTTGAACCGGAATTACTGCTCAATTGAAACTCACAAACTAAATCCTATAGAACATCTGACAAGAGCCCGAATTAGCTTCGAGATGAACCTCGTTTGTCAGATCGACCTCCCAACCAAACCCGCATAAACATGGAACATATAACATAGAACACGAAATATAATAAATAGAGCAAGCTCTGAGGAAGGTTGGATTACATAGGACAGTGGTACAGTTTACAACACAAACAACCACTTATCTTCAAAATAAAGAACTTCCGGCCTCCGCAACAACAACAATTATGGACATATGGTATCAAAATGAAGTACAAAATTAATGTCTACAGGATCTCCTTGGTGATACTGGCATTCAAACGTAATTCTTGACAACGGGTGCTGCAATCCTGAGTTGGCATACGAGAAGAAAGACTGGAAACAGTGCAACTCTTGACTTGATCTTCTTGACTTGGTAACACTGTAAATCCCGTTGAACCTCTGTTGGATGGTATGATACCCCACGAAACTGGCTCACCACTTAATGTTAAAGTTTGTTTGCCTTAACATCTTCTTCAATAAGCAACACAGGCCATCACTTTATGTAAAGATATAAATCCTTATGTAGAGGTCAGTGGCGGGATACGCGTCAGATCAATGACGGTGGCAAGAAGACGAATTAGTCTGCTGACAATAATAATCAGCCGTGGTCGGGCTTACAGATGGCCGACACGTGTGTAAAGATGTAAATCTATATACGCGAATGTACTAGGTCCTTTCATACTACACACTGCGATCACACACCGTAGGAACGTAGAGGTCAGGAAATATTGAAACCCGCTGTAACGTTATATAGTTTATTGACAGCACAGTCACGCAGACATCATAGAAAAACGGTGCACAGCATAATCACGAGGCATCAGATAAGTAAATCCGTGAAAACTCAGTTACAAGTGCAAATTCCAAAGTACATAGGCTGCAGAGCAAAGCAGCTCATATTTCATAGTAATGACAACGTAAATATCCATCAACAGGGACTGCATACCTCGCAGTTCACAGTAATATAACCTGAGCCGACATACTCCATGGCTTTGAATAGTAAATACAGTACATCAACAAGCCAGCATACTCTCTGACGTGGATAATAAATCTCCTGGGAGAACGAACATTCCCTTAAATAATCCAACTATCTTCAAAAATCCATCATAGGAAATGTGAATATATATAATGGCCCATACAATCCCTGGCCTCGAAATATCTTCAATATAACAAATTCTCTCTTTCACAAAAATACCCTGGAACGCACTCGCGAGATGGAACGACCATCTCGAAGCCCTGCCAGTCACACCCTGTCACGAGATTACTGCTTCTCAGAACAGCTCAGTAAAAATTACTCATGCGCAAACTAACCGCGTGAGAACTCAGCTCAGCTCAACTGTCTCTTTCCGCAAACTATCACTAAGAACATTCGAAAACTTTCTTTATCTTATTTATTAAAAACAAACTAACAACTACTCAGTTGAGCGATGTTCAAAAATTACCGAGCATAAAGCCCCCAACTAAAAAAATCATCTCATCACCAAAGCGTGCTAACTAATGTGTGTACAAAAATCCAACCCATACATACAAATCTTTAACACCTAACTCCCATTAATAAAACATGACTTAACAACTTGTTGTGTGTATCTGAGATTAAACCAAGTTACCTTTATGTTTTTTGGGCTGCTGAATTTAAAATGGCCGTTAAAACACAAGATTAGCTCTAGTTTTTTAAATATCTATAAAACAAATTTTACACATTTGCATATACGTACCATATGATAATAATGTTCATAACGGAAATGATTCACAGCGACGTATTATTGCCTGTCGCTTGTAATGAGTTTCTGGAGAATCTCTCACAAGGGTCCAACAATAGTCTGCTAGCGTTGCTGCATTACATTTCCCTTGGTACCTTTTTTCAAGGGTAGTAATGTCCTGATGAAATCGTTCCCCATGCTCGTCACTGATAGCACCGCAGTTAGCAGTGAAGTAATTTCAAAAATCCTGAAGGTATGAAAATCCTGCCCCATTTCGATCCATGGCCTTTACAAAATTCTTCATTAGTCCAAGTTTGATGTGGAGAGGAGGGAGCAAGATCTTGTGGGATTCTACAAGTGGTTCGTTAAGTACATTCTTTTTCCCCGGTTCAAGTGATTGTCGTTGGGGCCAATCCTTTTTCTTGTAGTGGGAAGTCCTGACACGGCTGTCCCACAGGTAAAACGTTACCATTATGGAGCAGCACAGCTTTTAAGCTCAACTTGGACTGATCAATGAACAGCCTCCAGTCGTCGTCTTTGTAGTTGATGTGTAGTGCTGCCATCAGACCCACTATATCAACGCAAGCAATGACGTTATCTGTCATTTTGAAATATGGAAGCAGATCTCTGTGCCGAGCACGAAACACAGACACATGCACATTCTCTTCTAGAAGATTCCATTGCTGCAGTCTGGACCCCAACAGCTCTGCTTTATTTTTTGGCAATTTCAGATCTCTCACTAGATCATTCAATTCACTCTGGGTAGTTTTATGTGGTTGTGCAGACTCTTCAATAGGCCCGAAATCAGGATCTCTTGATGTAGATGCTTTCACAGGTGACGGATGTCCACTGGCCTTATTATCTTCTTCATCATCCAGAGTATAAGATTCTGGTGGGTCCGGAACAGGAAGTCCTTCCTCGCGAGGCACTGGCCGCATAGCAGAGGGAATATTCGGATAGGTCACACGCCGCTTTCTCTTCTTAGAAATACCATGTCCAATTGGAGGAGTCATGCAAAAGTAACAATCATTAAGATGGTCTGTCGGTTCTCTTAACACCATTGGAACTGCAAAACTCATCGATCGTCCTTTTCAGTTCAACCAGCAGTGCATATTCGTTGCACAGGATTGACAACATATGTGTGATTCCCAATACCGGTCCTGGTCACCGATCTCACAACCAAAATAAAGGCTGTAAGCTTTCTTTATCATCGGTGTAATGGGTCGCCTTTGTGATAGCAAAGCTATTTGTCCGCAAATATAGCAAAAATAATCCGCACTGTTCACACATTCACGAGGCATCTTGAACGACACGTCGGCACTCACAAAATCCACAACACAAATGATGACAAGGAGGAAATGTGGTTGCAATGACTGCTACAGATTGCGTTATTCAATTGGCATGGGGAATCACGCGCCTGGGCTATAGAAAAGAGAAGGACTGGGTCATTCGCGTCGGTAAGGTGAAGCCACCAGCCTACTGACCCCCTCCGCCCCGGATCTTTAAATCTAGAGATAATTCGCGATTTTAAAGTTCATATTCGTGATCAGCATGTCCAAATTAGTTAAAAATAGCTACTTTTGTCTCGGATACATTTTGGCTGTTGTCCAGTGTAATGAGTTTTCTGCGCAGACCTACATTTATGTGTTTTGGTGTCTCTACCTTTTTAGACTCTCAAACACATTTCCCTTTGTTTTTTTTTTAAACTTAGGTCAGTACTTTTACATGTGTAACGTATTAGACTTTTTGTTTCCTTCTAATCAAACATTTGAAGGTCTCCACGATATTAGAACGGAAAAAGTAAAAACTTAGACAAAAACGTGGAAAACCAAATTCAGCAAAATGAAATCAACTTTGGTATTCAGTTATTTTTGGTTTATATATCTTTGCTTTCTTTATGCAATTTATACGTTTTTTGTCTCCCTTCTGAATATAATTTCCCTTGTCTTCTTTATTCTAGTGCATTTGTTTCGCATTATTTAAGAGTTATTGCCCCGGTCTTCTTCATGAACGGAGATAGCAAAGGGTGTTGATGTATTTTTCCACTATACTTCTTCAGTCCGCTCTTGGCGTCTAGCATTTTGTGGAGCTGAACTTTTCGTTCTTCTTCTTCCTCTTTGTTCGCCCTCAGACATCCACATTAATGACTCTAATAAAGGTATTTGTCAGCTCAAGGTTCCTGACATCTCCAAACAGTTTTTCATGGAGAGAAGTAGGTAGTTGCCATATGCCACTCCGTTCACTGCTGTATGTTGGGCAGGACTGGAGCAGATGTTCGGCTGCCATAGGGCTGATGCCATAGGTGCAGAGATCTGTTGTACCAATCCTGTACTTATAGTATTGTCGTGAAATATTCTAATCCACATATATAAATTATCAGGTAAATATAAAGCCTAACAAATAAATTCTAATAAAGAAAAGAGCAATGGTAAAATAACAGTGCTGTCACAAAGAATGTACTCGAAATCCCCTTTGTTTTATGCTTCGTCTGCAAATTGTAACGTTTCCACGTTAAATATAAGCCACTGCATAAATACAAGCGTTTCCACAACACATTAAAACGGGTATTGCATTTCTAAGAAAAACATTGAGAGGCACACTGCGTAATGACCTAAATTAATCCTAACATTAATTATACTACGTTACCAAAACGAACGAACAGATGGACTCAAATAGAAAGAGAGAGGGGCGAATAAAATCAGGAACGCATGCAACACGAAACACGTGTCTCGCTATTAATGCCACCCCCAACAAGCGTAACGCTATATACAATTACTACTATCACGCGTGTAAGGCCACATGCACTAACTTTTTTTCAGACGGACAGTGATAAAAACACTAACCTTCCCAGAGTTAGGTTTTAAAATCCTGAAAAAACGCTTATTAGAAAAGATAACATTAGATGGGTTTACGTTTGAAAACATTACAGTACCCAGACAGCACATCTTCGAAACAGGAGGTAGAGGAAATTGCATATTTTGAACGCAGCCACTTAGCTCTTTTAAATTTGTATATTTGGGTTCCTTAGGGCTTGCTGACAAAGAATATGTAAAACGTTACGCAAATAGTCTAGGAATTACCAAATTATAACCAAAATAAAATAGTGGGGATGCCTGACAGCATGAAATCATTTCTGCTCATAAAATTTTTTTTTTAACGTGTTTGAAAAAACCTTACGTACGGAAATAGCCTACCATGTTAACTCCAAATTGATTGGAGCGCAACAAATATAAGACTAAACACGATTGGTCGGACTATAAATACTATCTTTCGTTGTCAGGGGAAACGGGAGTAGGAGTATTTTTTGAAAAGATGTGTGGACAGGGTTTCATTGGTTAGAGCTGCGAATATACACAATTCAGAGCGTTAGTTCGAGACCACTAGTTCAAATAAGCTTGATGAAGCAACAGTGCGTTGAAGCCAGCTCATATTTTTTGCTAAATAAAAGCCTGGAACATAAGCAGATGGGAATTTGTGCCAGTATTTGTGCCAGAATTCATTGCTAGTCAACGTATCTGTGTATTTCCATGAATTGTGGTAGGTTTGAAATATTCAATATCTTTTAATGAAAATTGAATGTAAATTGTTAATTTATGCCTGTATATATGTGTAGTTCAGTAGCAAACATGATGTAAAGCCTATAATGCTCCAGCCTGAACAGAAGGTGTCGGAGGAAAGTAAAACGGCATGGAATGGCCAAACAGTACACTGACACCTAGATTATTTATTAGACAGAAATAATGCTGGAATTGCAGAGGCGTAGTAACCATTAGGGAGGGAAATACTGGTATAAAGTATTTCAGATGAAGCTGACAGTTGGCCTAACGCTCTGAACTCAATGTTTGTGATGTATTGTGCTCAGTGTAGAACTAGAGTATCAATTTGTTATGAAGTAGAAGGTACATCCTTCTTGTTTTCAGGGACCGTGGTCTTGACGTTATTGAGCAGCACCTGGTCAGAGCTTTGCTGAATCCAGAGTCGGACAGCATACTCCTTGGTCCATTTAGCTATCAGTGAGGTGTCTCCAGAGCCCAGGGGAGAAATCGAGCAGAGGAGTCTTTTCCTGCCGCCATCACGCAAGATAAGCTGATGTGGCCAGCTGAGCTCAACATTATGTACCCCCATCTTAAAATGACAGTGTAAAATACAATTAAGAGGGGAATTTAATTGTTTTAATATCAGGAACTGAGAACATCTCCAATACTAGTTCCAATAAAGACAAACTATTGAAGTCATGATGACAAATACCAACAGAGCTTGAACAAAACAAAACCAGTATTACCTCATATTATTACTACTACACAACTGACACACATAGGATACTTTTAATAATATATGTCACTACAATATTCATATTGATAAATTCTGTACATATAACTTGTAATTAAAATTGATTGTGATTCCTGGTTCCCTTTGTATTTGAATCAGGACACATATACATTCATGACAGCACTGAATACATATTGTTATTTGAAAAGTTATCAGTGACTCCTTTAAGATATCCTCGTAGAGTGTTTTATGTATGTGAGTGTCACAGTGTTGTCAAGTGTAGTGGAATAAATTAAATTGTTTATCTGTCTGTTGTTGTTTTGACTTACACTTCATCATACACATACCCTAGACATATAACGTAGTCATCACACTATTCCAGAATAATTCTGACTGAGGTATACATATGTGGCAGCAAGTAAGGTTATATATAATACACTACTCTTATTAGATATATATACCTTCACAGCTGATCTCAGTCAGTACACTAAGTCCCCTATAAATATTTATAACATCCCACTTCACCACATATATTGGGGGCTCGTCCGGGATTTTGAATCTTTACCTATTAAAAATAGTGGGGGTAATTCACTTCAGGGAATATAAGAATTAAAAGGTATCCTTGGGTGGAATTAAATAAGGTTGAGCTCTCGGTGCCTGTGTTGTCCATTAGATATATATTTAGAGATTGAATTGTTGGTTAGACATTGTATAAATTTACCTGATAGACAATGGCGGACCTGGCCAAATTTCGATCTGCTGCTGTTCAGACTGCAAAAGAGTTAGGATTAGATGGGCAAGTTATGGTTGCCTATGTCACTACGGAATGTGACAAATTTATTGAACGCGAAGAAAGAAGGTTTGAAGCCGAAAGAAAGTTAGAGGCTGAAAGGGAAATTAGGAAGTTACAGTTTGAGGCTGAGGCTGAGACTAAGAGGTTGCAGGCTGACGCTGAGACTAAGAGGTTGCAGATTGAGGCTGAGGCTAAGAAATTGGAAGCAGAAGAAAGAAGATTGACTGCAGAAAGGGAAGAGAAGAAATTAGCTGCAGAAAGGGAAGAGAAGGAATTAGCTGCAGAAAGGGAAGAGAAGAAATTAGCTGCAGAAAGGGAAGAGAAGAAATTAGCTGCAGAAAGGGAAGCAGAAGAAAGAAGATTGACTGCAGAGAGGGAAGCAGAAAAGGAGGAGAAGAGATTACAAAGGGAACATGAGTTACGACTAAGGGAGTTTGAGTTTCAAGGCCATGCTCCTGAAAATGGTGCCAGTCCCTTTGCCTCTGATGCCACTGCTAGCCAAGGAGCCTCAACCTCAGCTATGAATTTTCATTTAGATCATTTTGTTGAGAAAGACGATGATATAGAGAGCTACCTAAATAGGTATGAACTATTAGCTACCACGTATGGGTTAGAGAGAAAGGTGGAGCTTAAAGTTATCTCAGGGACTTCGTGGGGCAGCTTATGAAGTTTTTGCAAAAATGAGCAGAGGTGATCAGGAAAATTATGACATGCTAAAGCAGGCTCTTTTGTTAAGGTATGAAAAGAATGCTGAATTTTATAGGAAAAAATTTAGGAATGCTAAAACTACTGTCAGGTGAAACCTATCACCAGTTCTCTGCACGAATAGAGACATACTTGGAGAAATGGACTTCTCTGGGGAAAACCCAAGATCTTAAGGAAATGGTCCTTATAGAGCAATTAAGAGAGTCCATGGCTCCAGACCTGAGAAAGTTTTCTCATGGAACAAGGTGCAGAGAGGCTGGGTGAGTTGCTAAATGTTGCTGAAAGGTATCAAGCAGCTCAAGCAGAGGTAACAGGTAATAAAAAGAAACAAGTGGATAACTTTAGGGCACCACAGAACTTTAATAAATTTGATCCTAGGGATCAAAACAAAGGTAAGCACCAGTTTGATAGGCCACGGTATGAAAATAAAAATAAATTTCCACAATTCGATGAAAGGAAATATGATGAAAGAAAATCTTTCAACCAAGGAAAAAGGTGGTGTAAGAATTGTCAGATGGACAATCATGACACTGACCGTTGCAGAAGGAAACCTGTGTATATGGCAACCCTTCAGGTCAGGTCGACCTCAAGACAGGAGGAGGATATTATGTTGGATACCACTCCAGAAGAGATGAGGAAGGCACAGGCTGGGGATAAAACACTCAAGCCTTGTTTCAGAAAATTGTCAACTTGTCATACAACTCCAGGCAAGGGAGATTTTTACATGAAAAACAAGTTGATGTATAGGAAGACTGGAGCTAGATCCAAAGGTCAGGGACAGCTGGTACTTCCTAAAAGATATAGGGCAGACTTAATAAGGAGCCTACATGTGAAACCAGATGGGGACCATGAGAAGATAGGTACCATCATTCAAAAGGTGGCTCACAATTATTATTGGCCCAAAGCAAGATGGGACATTGAGAATTTTTTAGAAAGGTGTAGCATAGCACATGAGGGAACACCCACAAGTGGGAACATTGATCAGGACCTGGACACGCCACGGGGCAAAATTAGGCCTGATAATAAAAAGAGATATAAATTTGAAAAAGTGGACCAAATGGAATGGGAAGCCCCTTTTCACGGACAAGCTTCACTTAACTGTTTTACAATGGCCACTATGCGGAGAGTGCAAAAAGATGTCTTACCCCAGGATAAGCCGAAAATCCCTCAATCGGACTTAAACAAACTGGAGGAAGAGGATGTAGAGAGGAAATCTCTCATCAAGAATTTTAAGTGGGGAGAAAGCCCCAGGAAAAGAATTGGTAGCGGTCGTTTTGTGAATGATAATTCTGGGAAGAAAAATCATCACTATAGAGCTTCGAGTGGAAGAGACCATACCGGTGCATGGACAAATAGGTCCACAAAATTAAAGGTCCATATGTAGCTTTGTTAAGAACGTGGACTGATGAAAAGGCAGAGGAAAACATTACATCTTCATACCAATATGTGAATGAGCTGACCACTCGTTTAAAAACTGGCTGGAAACTTGCCAATGAAAATTTGAAACAAGCCAGGAAGAAACATGCTGCCTATTATAACAGGAAGGCGAAAGACAGAGATTTGGCTGTGGGAGAGAAGGTACTGCTTCTTCTCCCCGGGAGTCAGAATAAGTTACAAATTGGATGGCCGGGTCCATATACAGTTTTAGAGAAGGTGTCTAGAACAAATTATAAGATAGATAAGAAGGGGAAAGAAAAAATCTATCATGTGAATCTCCTGAAGAAATATTTGGAAAGAGAACATCAGGAAGAGACACACTTGTTGACCTTGTCCATCGCCATGGAGATGAAAAAGGAACCACTTTCATCATTTGAATATCCATTACACCCCTGTGAGACAGCAGCACAGGTGAAAATCAGTACACATTTAACGAAAACGCAGAAAGAGAGAGTGCAACAGGTTCTAAATAATCATGCAGAGGTGTTAACAGACCGACCAGGGCATACAAACCTATTGGAATATGATATGAAACTGATAGACCCCACACCTGTCTGTATGAAACCATATTCGATTCAGTTTGCTAAGGAGAAAGCTTTGAAGGAAGAGATAGACTATCTGTTGAAGGAAGGAATTATTTCGCACAGTGAATCTTCGTATAGTTCCGGTGTTGTACTCTTAAGGAAGCCCTCTGGAGAACATAGACTCTGTATAGATTACAGGAGACTGAATGCTATTACAGAAGGACAGGTGGATCCATTGCCGGATACAAATCTGCTGTTTGCCAGACTAAATAAAGCTAAATATTTCTCAAAAGTGGATCTGAGTAAAGGATACTATCAGATTCCAGTAAAGCCTGAGGTTAGACCATACCTAGCTTTTAGTACCTCAGAAGGACACTATGAGTTTAATAGATTGCCATTTGGATTGAAGAATGCGCCTAGTGTCTTCTCTAGAATGATGAGAAAATTGTTGGATGTAAACATTTCGGAGGAACGTAATGAATCCCTGAGTTGCCTCTTTGATTGAGGATATTCCGAATGTTTCATACAGGATAATAAGAAGATTATGGGATCCACTACGAAAACTCTGCTATCACCAGGTATATGTTATCTCCTCATAACGTACATTTTGAGGGAAATATAATGTTCTCTGGACATGTCATTGCGCAGACTCAGAGAAGAGAAATGGTGAATACGGGTTGCGAAGCAGCATTAAGACAAGCACTCACACTTGCGGCTGTTCAGTAACATAACCGAAATATATTATTGGTTGTAGAAGTCTGAGGCAGATTTCATGAGTAGTGCCTACTCTGAATGGACCCAACTACATAAAACCATGATAGCACCACAGCAGAGTAAAGTCAAGTTGACTTACATTTATCTATGTGTATATAGAATAAAGGACTGACATGGGATGTCTGTTTTAAGAGGGGAGGTGTCGTGAAATATTCTAATCCACATATATAAATTATCAGGTAAATATAAAGCCTAACAAATAAATTCTAATAAAGAAAAGAGCAATGGTAAAATAACAGTGCTGTCACAAAGAATGTACTCGAAATCCCCTTTGTTTTATGCTTCGTCTGCAAATTGTAACGTTTCCACGTTAAATATAAGCCACTGCATAAATACAAGCGTTTCCACAACACATTAAAACGGGTATTGCATTTCTAAGAAAAACATTGAGAGGCACACTGCGTAATGACCTAAATTAATCCTAACATTAATTATACTACGTTACCAAAACGAACGAACAGATGGACTCAAATAGAAAGAGAGAGGGGCGAATAAAATCAGGAACGCATGCAACACGAAACACGTGTCTCGCTATTAATGCCACCCCCCAACAAGCGTAACGCGATATACAATTACTACTATCACGCGTGTAAGGCCACATGCACTAACTTTTTTTCAGACGGACAGTGATAAAAACACTAACCTTCCCAGAGTTAGGTTTTAAAATCCTGAAAAAACGCTTATTAGAAAAGATGACATTAGATGGGTTTACGTTTGAAAACATTACAGTACCCAGACAGCACATCTTCGAAACAGGAGGTAGAAGAAATTGCATATTTTGAACGCAGCCACTTAGCTCTTTTAAATTTGTATATTTGGGTTCCTTAGGGCTTGCTGACAAAGAATATGTAAAACGTTACGCAAATAGTCTAGGAATTACCAAATTATAACCAAAATAAAATAGTGGGGATGCCTGACAGCATGAAATCATTTCTGCTCATAAAAATTTTTTTTTAACGTGTTTGAAAAAAACCTTACGTACGGAAATAGCCTACCATGTTAACTCCAAATTGATTGGAGCGCAACAAATATAAGACTAAACACGATTGGTCGGACTATAAATACTATCTTTCGTTGTCAGGGGAAACGGGAGTAGGGTATTTTTTGAAAAGATGTGTGGACAGGGTTTCATTGGTTAGAGCTGCGAATATACACAATTCAGAGCGTTAGTTCGAGACCACTAGTTCAAATAAGCTTGATGAAGCAACAGTGCGTTGAAGCCAGCTCATATTTTTGCTAAATAAAAGCCTGGAACATAAGCAGATGGGAATTTGTGCCAGTATTTGTGCCAGAATTCATTGCTAGTCAACGTATCTGTGTATTTCCATGAATTGTGGTAGGTTTGAAATATTCAATATCTTTTAATGAAAATTGAATGTAAATTGTTAATTTATGCCTGTATATATGTGTAGTTCAGTAGCAAACATGATGTAAAGCCTATAATGCTCCAGCCTGAACAGAGGGTGTCGGAGGAAAGTAAAACGGCATGGAATGGCCAAACAGTACACTGACACCTAGATTATTTATTAGACAGAAATAATGCTGGAATTGCAGAGGCGTAGTAACCATTAGGGAGGGAAATACTGGTATAAAGTATTTCAGATGAAGCTGACAGTTGGCCTAACGCTCTGAACTCAATGTTTGTGATGTATTGTGCTCAGTGTAGAACTAGAGTATCAATTAGTTATGAAGTAGAAGGTACATCCTTCTTGTTTTCAGGGACCGTGGTCTTGACGTTATTGAGCAGCACCTGGTCAGAGCTTTGCTGAATCCAGAGTCGGACAGCATACTCCTTGGTCCATTTAGCTATCAGTGAGGTGTCTCCAGAGCCCAGGGGAGAAATCGAGCAGAGGAGTCTTTTCCTGCCGCCATCACGCAAGATAAGCTGATGTGGCCAGCTAAGCTCAACATTATGTACCCCCATCTTAAAATGACAGTGTAAAATACAATTAAGAGGGGAATTTAATTGTTTTAATATCAGGAACTGAGAACATCTCCAATACTAGTTCCAATAAAGACAAACTATTGAAGTCATGATGACAAATACCAACAGAGCTTGAACAAAACAAAACCAGTATTACCTCATATTACTGGTTGTTCGTCCATCACGGGTGATGAAGACCACTCTGTTCATCCAATTATTTAAGAATATGTTAGGTTAGTCTATGGGTACGAAGGTGACTGAAGAGCCCGATGCGGGCCTGGAAAGATCTTGGACAGTGTGGGCAGGGAATGTTTGCTTCATGTGAAGGTTTTATTTCACGGTCCTTTCTAGCTTGTCTCCGCTGTTCTGCTGCTGCTCTTCTGGATGATTCGCATGCTGCTGCACCTTTACGAAGAGATGTGCGCCAAGCAGTTCGGTCTTGCGCAGCAGCTTCCCATGTGTCTGGGTTTATGTCAAAGGTTTTCAATGACGTCTTTAACGTGTCTTTGAAGCGCTTCTTTTGGCCACCATGGGAGCGTTTACCCTTCTGCATCTCACCATAAAAGAGTATCTTTGGCAGTCGATGGTCTGGCATGCGGACTACATGACCTGCCCAGCGAATTTGTGACTGCATCAGAATAGTATCAATACTAGGGATACCAGCTCTGTCAAGAACGGCGGTATCCGGGATCTTGTCTTGCCATTTGATGTTCATTATCTTCCTGAGACAGACTGTATGGAAGTGGTTTAGCTTCTTTACGTGGCGCCTGTATACAGTCCATGTTTCACATGCATATAGCAGCACTGGAAGCACCGCAGCTCTGTATACCTTCAGCTTTGTCTGTAGACTAATGCCACTTCGATGCCAAACGTTGGTGTATAGTCTGCCAAATGTGCTGCTGGCTTTGGAGATCCTGGTGTTCACCTCATCATCAATGACAATGTTCTGGGATAGTGTGCTACCAAGGTATGTGAATCTGTTCACAACATTCAGTTTCTCACCATTAACCTTGATGACTGGCTCAGTATAAACTGTGCCAGGAGCTGGTTGGTACATGATTTCTGTTTTCTTCGTGTTGATGGTAAGCCCAAAGTTGGCGCAGGCTTCGGAGAATCTATCCACACTATGCTGCAGATCAGCCTCTGAGAAGGAATTGAGGGCACAATCATCAGCAAACAGAAGATCTCTGATGGTGTGTGATTTGACCTTGGTTTTTGCTTGAAGCCTCCTAAGGTTAAACAATTTTCCATCAATACGATAACTAATGTCGATTCCTGTGTCCCCGTCTCTAAAAGCATCAGTCAGCATAGCAGAAAACATGATACTGAACAGAGTCGGTGCAAGTACGCACCCTTGTTTAACTCCATTTGAGACGGGGAAAGGCTCTGATAGCTCACCGTTTTCCTGAACTCTAGCCTGCATTCCATCATGCAGTTGCTGCACTATTGTGATAAATTTCTTTGGGCAGCCGTATTTTGCCATGATCTTCCATAGACCCCTCTACTGACCGTGTCGAACGCCTTTGTCAAGTCGATGAAAGCTGTGTACAGGTCACAGTGCTGTTCTTGGCATTTTTCTTGTAGCTGTCTTGCAGCGAACACCATATCTGTGGTTCCACGTTCTTTCCGGAATCCACACTGACTTTCAGGTAAAAGACCTTTGTCAAGATGAGCCGTAAGGCGATTCAAAAGGATTCTGGCGAATATCTTCCCAGCGATTGATAAAAGAGAGATGCCTCGATGATTGTTGCAGTCTTGGCGATTACCTTTACGTTTATATAGATGTATAATTGAGGCATCTTTGAGATCGTGTGGGATGGTTTCACTCTGCCACATTTGCTGGAAGATCATATGAAGTTTCTCTATCAGAACTGCACCGCCATCTTTATAAACCTCAACAGGAATTGAATCGGAGCCAGGGGCCTTTCCACTAGACAGTTGACGAATCGCTTTTTTAGTTTCCTCCAGAGTTGGTACATCATCTAATGCTTCATTTATAGGAATTTGGGGCAGGCGGATGATGGCTTCGTCGTTAATAGATGATGGCTGGTTCAAGATATTATTAAAATGTTCAGCCCAGCGTTGGAGAATTTTTTCCTTGTCTGTAATTAGTGTTTTTCCATCTGCATTAAGGAGGGGAAATGATCCTGATGATGTTGGACCATAGACCGCTTTGAGTGCAAGGTAAAAGTTTTTCAAGTCATGGCTGTCAGCAAAGCCTTGGATCTCATCTGCTTTATTACTCAGCCATGAATCCCGCATCTGGCGTAGTTTATGTTGGACGATTCTACGCATGTTGTTGAAAGCGTCTTTCTTGGATGTAGATTTTGGATCATTTAAATATGCTTTATGGAGATGGTGTTTCTCAGCCAACATCTGCTTTATATCATCTGAGTTCTCATCAAACCAGTCATTTTGTTTCTTGATGGAAGGACCCAGGACCTCTGTAGCAGTGTTGTAGATCTGCTCACTTAGGGCTGCCCAATTTGTTTCCACACTTTGGCCGTCTAGCGAGATAGATTTGAGACGGTCTTCTAAGGTGTCAGTAAATGACTGTTTGATTGTTGTCTTCTTTAGTTTGGTGACATCCAGCCTCTTTTGAGTTTTCTTCCCCTGAGGGCGCCTGGCTGGTTGGATACGAACTTTAAGTTTAGATACAATGAGGCGATGATCAGTCCAGCATTCGGCACCACACATGGACTTGGTCACCCGGACATCTTGCCTGTCCTTCTTCCTAACAATTACATAGTCAATTAGGTGCCAATGCTTTGAGCGAGGGTGCATCCAGGAGGTCCTGTTGCGGGTAGGAAGTCGAAAAATGGTGTTGGTGACAAGGAGGTCATGTTCTGCGCAAGTCTGGAGGAGACGAAGTCCATTACTGTTACAGCGACCCACGCCGTACCTACCAATAGTGCCATTCCAGGAGATGTTATCTGAGCCTACTCTTGCATTAAAGTCACCAAGAATGATGAGCTTATCTGCTTTAGGAACTGATGCAATGACTGCATGTAGTTCTTCGTAAAACTTATCCTTGACATCATCCTGGTTTGTCATAGTTGGTGCATACGCGCTAATGATGGTGGCATGTTTTCTTCCATAGAACAGAGGGATCTTGACCGTCATGAGTCGGTCATTTATTCCCTTTGGGGGCCCCGCTAACTTGCTGACAATTGCTGTTTTGATTGCAAATCCAACCCCTGCTTCTCGTCTTTCTTCAGTTCCTCTTCCGCTCCAAAAGAATGTATAACCTGCACCCTTTTCGCAAAGTTGGCCCTCGCCTGCAAGTCGAGTTTCACTCAGTGCTGCTATGTCAATGTTGTACCTGGCCAGTTCTCTCCCAATCAGGGCAGTTCGTCTCTCAGGTCTGTTTGCATTAAAGTCTTTGTCAAGTAAAGTGCGCACATTCCATGCGCCTAGAATGAGGGGGAAAAATCTGTCCTTTCTTTTTCTTATATGTCGACCGCCGAAGTAGGGTACCCACCAACCGCGGTAAGCTGGTTAGGTAATGGTGAAGCAGGCAATGTTTAGGGCACCTTTTCTAGCCCCTTCCTCATGCCATGGAGGTGAGCAGTGCTTTCCTAAAGAGGGCTGCTCAGACACTCAGGGGGCTGCCGAATCCCACTGCTGCTCCGATCAGTGGAAGACGACCATATGGCCTGAGCCGCCTGTGTGTAGGTCTGCGACTACGACTGCCAGCGTACCCACGCCTGCCGCTTCGCCGCTCGCCCATCGCCACAGGACTTGTTGTGAGTGGATGGATGAATGGATGAAAGAGTGACTTGCGCGGTGATTTGGATTAAAGTGAGGAAGAGTTGCGCAATTCGTCGACCTCACTCTCTCGCCTGGGTCCATCTCAATCCAGTGGCAAGACAAGTCAAGACGACTGGAGATGAAGTCAGGTGCAGTGGATGACCAGGGCTTTCTACGTGCCTCGCCGTGCTCCTTACGCTCCACAGCGCGTTGCTGGTAATCGCCGTCATGCCCGTTGAACCAACAGGTGGTTTCTTCCGCGCAGTCTATCGAATCCAGTCTTCGCATGCATGGGTAGGCAGACCCTAACTCACCGAAGGTTTATAACCATTCGGCTACCCTCACCTAGTTTAGCCGGCCTGTCAAAGCCGTTGTCCGGGGGTGGCCGCTGTCGCATGCTGACAGCTACGAGGAGCCACAGGTGAGAGCTGGATGCCAGGTTTGGACCAAAGGTGGCTGAGCTGCCCTAAAAAGGGCATGACAGCTCCTTCACCAGAGGTACTACCAATACCTGACTTCCCAACACCCCCCTCATATTACTACTACACAACTGACACACATAGGATACTTTTAATAATATATGTCACTACAATATTCATATTGATAAATTCTGTACATATAACTTGTAATTAAAATTGATTGTGATTCCTGGTTCCCTTTGTATTTGAATCAGGACACATATACCTTCATGACAGCACTGAATACATATTGTTATTTGAAAAGTTATCAGTGACTCCTTTAAGATATCCTCGTAGAGTGTTTTATGTATGTGAGTGTCACAGTGTTGTCAAGTGTAGTGGAATAAATTAAATTGTTTATCTGTCTGTTGTTGTTTTGACTTACACTTCATCATACACATACCCTAGACATATAACGTAGTCATCACACTATTCCAGAATAATTCTGACTGAGGTATACATATGTGGCAGCAAGTAAGGTTATATATAATACACTACTCTTATTAGATATATATACCTTCACAGCTGATCTCAGTCAGTACACTAAGTCCCCTATAAATATTTATAACATCCCACTTCACCACAAGTATAGATGTTATTGATCTGTTGTGTCCAGTGCGTAGCCAGAAAATGATGACCTGGTCTCGCCTATATAGCTGGTGAAAGCCATCATTTTTGTTTAAATATGACCTGGGTGGTCTCTTTCCCATTTGTGGCTTTAATAGTTGTTTTTGGCTTTTCGTAAGTTGTCCCTATATCATATTGTAGGAGCGCTCCTCCATCCTAAGCAAGTTTATCTGCTCCTCGTTGTCTGGAATGTTGCAATGGGCTGGTATCGACAAGATTTCACACTTGTTGGAGCAATCTCCGAGTCTTTCAGGGAAGTTTATCAGCTTTTTCAATCGCTTATCATGGTGGCTCTTATAGGGCTGTTATTACTTAGACAGCATCTGTAAAGATTACTATCTGTTTCTCTGCATGTACTTTGCACTCAATAAGAGTTTATGTTTTGGAGCTAAGAGTGTCGCATTAGTTGCTGTTAGCCCGCGTTTTTGTGGGATTTTTATAGTATGGTTTATCCATCTGCGTCTTTGTCTCCCCTTTGCACTCAAACTAGCTCATATACTATAGTGGTACAAGAGATCTTTGATTATATTTGTAATAGAAGCTGTTCTTAAGACATGTCACTTTAGCACTAATGTATTTCGTTTTTCTTAAAAAGTAAAACCATGCCTTTGTATATGAAATGCACAAATGTTAAATACCTATAGTTATCTTCTAGATATACCACACAACTGTAATCTTGATTTACAATTTATTTTTATTTTTTCAAAGATAAGATGACGAACTAAAGAATTTGCAAAATTACGATGAACTATATTTTTGTATGACTCACAGTGTTACAAGGCAGTCATGGTTCTGAAATCCATAATGTAAAAGAAAAATGTAGACGGAGATCTAACAACGAACGATGAAGAGAACTGGATACATAAATGAAAGGCATTAAGAAGACCTGGACAGAGTTTGATCAGATGGCACAGGACGTGAGTATCTATCACAAATGTCTTTATGCCAAAGCACCTTGATAATATAACCGACTAGGTTAAAAGAGACGCACTTCGCCAAAATGAGGCAAAAATTGTATTTTAAATCAAAATGAGGTAAAGGATAATAATTAAAATGATAAAACATTCTCAAGGTTATATTAGTTTTCTCTCACGCAGAAGGAAGAAGAAAGTCTAAGAAGAAAGACAGACAGACAGCATCAACCTTGTTGCCTAACAAGTTACCGTAAAACAGACATAAATTTCGTACTCATATGATAGTATATAAAGATATTCATCGCCGAATTCTTAGATTCCAGCATAAAACACACGCTAAAAACACATATAAACACATTTCTGTACTTTCCTTGAATAGAAAAATCTGGCTCTACAATCATTACAATCATAACTAGACAAACTGGCAAGTACAAGAGGATAAACAGTGTGGAAATCACGTTAATCATTTTGGTCACTTTCTGGTCACGGCTGGAAACATTGTCACTTTTTACGGACGCAGTAGATCACTGTCGCCATTGAATTATTTTCTGGAGCTTTACAACCAGCGTGATTGTACATACTACAACTGTTACGAAGGTACATACAGGAACAAAGACGCGCTTAACAGCTACAGTTGCCTCCTCAACATGCTCTCGGTTGTCGGTAAAAAGAATTCCAATAACTGTTTTGTTTCTTCGGTAGGAAAATTTCAAAGTCAGCCTACTGACAAAATACGAGTACATTGGCAGCATGTTTTCTATGACAGCAATATAGATAAGGATGATGATGGTGGTAACCCTTGTTGGTGTTAAGATGCTCTTTACCTGACACAAAAAACAAACGGACTGACACAATAAAACAAGAATAAACTAAGTATGTAATGAATATATTTTCACTGTTGTTTTAAGTAACCTTTAGCTCCCTAAGAATTACAGGTGTTCAAAAAAAAAAGTCTTATCAAGCCCTTTTGTTCTGTGCCGTCCGTTCAACATGTTCCCATGTCTTCTTTATCTCTGTTATGTCTGTCTTCAGTTCCCTTCCTTATGTGTGTTATGTCTGTCTTCAGTTCCCTTCCCTATGTGTGTTATGTCTGTCTTCAGTTCCCTTCCCTATGTGTGTTATGTCTGTCTTCAGTTCCCTTCCCTATGTGTGTTATGTCTGTCTTCAGTTCCCTTCCTTGTGTGTGTTATGTCTGTCTTCAGTTCCCTTCCCTATGTGTGTTATGTCTGTCTTCAGTTCCCTTCCTTATGTGTGTTATGTCTGCCTTTACTGTTCTTTCCATGGGAACTCCATAATAAGAATTCTCTCTTTATGCTATTTATCCTCAGCTTTCCATCAATGTATGTCTTATTCAAAGCTAGCGTCTGTTTCTTTTCTTTTAATGAATTAAATACACAGGGAAAACACAAACAAACAAAAACGAGATAATTTTAAAACAACTACAGTAAGTTGAAAAAAATGTAATACACAGGGAAAACACAAACAAACAAACAAAAACGTGATAGTTTTAAAAGAGCTACAGTAAGTTATAAAAAAAGTAACATGGGCGTAAATGTGTGCTGGTTAAGTGCCAGTATATCTGCTAAATGTATATCTCAGCATGTTCCTGATAGTTACTCGAATCCACATGCACAAATTCTTCTACTGATTATTAAAAATTATCTATGCGTGTGAAGGCGATTATGTACGCTTTGCATCTGTTTCTCTATTTTAGCACAACTTCTGTAAGAGTTTTTCTCAGAGTGTGTATGTGTTTACGAGTAACCGAGAGAAAAATAGAAGATGATGATGATGATGATGATGATGATATAATCCCTTTAGCTGTGAGCAGGTAGCTCTTGACAGCCCATTGCCTCTCTGACAAAGGTGCAAGTCTTCCTCAGTTGCTGTGATGATGTGTAGAGTGTATTGTGGATGGTTGGGTTCGATGGAAGTAGTTGGCGTCGCAGGTCTGTTAGTCTTGGGCACTGTAACAGCAGGTGTTCAACTGATTCCTCATGGTGGTGGCAGTGCCTACAGTTTGGTTCACGTAGTGGGTCTATTCTATTTAAATGTTTATTGACAGGGGCATGGCCTGTTCTCAGCTGGAAAATTAGACTCTGATCTCTTCTTTTCAGTTGTTTAACTGGATCTTGAGGGTTTGGTTTAGTTTGATGTTTGAAGAATGGCCGCCCTGTCTGGGAGGAAGCCCATTGGTTTAGCCATTCTTCCCTATAATTGTTTCTCAGGATCTGTTGGCAGGTTTGCAGTGTGGTACTTGATGGGAACTGGGGCAGTGCTGCTCCTCTTTTGGATAGTTTGTCGGCTTTTTCATTTCCTGGGACTCCGACATGCCCTGGGATCCACTGGAGTGTAACTTCGACGCAATAGGAAGTGAACAGTTGGTCAATAAATCTACAGATGTTATTAATATTAGGGGACATTTTGCTTTCTAGGGCTTGGAGTGCTGATTTTGAGTCTGAGAATATAACAATATCCTCAGGTGGAGTGATGCCACTTTCAAAGTCTGAGATTATCCGGCACAATGCTTTTTCTAGTGCTGTTATTTCAGCATCATAGCTGGAACAAATTTCTCCGCAAGGGCCAAAGATGCAAGGGTGGTCTTCTGGGTGCTGGTTGGGGTATTTTATCACTGCGCCATATCCAGCATTGATGGTAGCTTTAAATGCAGATCCATCTGTGTAGACATGGATGATGTCTTGTGGATATGAATCTATAGTTTCTAAAGCGATGAAGAAGAAAGTGACAATGTTGCGGTAATTACCGCGGGTCTCGTAAATCGTACACTAAGCTGTAACGGTATTGCCTCCCCTGCTTTGCAGTTGTGGTCTAACAGTGGCCAAAACTCAAGAGTATCTAATATGGGCTTCAAATGTATCTACCTTTGCACACCATTACTCTTGGCACAGGTGTACATAGAAGGGTAATGACACTTCTATTACAAAGGGACTCTTCACAAGATATTCAGATAAGCGAAAACAATGCTGCGTTGGCTGAGCACGTTAATTCTAGAATCTGCCGACAACTTCTGTGAAGGAATTAAGCACTTATTAATTTCAGCTCGTTCAAGCCCCCACCCCTGATTTACTCAGTGGACTTCTTATTATTCTGGTATAGCTCTGTTTAGAGTGTGTAAAGTAAATTGACTGAGACAAACATGCAGTAACTTTAAAATGATTAAATCGAAGTTAACTTTGTAACATTACAAATAACAAAATTTAATAATCACTTTCGGTTTTACCAGTTAGAAAATAAATTGAATAGTTTAGAAGAAACGTTTCATCATTGATTTATAGTAGAGATGATCGGGAAAAATTCACTTTGGCAGAGTATACTTTTCACTTAGCTGCCAATAGTAGTTTCTTTTACACTGATTTGAAAAGTTTGAAACTTCCATTAATTTAAAAATGAGTTTTTTTCACATAGACATTTCTACTGGTTTAAAGCTTGAAAACTTACATTAATGTTACAGTGAATATGTTTATATAGACATTTACACTGCTTCAAATTGTAAGTATTATAATTAAAATGTATATCATTTCTTTCATCTTTCCCTCCCTATTCCGTATGGAACTTGGGACTACTTTCTGCTTTTAGTTCTTATTAAGAAACTAGCAACAAACAATCCCCAGCCCATGCAGTGGTGTTTCAGGAATCATCATTCTATACGCTGAGGTTGCCAGCCTCAAATGACTTGGACATCCGCTTAGCGATTTTCACATATTAAAATTCACATGGTAATATACATATATATGTTAGTAATGAGATATATAGAATGTAGAATGACAACTTACGCCAATCCTGGCTCACAGACATTTTGCTCAGATGAATAAAAGAAACTTGAATCTGCCTCTTACACGCGTTAATTTAATAAGTTCTCTCTCTGTCATCGTGTGTGGTCCTTCAGCTTCCTCAGTCCCGGTTTCCTTATTTAATATGAAAGTCCGTCCAGAACTCTCCAATAAAAGGTGTCCGGTATGTTAAGAAGGAATTCTGATTTCTAATTCTGTCAAGTCTGGGGTTGTCTTGGCAAGCGTGAATCTCACAGTAAAAAAGACTGAATGAAGCGTCGGGTTATATTCCCTGTCTCCCACGCATCTGTTTGTTATGGAGTTAAATAACCGCTCCAATCATTTTCAAACAGGCGGGTGAGGGTGTGGCACTTTCACAATATTCCACGTTAAATAAGGTGCGTAAAGCAAAAGGTCACGTATTACCATATATGGCAATAAGACATACGATGCTTTGCGTACAGACTCGCAAACATGTCGTTAACCTCATTTGAAAACGTGTTCCAAAAGTAACAATTCATTACTTTATCAGAAAGTAATCTCTTATCTGTGTATCTCCATCAGTTATCTCCCCGTATTCCAAGCTTTGGTGATGCGCGCACCCGTCTTATCAGTGATTAGGCAGATATCGATGGGTGATGTACGTGTTAATCTGCCACGGCCAAGCGTGGTACAAGGGAATTTTACCACCCTGCCTCTCCTAATATTATCTCTAGCTCTCCCTGCAAATGTGAGGTGTTTATCATTCGCAAGGAGTGTCAGATAACAGGCAAGACACAATATACTGGAAATAGTGAAATAATACGTGAGAATATAAGCTATCTGCAACATAGTATAGAAAGAAATAAAGTGAGACAATTGAAAGCACGCAATAAAATCAGTACCATAAATTCACCGATTAATGCCGGAGTGAAACGGAGATCGAGAGGGGTCGCCCCATTCTGTCACATAAGCCCCAGATCCAGATTAGTAAATCTCTGCAATGATTCATCTTGAAACATCTGACTTTACATTGATGTGCCTTATCTGATTTGGCCTGTGTGAATATCTCCCCACGTTTTAACATGTCTTGCCATTAGCTATGTTTTCAATCTGAACCACTTTCTGCTTTATTCTTCAAATGCTAATACACATTCATTCCTAACCTCCTGCTCCCCAAGGAGAATAGGCCTTCAACAAACACAAGCCAAGTCCTCCTGTCACGTGCTAACATCTCAAGTTCTGCCCACGTTCTCCTCATCATTTTCACATCTCTTTCCGGCTTTCTTCTCCAAGTATTCCTTTGTCTACCTCTGCCTCTCTTGCCCTGGGGGTTCTAGAACAAGGACTGCCTTGAAATGCTATCAGCAGGTTTCCTCAGTGTGTGTCCTATCCATTGCCATCGACTTCTTCTCATCTCTTGTTCCACTAGCACTTGTCTGGTTCTTGTCATCAGTTCCACGTTGGTAACCTTGTTATACCATTTCAATCCTTCTATTCTACGGAAGCACATATTTATAAAAGTCTGTAGCTTTTTGGTTGTTGTTTTTGTTGTTCTCCATGTCTCAGAGCCATACAATAGGACTGACTTGACATTTGAGTTGAAGATTCTTATTTTTGTGTTGGACTTGATTTCTCTTCACCTCCATATGTTTCCCAATGCAATGAAAGCTCCTCTTGCTGTTTGTATTCTTATTTTGATATCGCTGTCTGTCTCTAATACACATAATAGTTTCCTATTTTTAATCTTTTTGTTATTTTGTACGTTTTTCATTCAGCTCCTTTCAACTTCGTTATGTCATTTTGTGGACTGGTTTATCATGACTCTCTAGTAGTATACAATGGCGGACTTAGTTAGTATTCAGGTGGCGCGCAGGTGGCGCGGCAGGTGGCGCGTGACTTTTATATAGCAAAAACGCCAGGTGGCACGTGACTTTTATATAAGCGCATTAAGGAGGCGCAAGATGGCGGACTTGAGATAACAAGAAGAGGGGTATATTTAGAGGTTTTTTATATAAGGAAAAATGTGGCAAGATGGCGGACTTGAGATAACAAGAAGAGAGGAGATAACAAGAAGACGATATATTTAGACACATATTTACATAACAAGAAGACGATATTTATACGAACAGTTATACGTTATATTTAGATATTTAAATTTTACAACAGTAAGACGAACAGTTATACAAACAGTTATACGAACAGTTATACAAACAGTTATACAAACAGCTATTTTACAACAGTTAGACAAACAGTTAGACGAAATACAACGGACGATATAGGTAACAAAAAAGCGTTTTAGTTAATTTAGTTTTTATTTTATATTCAATAGTGTTTTTGTAGTATCAAAACATATATATATATATATATATAGGGGCTAATAGCAGTATCAAACATGAGTATATATGGTAATATATAGGAGTACATATATAGTATTTTTTAACATAATACATTGTGCAGTAATTTTTTATCAAATGAATATACAATTGAAAAATAATTATATAGGAAAGACAGTTTGTATATGGTAACATTATCAAACATTGATATTATCAAATCACATATGAATGTACTGTGTTATACATATATTAGTGGTGTTTTGTTACAAAATATACATTTTCACAGATTTATTTACAATAAAAATATCACAGCTGCAGGCCAGACCTTGAGGGGAGTCGTCACGTCGTAAGAAATAGGGGTGTTGTGTATTGTGTGTACATAGTGGAGGACAGTTTAGATGTTGAGGGGTGATGTGGTGACGTTGTCGGGATGTACCTGTCGTTTTATGTAAAAGTAAGATAGAGCGTTGCGGTGTTGTTCGTATGTGTAGATGGAGGATTTGTGTGCATGGAACCCGATATTTTTCCCACCCTGTCCTTGTTGTGTGTTGAGGACGTCTAAGAAAGTGTGTTTGTCTACTTTGTTGTGGTGTTTGTTCAAGCCTTTGGTGGTTGTTTTGTCATAGTCACCAAAACAGTGATATGTCTTGCTACAGAGGGAAACCATCCCTCTGCCTTCGTATTCTAATTTAAAAAGGCCCGGTGTCCGCTTGTCGAATAATATTTGTTCGCAGCATTTCTGACAAAGGGCGCGCGTTTTACCCTCGCTAGCTACAAAGTCGTGTCTATGGTCGGGGCATACCTCGGCGGGGAACCACTGGTGGTAGGTACTATAAAATTCTCGTCGCATAGCGGGCTTAACAACGTCCGCTAGGTTATTCGCGCTAAGGGCCAAGTAAAGGCTGTCGGTGTCTGTCTCGCACAACTGAAAATCTGACCTATCTACAAATTTATCTAGACAGTCGTAGTAAAATTCTAACATGCGTAATTTTGCGTATTGGTAGACGAAAAATCCTATCTGAACGGGGAGGTCCCAACATATAGTCTGTTTAAGTTTTTCTACTTCGAATATGTCGTCCGTCACTAACGTCATTTTCCTAAAGCGGGGTGAGTTTATTTGGTCAGAGGTACCCTCGCCCATCGTGTATGAGACATCCACATGCTTCGCCTTATTGGTCAACGTTTTTCCATAAGCCGCGTTACCTAGCAGTTTCATGGTCTCGCAGGTAATGGCGTAGGCAGGATCAGTATCACCCTGTCGACGCGCGTTCGAAACAGTGTCCCCAAACTGCTTGAAACACGTCACGGGTGTATACTCAATCACCTGGTAGATACAGGTGACTTCTAAGCCTTTGGTCAGGTACCACCAAAGCAGAGGTGTTGTCAGGAGAATTTTCTTGCCCACATAACTTCCGATCAACGTCCGTCTGGGGGTAGTCAGAAGTTTATGTTTCTCGGCGTATTCCCGCATGAAAGGGCCAATATCTTCCCTCGTGACGTCGACATTCTTAAAAATGGGCGTCATTTCAGAGAACTGTTCTTTTAAAGAGTCGGGGACATGTATGTCACACTCGACTAGGCCAAACAAGGTCTCGTCTAGCACCGAGGCGAGAATATTTTCTTTTGTCAGGGGGTACCGACATTTGGTGTAAGACGGTTTCTGGGTAGGGAAGGTGGCGTTCAGAAAACGACGGATTGATGGATCGGTTTTCTTCAATGCCTGCCACTCGCATTCCCACATTTCGACAACGGTAACGTTGCATTCCTTCCTCAAATAAGAACCAATGACCAGTGTCGCTCTGTACAACTCAGCCAATGGGGTGTTGTTGACTGGGTTAACGTCACGACCGGCGGTTAGTGGGCAGTTAGGGTGGCCGTGGAATAGGCAACCGTGGAACTGGTAGGCGGTACGAGAGTTTTTATCCCAACGGTCTACCCTAATGTGCCTATCACCCAACGACATCTCACGGCCGTTAAACTAGGTTTTTAAGGTCACGTTATTTTGGTGGGAGACCCAAGCCAAATAATCGCGGCACTGCACGGTATATCTATGGAGTTTGTGGTGCTTTAAACCATCTTCACTGTACCGTCTAACGGGAAAGTCAGTGGGCATTTTCTGCATTATCGCCCACAAATAAAGGGCGTTGGCATCAAAACCTTTAATGGATTGAACCGTTTTGCCACCTCTAATGAGGGTTTTACCTTGCTCGTGGAACCTGTGAAAAATAATTGAGGGTCCCCCGACTATGTTTTGGCGCAAGGTGTTATGTAAACCTGCCTCCCACTTCGAACATAAAAAAAAACAAGACGTTGGATGGGAGGGTTTTGAAAAGGTACTTTAACGTGACACCTGGCACGGAGATCGCGTCCTTAAACATGTCTACACCTAGGTCCGCGTAAAAACTAACTTGTCGGTCTAACGCTGCCAGAAAGGGGACCACGTCTTTATTATTGTACAACGTCAGAAAGTCGCGCAACGTGGTCATGTAGTTCTCGGCCCACACCTTCTGGCACTCGGCGTACTCCTCGATGGAAATATTAGTGTTTTTAAGTTTGGAAAAAAATGCCGAGTGGGGTGGTAACGCCGTCTAATCTAACTTTGCTAAATCGGTAATATATTCATAACAAAAAAATCCTTTGGTTTCTTTAACGTTGTACGCGGCCAGATATTTGCTATAGCTAAATCCGGGGGCTAAGTAATTGACGATATCTAAAAACTTTAAGTCGCTAGTGGCAATACGCATAAAATTATTGTTTCTCTTGACTAAAAAGTTGAAGTCTTCCCCCATGAAATATTTGATGAGGTACGGTTTGATTACGTTCACGTCATACTTGCCCGAATTGAAGCCTAACACCGGTAGCTGCCTCAAATAACCCTCTAATCTACCAAAGAGCTCCTCAGACCCGAGTTGGGCGAAAACGTCATCAAAATCCGCTCGCAGAATCTCATAAGAGGCCGCGGCAATTTTGATCAGATAACGAGCCATCCTATTGACCAATTTTTGTGGATCACCCTTTGTGATAAAACACACGGGGGCTTCAAAACCGGGGACGTTAGAGGCCACTGAACACGACAGGGGCACGTGTTTGGCCGTTTAGGTAGTGGCATTACCACTTGACTCTAGACTGTTCGCAAAAAAACACTCATAGTCAAACGTGGCGCGATACGGGAAGACGAATGTTGTGTCTACTTCTATACCCTGCTCCTTGATTAATTCCCAAACGGTCTCTGGTGGGGAATAGACACCACCTTTAAATGTTTCTCTTCGCTTAGAGCCGGTACAGGTCTTTTCATGGCGCACCAGTCGATAATACTCCTTCCACAACTTACCGCAATCGGGACACGAAAAGAGTTACTGGCCCTATCGATATCTGCAATGTACATAAAATGGTTCTTAAACATTAACAGACGCAACGTATCTGGAAAACTATCACTACCTCTAAGTGTTGTGGTCAGGGTCTGCGCGTCGTCAAATTCGAAAACGTCAATATTTACGTTGAAACATTTTTCTAATTGGGGCATATCGATTAAACTAACCCCGGGGAAATCGATGAGGGACTTAAGTCGCTGCTGTGTTTGCCACTGTTCGACTAGTCGGCGCGTGCTTTTTCTAACATCTGTAACGGCACCACCCCTAAAAATGGCTAGACATCTAAAAAAACAAAAGTTATCACTGTATGGTTTGGAGTTTGAATCGTGTTGTAGTGTATGGATGTGGTTATTGTCCGTGATAAAGGATGGAATGGCTTGTATGCAGCAACCAATGGGAAAGTCTTGGATATGGTATAGATAGAAAGAAGTGGCTGGAATAGCTTCAACAAAATATTTTGTGTTTGGTCTGTTTAACTGTGCTTGTGTGACAATATCGCTGTCGTGTAATTGTGAGAGAAAAGATTTGAAATCTGTGATGTTGTTGACTAGGTGGGGTTGATCTAAGACGATCGCGTTGTTATGTGACGAGTGAAAGAAACGGAGGTCATTTGTTTCTCTGTAGCGTAAGATGATGTGGAAACTGTAGTTTATTTTGAAGCGTTTTGTTTGTTGTGTGAATACAGGGAGCAAGAGACGGTCCCAGTTCATATTTTGTGTTGGTCTGTGGAAAAAAGTGAAAGTTGATAAATATTTATGTTTATTGGAGTGTGTTTTTATGGCTTGCCAATTTTCAATATAGATTTGTCTTATGTCATCCTGTAAGTCTTGTAAACTGTCTTCTTCAGTAGGCAGACGGGTTTTTTTTATATGGGACTGGTGGGTACTGGTCATGGGACGTTTTTTGGTCTTGCCTGTTTTTGGTGGTTGAGATGGGATGGGTGTTGAAGTGGGTCCTGTATGTTTGGTGGAAGTTGTTGCTGTTCTCATTGAGTCTGTGGTCCCTGCTGCAGCAGATGATGTCTTTGTGCCTGATACTGTCTGTTGGTGCGTCGATCTTGATGGTGTGGTGTCTGCTGGTGATGTCTGTTGGTGCCCCGATGATGATGCTTGATGGGTTGATGATTCGGTGCGTGGTGTGGCACCTGATGTTGGTGTGGGGCATGAGGTCGAAAGCTGGTTAGGGGTGGGGTGTATTTGTGTTATATGGGTCTGTAAATTATCACTACGAGTAAAGTCTTTCCCACAGATCTCGCATCTAAAACGAGGCATAGAGTGCACTGTTTTGCTGTGACGTAATAATGCATCACGGCGGGTAAATGTTTTGCCGCATCGGGTACACGTGAGACTGTGCCCCACTGATGTGTTTGTAGCGCCCGCCGGTGCAGTGGTGCTCCCCACTGGGGCGTTTATAACAATAGCGGCCCCCGTTGCAGTGGTGGTCCCCAGTGGGGAGTCTATAACAATAGCGGCCCCCGGTGCAGTGGTTTGTGTAACTGTCTCTGGTCGTTGTGCACCGGGTCCATGGCTCAATTCAATGTGATGTTGGAGTGCCTCAGGACTGGTAAATATTTGAGGGCAGACACGGCAGGAGTGTCTCGGTTCAGCGTGGACTGTGGCGATATGACGTGTTAGATCGCGGGACCGAGTGAATGAGCGATTGCATTGTCCACAAATGTAGCCTTGAATTGATGACATCTGTTGAGTAGGAACAAGAAAAAACGTTACTCACACATAAAATTAAATATATGTATCAATCAGTTAAATATAGAGAAAGAGAGAAAGAGAAAGAGAGACAGAGAGAGAGACAGAGAGAGAAAGAGAGAGAGAGAGAATGATAGAAAGAAAGAAAAAGAAAGAGAGAGAGAATGATAGAAAGAAAGAAAAAGAAAGAGAGAGAGAATGATAGAAAGAGAGAGAGGGAGAGAGAGAGAGAGAGAGAGAGAGAGAGAGAGAATAAACACAGTGTTATTTCTTATTCTATACTGTTAACGGATCAAAAAAATACCCCGCGCGCACGCTGTGGCAAAAAAAGATATCGATTAAAAAACCCAGCCTGTGCGTGACCCAACGAATTGATCTGTCGTTTAAAATAATGGAGATATAAATATGAACATGTTTTGCTAGTTTCAATCAGGATGACTTAATGTAATATGTTGATTGTATTATCTCTATATTTTTACATGTATAGTACTGTTAAAAAATATGCTATGTTCTAAATATTCTCTTTAATTTTCTTTATTTCTTTATTATGTTAACACACAAAAATATTCCTCACGCTCGAGTTTAGTTTGTAGAAAGTATTGCACCATCAGTTGAAATCCAGGCTGATTAAATGTGATTGAACAAAAACACTTGTCTAACAACAGGGGGTGAAACATGGATAAGTGTTAGTCTTTTTTCCTAGTACATAATCGGTTAAGTCTTATCAAAAAATATACACACATGTCCGGATTTAACATAAAACAGGTAAAAATAACAATTTAGTATCTGAGTTAACATCTTAACAGATAAAAATAACAAGTGACGAGCTGCGTTAACAAACAAATATTAACAGTTAGACTAATCTGAAACAGCCTTTAGCAACACTGGCTAATGCACAGACATATCTTTTAAATAGAAAACAGATATTTTTAAAGTTATTTATGGTATCCTAACGAAAACACTTATATTTTGAAACAGATTTTTAGCAACACCGACTAGCGCACAGACATATCTTTTTGTTTAAATATTTAATACAACACACGAATACACAATCAACTGAAACCTTTTTATAATTTTATTAAATAGAGATTTTTTTTACAGACTAACATGGAGTACCGAATACACAAACAACTAAAACCTTTTTATAATGTTATTAAATAGAGACATGAGTAACACAGAGTACGAATTCACAGACATATATCTTTTAAATACAGAAAACAGATATTTTTACAGACTAACACGGAGTATCGAATACACAAACAACTAAAACCTTTTTATAATGTTATTAAATAGAGATATTTTAACATCCTAACACAAAATACGAATTCACAGACATACGTCTTTTAAATACAGAAAACGATAGAAATATATTTAACAGACGAATAATACATACGCTGTAACACTCAATTGATATGACAAAACAAGTGGTTCTTTTTTCAGAAGGTTTGTTTTTCAGAGATGTGTCCGCTTCAGGTTCTGATAAATTAATTAGATGTCTAGAGACAATATCCCTCGTTATATTACAAAAAAGTCCCCGCCCGTAACAGGGTTCAACGACCCTAATGTTTACCCACCCGTTACCCTGCTCGCAAACAGTTATAAATTATCACGTACCGATAACGGGACACGATTAAGAAATAACTCAACAATGTTTAATTACTGTCCAGATGTTCTGAAACAGCTTGTTTCACACTGTAATAAAATACTTAGACAAACAATACGGTTGGTCTAAATGTCGTGTTTGGACACGTACGAGTATTGATCCACAGTGACAACCGCTAGTAATTGTTTACTCACAGACAGCTGTACATAATTTGATGTCTATTTCGACACGTCCCAACATAAAATTAGCGAACATTTATTTGTTTAGCGCCCAGGTATCTTGTTGTCGGAAGGAGACAGACTGTTACGAATGTTTACAAAAAAATCTAAGTATTTTGAAATAAAGTGGGAAACATATTTTTCTTATCTAAAACATATATATTAAAAGAGAGAGAAAGAAAGGCATTAGACACATTTTAAAACGCTTTACAGAAAATAAATAGAGAAACACAGACAAGTTGAGAAAGAGAGACAGAGAGAGAGAGAGAGAGAGAGAGAGACAGAGACAGAGAGACAGAGAGAGATAGAGAGAGAAAGAGAGAGAGAGACAGAGAGAGAGAGAAAGAGAGAGAGAAAGAGAGAGAGAAAGAAAAGGCATATGATTTTTCTTTCCAAGTACGTTTTAACAAAAGTTTTACAAAAATAATATATTCTTTAGACTTTTACGTAGCGAAAGACACACATGAGAAACACGGATAAGTGTTAGTCTTTTTTCCTAGTACATAATCGGTTAAGTCTTATCAAAAAATATACACGTTAAAATGTTATGTCCGGATTTAACATAAAACAGATAAAAATAACAATTTAGTATCTGAGTTAACATCTTAACAGATAAAAATAACAATTTAGTATCTGAGTTAACATCTTAACAGATACGGAAAACATACACTTTTAAACATATTATAGGGATTGTCATGTTCTTGACCACACAGTGATTCTCACATTCTTGAACAGTGATTCTCAATACAAGTTGGTATCAGGGGTTCTCACATCCTTGAACAGTGATTCTCAATACATGTTGGTATCAGGGGTTCTCACATTTTTTTAGTATGATTCACACATTTTTTTTATTCACACATTGTAGAACAATGATTCTCAATACATGTTGGTATCAGGGGTTCTCACATTTTGTTACATCAAAGGTTCTCACGTTTTTTAGCATGAATCTTACGTTCTTGAAAAGAGGTTCTCACAATGTTTGCACGTTGTGTCTTTGATATAAAATAACTGATTGTAAGTGTAATCTGTCATTCTTAACAATGGACACACATTGGGTCCATCCGTTTACCTGTTTAATTAGCGGCCCTACTGGCTCTGGAAAGACTGTTTGTGTTCAGCGTTTCCTAACACATATCAAGGATATGGTAACAGCTATTCCCTGATGAAATTATTTGGTGTTATGGCGAGTGGCAACCTCTATACAATTCAATGACTGGAGTTAAGTTTATTGAAGGACTGCCCGATATTGAGCAGTGGACAGGTGATAAGAAACGGTTGGTAATTATCGATGACCTCATGAACGAAACAGATGAACGTGTAACTAAATTATTCACACAAAAAAGTCATCATAAAAATGTAAGCGTATTTTATCTCGTGCAAAATTTATTTGGCAAGAACAAAGAACACAGAACCATTAGTTTGAATTCTCATTACATAGTGCTTTTCAAAAATCCACGCGATGGATCTCAGATTGTTAATCTAGCCAAACAGATGTACCCAGGTCAAACTGCCTATGTCCAAGAGAGTTTTAAAGACGCAACATCGGTTCCACATGGGTATTTGCTAATCGATCTTCGTCAAGACACACCAGACAATTTAAGGCTTCGTTCGCGCATATTCACAGAGGAGCAACAAATTGTTTACGTACCCAAGTAACGAGATGGGAGAAAAAGTAAAAAGACATGCTGAGATGTTAAAATTTCTAGGTACAGCCAAACCTCCAGTCATCAAGGCTGTTATGAAAACAGCATCACCCGAGCTGGTAGGAACACTCTGTGAATGTTGCCACAACGTATTAAAAGGTATAGTTACACTGACACCTCTTCAGAAGAGACGTATGCGTCGTTACAAAAACACCCTACAAGCGCTTACCAAGAAGAAATTCTCGCTCAAAAGACGATAACAATTTTTACGGACTGGAGGTTTCTTATCTGCGTTGTTAACTCCAATACTAACTGTACTAAAAGGGCTCTTTTAGATGGCTAAAAAATGATTTTTATGGATCCTCGTTTGTTAGAAAAACCTTATAGACCACCCGACGCTCTAAGAGATAACTTGGGAGAATTGGATACTCAAATGCAACTAGTCTTGGATCGACAAGATTTGCCACTCGGTGACAAGGCTAGACTTTATCAACAAACATTACAGCGTTATTTGACTCGACTAGAACAGTACAGACACGTACCTCTGGGTCTCGTGGATATTAAACAACCACCACCATTACAAACCAGCGAACAACCCACTGTACTTAAAGATGAGGTCGTGGACAAAACGCCTCAGTCCCCACCCGTCACACCCACTAATCGAAAAAAGGTGGTGGCCAGTAAATTGCGAGAATCATCGTCGTATTCGCTCAGAAGAAGGAAAAAGACACCAAAGTGGGAACCATGGCCAAAGAAGTGAATAAGATTTCAAAACAACATTACTACGATCCAAAACGCCCTGGATCTTATGGCGGAATCGCCCCCTTACAACGTAGCACCAAACTTAGTCGTAAAAAAATTGAAGAGTGGTTAGGTCATCAGGACACCTACACCCTACACAAGCCGGTGCGCAGAAAATTTAAACGACGTACGACCATTGCAAGTGGTATCGACCAACAGTTCCAGGCTGATTTAATTGACTTGTGAGGTTTAAAGAAATTCAACGATGGGTATTCCTATCTAGTAACGTGTATTTGTAGCGGGAGGTTATTTAAAAGTATATATTATGTAAGAGTATGCCAGTAAAGAGTTCTGACCTTACAAGTAATACCCCAGTCTTAGAAATAAGCACTGGTGTATTGTTATCATAAAAATAGTCAGACTGTAAAAACCCTGGCCCAGTTGGTAAGAAGTAGTACCAGGATTTAAGGTGTCTCCTCCCTATGACTATCTTATGATTACTTATATTCTAGGGGATAAGTAAAATGTACATTCACTGAAACCACAAATGGAAGAAGTGAATAAATCCTCAGGTACAGTTAAAATAGTTTAATAATTGCACTATTATTCTATTTCTACTAGTTGGAAAAGAGTATACACATATATATATATAAAAATATTCACACAATTACTATTATTGTCTGTTTAGACTTCAAGATCTTAAATAATAAGGTTACTGAAATCACTGTTATTAGTCCTTTGAATTTAAGGATAACTGTCATCAGTTGACTGAGTTTCTGTATGGTTACTTATTGTTTTCAACTATTGGCTGTTTCACATGTATAGGTGGTCAGTGTCAAACAGGACACTTATCTTTCCAACTTGATACTGCTGAAACTGTCCTTTGCTGATATCAGACTTGGTAGGCCCAACAGTAGGGATGCCAATGACCAGTTGAAGTTCACTCTTTGGGGTCCTGCACTTTTGTGGGATGGCCTCGGATGAACTACACCGGCTTCTGATACTGGACAGTCTGGTTTGAGTTATTTCATGGAACCTGCAACATATCAGCTTTGGCTAGTATCTGGCTAGACTTGTAGCTGACTAGCACAGATGTCAGACCAGTCAGTCATCAGATGTCACCGTTATACAATCATAGTAAGTAAGGACATCATTTCAGTGATATAGCATTAATATTAACATTTCAATTAAGTATAACTGACTAGCACATAACTCAGACAAGTCAGTCATCAGGTGTCAGAGTTATACAGTCATAGCAAGTAACCTCATTTCAATGATACAGAATTAATATTAACATATCAGTAATAAACATCATCTGGTTTAATCCGCTCCTATACATCCCTTCATATTCTATAACTTGATCCTTCCAAATCATATCAAGTACAAATTCAAATCTGATGCTATCTTAGCAACTACCCAAAATTAATACATAAAATAAATAGAGTGAGTGACCACGTGATCAGGTTGCTTTCTACTGAAACTGGCTGTAGAACACTCCAGTTTACCAGCTGTAAATGGGTACAAAGTTGTGCGCTCGAACTAGGGAAGGCAAAGGCAGCGAGGAAGGGGACTAGTCACCTTAGCCTCGTAACTGGGATCTTCCATGATGAAGTTTCTAACACTTCATTTCCCTATGACAATCTCTGGTCATGGGACTGCCCTTATCTTCGTAAGCGATAATGCATTTAATATCGACGAGATACAGCATTAAATATAATAAATATTTTCTATTTGGCTGTGGGGCTAGTTTTGATACGTTTTTGTACAAGCAACCATCTTCCACTAAGCACATGAATAAATCATATTAAAATAATAATACGTTATATCAATGAATATTATACAGGCATATTTTGTGAATTCTAAATGAACCTGTAATACAAAATAAAAGAAATTATTATACAGGATAGCTATCGTAAATTCGCTTACCCTCAGACTCCAGACACTTAGACTGAAATTTTCTGGCGATCCGCTCACACTTCAGATGGATTTAGAGTCGTGGCGTTATCTGCCCTCAGTCTTGTCTCAACCTCTTGCGTTGTGTATCTCTCTCAGTTTACCGATCCGCTACTTATACGCAAAGCGCGGACGTATCGGAGAGTACCGACGTCACAGCCTAAACCTAACCTGAAAAAATCCTTCCCGAACCGTGATTTCAGCCGATCTGTGCGTCGACTGAAATTTTGCCTTTCTCATTCTCAGCATATATAATATCCATATTGTTCCATCTTATCTAGTTTTATTCAGCTGATAAAACTCTATCTTCCTATCCATGTAAATTCCCAAACTGTTATTTGTTGATTTTAATATTTAGAACAGAAGTGAGTTTACATGCTTTTAGCGTAACTGTGGGCAGCCGAAATACGCATATATCTCCGTAAATGAGAACTTCCTACCGTTCCATCTTATATGCAGTTATACACCATCCTTCCCTGTACTGAAATGTAAAATCCTTTTCATACGGATTCCCTTCGTTTTATTTTATCGTTGGCGATTTCCTCTGTCCGATACACATTTCGCTGATACGCCGCCATTTTGAAAGCGGTCACTCGATCGTAGATGGGTTTATAAATCTAACTGAACTCATTTGCAATGACTTGAAACCAATTTTGCGACAGTATTGACGTGTTTAATAAATTCGCTTGGGCTGTTCCGTTGAAAAACAAGACTGGGACAGCGTTAGTAGCAGCGGTAAAAACAATTTTTAACAGTCGCAAACCGATAAATTTTCAAACAGACAAAGGCAGTGAGTTTGTCAACAAAACATTCATAAGGTTTCTTAAAGATGAGAAAGTCCATTTCTTCACTACGGAGAATGAGGATACCAAAGCAGCTATTGTCGAGAGGTTTAATCGAACCCTCAAAGAAAAAACGTGGCGTTACTTTACCAAAACCAACAGTCTTCGCTACGTCGACGTGATACAACAACTGGTCCACAACTACAATTATTCGTATCATCGGAGTATTAAGATGGCACCGGTGGAAGTTACCCCGAACAATCAAGAAGAAGTGTGGCGTACTTTGTACTCGACCCCTGACGTCATCGGTAGAAAAGTCTATTTTAAACCCGGTGATCGCGTGCGGATCGCCCAAGCCAGACAAACTTTTAAAAAGGGTTATACGCCGGCGTGGACAGAAGAGTTGTTTACGATCAGTCGACTAACCCAAACAAGACCGGACACATACGTCCTTAAAGATGATTCGGGTGAGGAATTGAAAGGTTCTTTTTATCAAGAAGAACTGCAACGAGTCGGAGACAAGATAGTTTATCGAATCGAGTCCATTTTGGAGGAACGCCGAAGTGTCAGGGGTGTAAAAGAATATTTAGTCAAATGGTTCGGATATAACTCGTCATTCAACAGCTGGATTTCGTCCAAACAGCTAGCGAGATATCGAGACTGATGGATATTGAAGAAGACGTGAGCACGCCAGTTTTGCGGCCACCTCCTCCCAAGACCGCGAGAACCTCGTTCTGGCCTTTTTTTGGGAAACTAGTCCCGCGACTAGAGATCGTTTTCATCTGTCAGATGAGTTTTTACGTGACTTTACCCAGCAATGCCTCGATGAAATTATACCCAAACAATAACGCCGGTCACTTTTTCGTCAAATTGCCACAGACTATAGACTTGAGTTCGCGTTACGAGGTTGGTTTGGTTGAGATTCAATTTCCCAAAAGTTATTTTAACGTGTTAGAGGATGATGTATGGATACATTACTTTCCCAACAAAGAAGATGAGTCTATGGTACTCACGTTGCCCGCTGGTCTATACACGTGACCCGACACGCTGATCGACGAGTTGAATCGTTTGCTTTTAGCCACGGATGTGGATGAAAAAGCTCGAGTTAGATTCCATTTTAACAATAATAAGGCCACCTTGAATCTGTATGATCCGGAGGTTGAAGTTAGAATTAGCGAGACGTTGAAACACATGTTAGGTTTTCCTGCCTCGCTCGCCACAGACATCGACCCAATACTACGAGGCGAGACTGAAGTACAAATGGATAGCGACATGAAAAATGTATACGTGTACTGTGATCTCGCAGCGGCGAGACCGGTTGGAGATGCCTCTGTCCCTTTGTTACGGATTGTTCCTATTTTGGATAGGACTAATGCTTCTGTTTTCAGGATTTACGACAAACCCCACTACGTACCCCTGAGCCGTTTTTCGTTTGACGCGGTGGAAATCCTTTTAACTAACGACAAGGGTAAGACTATCCCATTCATAACACATAATTGAGGGAAACCCGAGGCCTGTAAACAGTAAATTAATATGAAACAAATATAAAGGTATGTTATCAGGCACTCGCAGGAAATAAAGAAGTAGAACACCAGACAACAGAAAAACCACAGACATGAGTGGCTTACCCAGGATTTGAACACTGGACCTTCCGTGAGACAACCCCGCCTAGCCATGCAAGCGAATCACACTATCCGCTCTGTCATCTACGCATCATCAAAAAATGATGTTTCAATGGCAGGTCAACAGTGTGAACCACAATACATGACACCAGAAGTCCACCATGGGCAGTTCAGCCTATTAATGACGCAATCACTTCTGTTGTATATCTATCAAGCAGTATAGGCCGAATCCAACAAGACAAGGACCTTAATACTGTGTCCAGTAAATGATAGTAGACTAGAACAGTGAGAACAGGATAGTGGGTAGGTTTGGTATTGTATAAACATTTATAACACATAATTGAGGGAAACCCGAGGCCTGTAAACAGTAAATTAATATGAAACAAATATAAAGGTATGTTATCAGGCACTCGCAGGAAATAAAGAAGTAGAACACCAGACAACAGAAAAACAACAGACATGAGTGGCTTACCCAGGATTTGAACACTGGACCTTCCGTGCGACAACGCCGCCTTGCCATGCAAGCGAATCACACTATCTGCTCTGCCATCTACGCATCATCAAAAAATGATGTTTCAATGGCAGGTCAACAGTGTGAACCACAATACATGACACCAGAAGTCCACCATGGGCAGTTCAGCCTATTAATGACGTAATCACTTCTGTTGTATATCTATCAAGCAGTATAGGCCGAATCCAACAAGACAAGGACCTTAATACTGTGTCCAGTAAATGATAGTAGACTAGAACAGTGAGAACAGGATAGTGGGTAGGTTTGGTATTGTATAAACATTTATAACTGTCGTGGAATATTCTAATCCACATATATAAATTATTAGGTAAATATAAAGCCTAATAAATACATATAATAAATAAAGGAAGAAGAATGGTAAAGAACAGTGCTGTCACAATGACAGTACTCGAAATCCCCCTTGTTTTCTGCTTCGTCTGCAAATTGTAACGCTTTCACGTTGATAGTAAAGCTTACTGTATTATTACCCGCCTTCTTCAATGAAACGTGTGCTGTATTTCTTGGAAAAAACATTGAGAGGCCCTGCGTAATGACCTAAATTAATCCTAACATTAATTATACTGCGTTACCAAAACGAACGAACAGATGGACTAAAGGATAAAAAGAGAAGGGAGAGGCAGAAAGCCGAACACTAAACACGCTTCGCGCGATACACAAATGCTGCCATCACGCGTGTAAGACTACAAGCACTAACTTTTTTTCAGACGGACAGTGATAAAATACATTAACCATCCCAGAGTTAGGTTTTAAAATCAACAAATGAAAGCCTAACCACGATTGGTCGGGCTATAAATACTATCTTTCGTTGTTAGGGGAAACGGGGAAAGGTAACATTTTTTCAAACACTTGTCGAAACGGGGCTCATTGGTCAGACTCGCTGATATACACACTTGGGAGCGTTAGTTCGAAACCACTTGTTTAAATAAGCTTGATAAAGCATCAGTGCGTTGAAGCCAGCTTATATTTTGCTAAATAAAAGCCTGGAACATAAGCAGATGGGAATTTGTGCCAGTTTGTGCCAGAATTCATTGCTAATCAACGTATCTGTATTTATTCCTATGAATTGTGGTAAGCTTGAACCATTCAATATCTTTTAATGAAAATTGAATGTGAATTGTTGATTTATGCCTGTATATATATGTGTAGTTCAGTGGCCAACGTGAGGTAAAGCCTGTAATGCTCCAGCCTGAACAGAGGGTGTCGGAGAGAAGTAAAACGGCATGGAATGGCCAAACAGTACACTGACACCTGGATGATTGAATAGAAAGAAATAATGCTGGAATTGCAGAGGCGTAGTAACCATTAAGAAGGGTAATACTGGAATAAAGTATTTCAAATGAAGCTGACAGTTGGCCTAATGCTCTGAACTCAATGTTTGTGCTGTGTTGTGATCAGTGTAACAAGAGAGTTTAAGTTAGTTATGAAGTAGAAGGTACATCCTTCTTGATTTCAGGGACCGTGGTCTTGATGGTACTGAGCAGCACCTGGTCAGAGCTTTGCTGAATCCAGAGTCGGACAGCATACTCCTTGGTCTTTTTAGCTATCAGTGAGGTGTCTCCTGAGCCCAGAGGAGAATTCGAGCAGAGGAGTCCTTTCCTGCCGCCATCACGCCAGATAAGCGAATTGGCCAGCTGAGCTCAACATTATGTCCCCTCATCTTGAAATGACTTTGTAAAAATAATATTAAGAGGGGAAATTAATTGTCTTAATATCAGGAACTGAGAACATCTCCAATACTAATTTCCTTAAGACAAACTATTGAAGTCATGATGACAACTACCAACAGAGCTTGAACAAAACCAAACCAGTATTACCTCATACTACTATTACACAACTGACACACATAGGATATTTGTAATAATATATGTCACTACCAGATTCATATTAATACATTCTGTACATAACTTGTAATTAAAATTGATTGTGATTCCTGGTTCCTTTGTATTTGAATCAGGACACATACACATTTATGACAGTAATGAATACATATTGTTAATTGAAAAGTTACGAGTGACTTCTTTAAGATATTCTCATAGAGTGTTATATGTATGTGAGTGTCACAGTGTTGTTAAGAGTAGTGGATTAAATTAAATTGTTTATCTGTCTGTTGTTGTGACTTACACTTCACCATACTCATACCCTAGACACATAACGTAGCATCACACTATTCCAGAATAATTCTGACTGAGATATATAGATATGTGGTAGCAAGTAAGGTTATCTATAATACACTACTCTTAATAGATATAGATACCTTCACAGCTGATCTCAGTCAGTACACTAAGTTCCCTATAAGTATTTATAACATCCCACTTCACCACAATAACACATAATTGAGGGAAACCCGAGGCCTGTAAACAGTAAATTAATATGAAACAAATATAAAGGTATGTTATCAGGCACTCGCAGGAAATAAAGAAGTAGAACACCAGACAACAGAAAAACCACAGACATGAGTGGCTTACCCAGGATTTGAACACTGGACCTTCCGTGCGACAACGCCGCCTAGCCATGCAAGCGAATCACACTATCTGCTCTGCCATCTACGCATCATCAAAAAATGATGTTTCAATGGCAGGTCAACAGTGTGAACCACAATACATGACACCAGAAGTCCACCATGGGCAGTTCAGCCTATTAATGACGCAATCACTTCTGTTGTATATCTATCAAGCAGTATAGGCCGAATCCAACAAGACAAGGACCTTAATACTGTGTCCAGTAAATGATAGTAGACTAGAACAGTGAGAACAGGATAGTGGGTAGGTTTGGTCTTGTATAAACATTTATAACACATAATTGAGGGAAACCCGAGGCCTGTAAACAGTAAATTAATATGAAACAAATATAAAGGTATGTTATCACGCACTCGCAGGAAATAAAGAAGTAGAACACCAGACAACAGAAAAACAACAGACATGAGTGGCTTACCCAGGATTTGAACACTGGACCTTCCGTGCGACAACGCCGCCTAGCCATGCAAGCGAATCACACTATCTGCTCTGCCATCTACGCATCATCAAAAAATGATGTTTCAATGGCAGGTCAACACTGTGAACCACAATACATGACACCAGAAGTCCACCATGGGCAGTTCAGCCTATTAATGACGCAATCACTTCTGTTGTATATCTATCAAGCAGTATAGGCCGAATCCAACAAGACAAGGACCTTAATACTGTGTCCAGTAAATGATAGTAGACTAGAACAGTGAGAACAGGATAGTGGGTAGGTTTGGTATTGTATAAACATTTATAACACATAATTGAGGGAAACCCGAGGCCTGTAAACAGTAAATTAATATGAAACAAATATAAAGGTATGTTATCAGACACTCGCAGGAAATAAAGAAGTAGAACACCAGACAACAGAAAAACAACAGACATGAGTGGCTTACCCAGGATTTGAACACTGGACCTTCCGTGCGACAACCCCGCCTAGCCATGCAAGCGAATCACACTATCTGCTCTGCCATCTACGCATCATCAAAAAATGATGTTTCAATGGCAGGTCAACAGTGTGAACCACAATACATGACACCAGAAGTCCACCATGGGCAGTTCAGCCTATTAATGACGCAATCACTTCTGTTGTATATCTATCAAGCAGTATAGGCCGAATCCAACAAGACAAGGACCTTCATACTGTGTCCAGTAAATGATAGTAGACTAGAACAGTGAGAACAGGATAGTGGGTAGGTTTGGTATTGTATAAACATTTATAACACATAATTGAGGGAAACCCGAGGCCTGTAAACAGTAAATTAATATGAAACAAATACAAAGGTATGTTATCAGACACTCGCAGGAAATAAAGAAGTAGAACACCAGACAACAGAAAAACAACAGACATGAGTGGCTTACCCAGGATTTGAACACTGGACCTTCCGTGCGACAACGCCGCCTAGCCATGCAAGCGAATCACACTATCTGCTCTGCCATCTACGCATCATCAAAAAATGATGTTTCAATGGCAGGTCAACAGTGTGAACCACAATACATGACACCAGAAGTCCACCATGGGCAGTTCAGCCTATTAATGACGCAATCACTTCTGTTGTATATCTATCAAGCAGTATAGGCCGAATCCAACAAGACAAGGACCTTAATACTGTGTCCAGTAAATGATAGTAGACTAGAACAGTGAGAACAGGATAGTGGGTAGGTTTGGTATTGTATAAACATTTATAACACATAATTGAGGGAAACCCTAGGCCTGTAAACAGTAAATTAATATGAAACAAATATAAAGGTATGTTATCAGGCACTCGCAGGAAATAGAGAAGTAGAACACCAGACAACAGAAAAACAACAGACATGAGTGGCTTACCCAGGATTTGAACACTGGACCTTCCGTGCGACAACCCCGCCTAGCCATGCAAGCGAATCACACTATCCGCTCTGCCATCTACGCATCATCAAAAAATGATGTTTCAATGGCAGGTCAACAGTGTGAACCACAATACATGACACCAGAAGTCCACCATGGGCAGTTCAGCCTATTAATGACGCAATCACTTCTGTTTTATATCTATCAAGCAGTATAGGCCGAATCCAACAAGACAAGGACCTTAATACTGTGTCCAGTAAATGATAGTAGACTAGAACAGTGAGAACAGGATAGTGGGTAGGTTTGGTATTGTATAAACATTTATAACACATAATTGAGGGAAACCCTAGGCCTGTAAACAGTAAATTAATATGAAACAAATATAAAGGTATGTTATCAGGCACTCGCAGGAAATAAAGAAGTAGAACACCAGACAACAGAAAAACAACAGACATGAGTGGCTTACCCAGGATTTGAACACTGGACCTTCCGTGCGACAACCCCGCCTAGCCATGCAAGCGAATCACACTATCCGCTCTGCCCATTTACTAGCGGAGCTTCGGTGTTGACACTACACTTCAGAACTCACAGACGGTTTGATTTTGACTAGAAAAAAGTTGTCAGACACGTACCCATCCGACGAAACCCCAAGATGTATGAGGAGTTTTACTGCAACCAAGCTGGCCATGGGATGCCAGTGTTTATCGGAGGCAGAAGTCAAAGAGGCCATGGTTTGGGTAGTTTTTTCGGCGGGCTCGGTCGTATGGTTCTCCCGTGGTTAAAAACTGGATGCAAAGCTTTACTCAGAGAAGGGCTTGGGACCGGTCTACAGGTCGCGAGCGATGCGTTAGCCGGCAGAAATGTTGGCGAGGCATTTCGCGAACGAGCCAAGGAGTCGGGTCAACGTTTATTACAGGGAGCCGTTGAACACCTCACCACTAACCAATCGGGTAGCGGGCTTAGAAGAAAAAGAAAAACGAGAGCTGCCCCACCTGGCGAGCCGAAACGAATAAAACGCAGTAACCGAGCTCGACCTTCTCATTCTCACCAGAAGAAGCGAAGGTACTCTGATATATTTGAATGATGGCGCTTATTCACCCCAGCTCGTGCGAGTGTCTTCATAGTGGTCTAGATTTGTTTAGCGTACCACCAATGCAGACAGCCGTAGAAGAGGGACCATTTGTGGAGATAAATCCGTTGGCCGCCTTAGCCCCTGGCGCCCCGGTGGAATTTGTAATTTCGGGAAACGGTGAGGAATATCTAGATTTGTTCAATACTTTTCTGCACGTGCGCGCCAAAGTTACGTTAGCTAATGGCGGCGCATTACCCGCTGACGCAGAGGTGGCCCCGATCAACTATTACCTGCACAGTTTATTCTCCCAAGTCGACGTTTCACTGAACGATACGCTGATTACACCCAGCGAGAACACCTACCCTTATAGAGCTTACCTGGAAGCCACGTTGAATTACGGGAAGGAACCCAAACGAGGCCATCTGACATCGGCTCTGTTTTACAAAGACACGCCAAATGTTATTACGGACACAATTGGTGATAATAACAACGGGTTAAGACTTCGTCGACATATAGCGGCTGGTTCTCAGGAGATTGATATGATGGGTCGTTTACATTCAGATATCTTTACTCAAGATCGTTACCTGTTAAATGGTGTGACAGTTAAAGTAAAACTCACCCCGTCTAAAGATGCCTTCAACGTGCTGGGACACGACCCCACCGCTGGTTATAAATCTATTATAACTTATGCGGCCTTGGTTGTCCGGAAAGTCAAATTAAATCCCGCCGTCTCTCTAGCCCACGAGAAAGCCTTGGTGCGAGGTAATGCCAAGTACCCCTTGAAACGAGTTGTGATAAAAACTTTCTCTATCCCTAGAGGTATGCTATCGCACATGCAGGATAATCTGTTTCTCAGTCAAACACCCACACGGATCGTGATTGGACTAGTCACTTCGTCCGCTTTTAACGGGTCGTACACGTCTAATCCGTTCAATTTCGCTACCTTTGGTCTGATATATTTGAATGTCACCGCGGACGGCAGAACAGTCAGTGGCAAGCCTTTGTCCATGGATTATGAACACAACCAGTACGTGAGAGCCTTCTTCGCGACGAATCTAGCTATGGGACTGGTTGGTAAAGACGCCGGTAACGACCTCGAGTATAGACATTTTAAGCATGGGTACGCCTTATACGCCTTTGACCTCACCCCCAGTCTACTAGACGGTGACCAGTTTGAGATGGCCAAGTCGGGCCCAGTCTCAGTAGAACTTAAATTCGCCGAGGTCACACCCGAACCATTACAGGTTCTCGTCTACGCCGAGCAAGACTCGATCTTGGAGATCTCGAAATCACGCCAAGTTTTGACAGACTATACCACTTAGACGATGAACACAGACGAGATACGCACCATCCTCCTGTCGGACATATTTGTTAAACGAACTACGCGCGAAACTCTGGCTCGAAAACCCCACTGTCATAAACAAGGGACAAAATCAATAGACAGGTGTGTGTATTTTTTGCTATCGGGTTTCTCCCCAATACGGCCATGTGTCATTGTTCCCACGCAATACATCGACGAATCACGACCTGCCTAACACACGCTCGATGTTCGACGAATCAAATCCTAGCTAGGGCACGCCTCAAAAAACCAGATTGAACTGGTATTCCTGCATATAAACGGAAGACACTTTATTAACGCCGTGATAACGACAGATACACCTCGTTGAAAATGACTGCTCCCAACAACTGGGTCTACATCAAAAGAAGTGATGAAATGCTTAAACCTTTGGCTAGTGGTTTGAAGGCTGCGTCTGTAAGTGTTTACCGAGGCCAACCTTTACTGCACGTGCGAAGATATTTTGGTGAATCCTACCTCAAATTTCCTGCCAAAAACGGCATTATTTTAACTCGATCCGAGTTTGACCATTTATTGACATTACAGAGCGAAATCCTCGCCGAATTTGACCGATTACACCCACCAAGCACGGCTACCTATCCTACTACTGGCACCACGTTTGACCAGTACATCAACTCCAGTTGTTACCAACCAACAGAACCGAGTTTGTTTCCTACCACAGACCTATCCGATGTCACCAATCTACCCCTGAAGAAACCTACCACCTTCACTAACCTGTTTGACGAATACATGAAGTCTAGCTGTCCATTATCCCCAGACCCGAGTTGGCTTCCTACGACCACCACCACAGACCTGACCGATATCCCTAATCTACCACCGAAGAAGAAGAAACCTACCAAGCGATTGAGAGTTGCCCTTTAGTATTTGACAAAATAAAAACTATATTAACTAAAATTCATTTTTGTTACCTATATCGTCCGTCGTATGTCTAACTGTTCGTCTAACTGTTGTAAAATAACTGTTTGTATAACTGTTCGTCTAACTGTTGTAAAATATAAATATATATCTAAATATAACGTATAACTGTTCGTATAAAAATCGTCTTCTTGTTATGTAAATATATGTCTAAATATATCGTCTTCTTGTTATCTCCCCTCTTCTTGTTATCTCAAGTCCGCCATCTTGCCACATTTTTCCTTATATAAAAAACCTCTAAATATACCCCTCTTCTTGTTATCTCAAGTCGCCATCTTGCGCCTCCTTAATGCGCTTATATAAAAGTCACGCGCCACCTAACGTTTTTGCTATATAAAAGTCACGCGTCACCTGCCGCGCCACCTGCGCGCCACCTGAATACTAACTAAGTCCGCCATTGTATACTACTCTCTCTTTGTGAAAATTGATTTTGCTCTCTCTCCCTCTCTCTTTCTATCTGTCTCTCATTCTTTCTGTGTCTGTCTGTCTGTCTGTCTGTCTGTCTGTCTGTCTGTCTGTCTGTCTGTCTGTCTGTCTCTCTCTCTCTCTCTGTCATTATTTACATTAAACTGTTATATACAATTAACAAACAATACAGTATGATATGCTGTACAAACAATCACACACACAATGCTTGCTTATCTTGTTCACTTCAGCAAACAATCATTAATAGTCCCTTCCTAAAATAGATCAGTCTCTCATGTAAAAACAAAAAGAGTAAAATAAATAAACACAATCCCACACGTGCGTCCACACACTGGTACACACCTAACAGTGTGAGGAAGAGTGCGTGAGAAAGATACACAGAGACGCGCGCCACACACGCTGACACATTACTAGATAAAGTAATAAGATTTGATAAAGAATGTAAAGGAGAAAGAGATAGACAGATAAAACATCTACTTTTAAAATAGTTGAGTGTGTGCTCAGTAAAAACATCATAACTAGTTACTTTGAGAGGCATGCTATCAGTAAAGACATCATAACTAGTTACCTTGAGAGGCATGCTATCAGTAAAGACATCATAACTGTGATAGATTATGTGAATAGATTACATACATCAGCACGTCTTTGCTCCCACCCGGCTTCCACCTTTGCTTCCTTATTAGTATTGCACGTTGGTTAACGCAGAACCCAGGTACTTCTATATCTGTCAAACTCATAATTGTAGCCACGCCTATTGTTTCTTTTCTCTATTGTCTTACAGGCAATAGTAAGGTTTACAAACAGACTTATTAACTAGTCCAACAGGGGATAGGTAAACAACTAGCGAGTAAGAGCCGTTAACAGGATTATCATGCGAGCGAATGGGCAATCGTTGAAATAGTGACAGATCAGACTATGACGCACGAAGAAAGAAAACAAGGGGCGATAACCACAGTTACCGTCCTCAGCCGTCTGTTCGTGAGTCTTAGAGAATGTAATTAGCTACGGAACGAGCGGAGATCAAAAGACGTTTGCTCGTTGCCAAAGTCTATGTGGTCAGCAGAAGTGAGAAATAAAGCTTTCATTCAGAAATCGACCGCAGATTTCCCCAAAAATACGGGCAAGGCGTGATATCTCGCTAGAACTAGCGAATTAAGACTTAATTCATATATATATATATATACCTCATCCTTTAAAATCAATTATCTAGTCGCCTCAGAATTTTCGGAACATCTAGCTTCGAATCCTAGACCATTGTTAAAGTTGATTTCTTTCGTTGGAGATAGTTTCAATTTCTGTGTTGCGGTAAATATTATACTAGCATTTTTGAGTGATTTAATTGTTAAAGTTCGTCTTTATATTTCACTAGGATTTTTTGGTGTTAATTGACTAGTGAATTAAAATAACTTATAGCTAAAATTCTTCTGCTGTAACGTTAATTTAATTACTCGCTATCACAAAGAAAAGAGATATTTTAATTGACTAGTAAATGCACTAGGCAATGTAGTACTGACGAAATATATATTTATCTCTAATCCATTATGTGCAATTTTTGTAAATGACTAGAATTTATTTCACGGATTAATAAGAACGATAAGATAAACTATACACTTGTGTTTTCTAATCAAATTTAATAACCGAGTGGATAATAAATTATACCGTTACGCGGGTTTGGATACAATACTATATTGTGGTTAAATATTTTGTATTTTCTTCCTAAAATCCAGTACGGTTCACAAACCAAAACCTACCAGCGGTCTGAATCTGAGAAAACGGGTCTATGTCCAACAGTACCAGAAAACATTCTTATAAATATCAGGTCTACGAGGTTGACCTGTTTAGCCCTCTTGTTTCACCCAGAAAGAGAGAGAGTACCAACAAAAGACTATAAGAATTAATTTAACTGGTTATATAGTTACCCAGCTTTCTTTTCCATTTTCTCATTTATATTTAGCCCGCTGTGGCGAAGTTATCAAATTTAACAATACCCGACTACCGACCACTGTGTTGTGGCGAGGATTTATCCAGAGAGATTTATCCACCTGACATTCTCTCTAAGTATCGAAATGAGAAGCTACTGTACACCGTGAACACTAGATCTCGTATTTGTTTTTCCTACCTGGACTAATTGATGTGACATGAACAGTAACAAAGTAAGCGTTCCCCAATAAGAGGATTAAATCAGTCTTGGAGGAACTGGGGCTTATTTTGCCAATTCCCAACCCTGGATTTGTGGTTGTATCATGGAGATATGTTCCAGATGTTGTGAAAGCACTTATTAGGTAAGCGTGATTGAATGTGGCCACAGGTTTTATCAGAAGCGAGAGAAAGAAGGTGTGAATAATTCTTCTATTGTATAATCATTGTACTCACGTGGGTATTTTTTTTCATCCTTATGTTTGCTAATACTGTTATTTCAGGATAGATTAATTGGAAACTCTGTTCTTTACAGTATAGTCAAATTCTATACCATAGTGCTAATATTTTGACTTTTGGGAGTTAATATCTTCTTCTAACGGGATCTTGTCTCAACAGAGGTAATTGCACTTATGTGTCTATTTCTTTATTATTTTTGTAACCTATGATTTTATTTTTTCTATTTGATACTGAATGTTGTGAAGTTTTTCTTTATGATAAATAAACTTAACACAAAACTTATTTACCTGTGTTGGTCAGATCGGCCCAATATCCCTACTCCATTACTATAGTTTCACGTTTGTGCGTCAAGTTGTCGTCACTTATCTGTGTGTGTGTGTGTGAGTGGTTATATAATATATGTTAATATATTCAGAAAGGTAAACTGTCTGATAAAAAAATTTCAGTCGTAGCGATAGGCTGGACTAGAGTATCTTCTTAATCCAGGGACAGACTCTACCTTTACACCATTTCACTCGTGAAATCTATTTCTTTACCTTATCTCTCACTGAGTTACCACCTTTTCCAGTTCTGTTCAGACGGGACCAGAATCTATCTTAATCACCTATCAAAAATCTACGACAATAACTAGTTACCTTGAGAGGCATGCTAACAGTAAAGACATCATAACTAGTTACCTTGAGAGGCATGCTAACTGTAAAGACACCATAACTAGTTACCTTGAGAGACATAGCTATAGCAAAGACTTACTTATTTACTTAATTAGTCGTTCCTCTTCTACCGTGAGGTGTAGAGGTTTGGAAGAGAGAGCGCCATACTATTATATCGGCTGTCTTCCTCCTGGCCTGGTTCCATTCTAGTCCTCGGTCCTTCAAAGATTGTCTAATGCTGTCCTCCCAGCGGACTTTGGGTCGTCCTGGAGATCTGGATCCCAAGTTTCCCATGCTTGCCGTGGTAGCCGATCTCCTCCCATTCTGCAGACATGGCCAAACCATCTTAGTTGGGACTGTTCTACTTGGGTCTGCAGGGGTTGGGTTTTTAGGCCTTGACGTATCGTTTGGTTGCGGACCATGTCTCTTCTTGTTACTTCAAGCACCTTCCTCAGATACCTCATTTCTGAGGTTTATAGCAAAGACGCCATAACTAATTGCATTGAGAGGCATTACTGTCAGTAAATACACTGTAACTAGTTACCCTGAGAGACATCGCTATCAGTAAAGACACCTTAACAAGTTACCTTGAAAAGTATTGCTATCAACAAATACACTATAGCCAATTACCGCGAGAGGCATAGCTACATACAAACATCGTTCTAGTGTGATGAAGGTGGTTATACAACTGGCGACCCGAGTGAAGATAATATGTAACCGAGCTCGCGTCAGGTACTGGATTTCTATGGGCTCGAAAGGCAAGTCTAAATGTTGAAAGCTGGGTTGAAGCAAATATTTGTCCAGATCAAAGTCACCAGGCAACTCAGGTCAGAGATAGCAAGACCTTTGGTTGGAGACATTGTCACGTAATCATGAAGGGGCATCATAAACATAATTAAAAAAGAAAAATTAACTGCATGAACAATAATTGGAAAAAACAAATTATCATCAATGTTGCCAATCATCGTTCCCTGGATTTCTGAAGAAACAAGGAAAGAACAGGACTACTGTAAGCTCAAGTTGTCGTACAAGGTGACCTAATATGAACTTGTGCAATGGTCTTGATGTGGACATACAGGATGGCACCTCATCACGTAAAACAAACGCCCCAGAAACCATTGCTGCAAGAGTTAGTTAATGATTGACGTAGGTTTTCTGCAGGGGGGGGGGGGGGGGCAGTAGAAGTGGTAGTTCTTCTTCTTCTTCCTCGTTCGTCCTGAAAAAGGACGTTGGTTGCGTTGTGTCCGTTTACTCGAAGCTGCAATATTTGCGCCTTTCGTCCCGACACATCCGACGGCATTTATTGGAACCGGGTTTGCCTTCCCTCTTCGATCCCTACTCTCTCGGCCAGACTGCAGTGATGCAGCCTGTTTCCAGGACCACCACTTGGCGGTGGAGTAGGGTCTTGGTCAGCTTTGGTTCGCTGACCCTGAAGCAAGCAGATATGTGTCGCTTACTGCATTCATCTCTTTTGCTGCGTATTCGGTCCCAACAGTAGTTCGATGGTCTTTTAGGAGTACAATGAAAAACAATAATAATTATTATTATGATTGACTGAAATTGTAAAAAAGTTCTGGCTGTTAGAGAAAGCAGACTTTCATAAATTAAGAAGAAAGTTTACAGTTTGGAGTGAAGCAAAAAAAACTAAATTTCAGTGAAAGTTGAAATATAAAATAGTGTATAATTTCAGATGGCACCGGACAAATAGTTAATAACTAACACCATAGATTAACAAGCATCCCACGGGAAACCCAGCTGCGACAGACCTGGCTAATCATAAATAGTATAATACCCTATTGTTATTATTGAACAGAATCTACATCATTGCACTCCGGGCAAACCGATAGGTGCCCAGTCTCCTTCAGTTTATATCGAAGAGTGTGAATGCTTATTGTTCCTGTAGCTCGCTGGTTGTATACATGACGGATGCATTCTCTCATACGTCCATCTCTGCTGGCCTGACGTTTGACGCCAAATTCCAACAGTCTTAACCTTGATTATTCATCTATTGCAATGTCATTCTCTAACGGGTGATCATTAATTATTCTCAGTATTTCTCCTTTATCCATATCCAGTGTCCCCATTGTGGGTGTTCTTGATGCTAGTCTGTCAGCTCTCTCATTACCCTGTGCTCCTGCATGACCAGGACAGTAGATCCACAGCTCATGCATATGTAAAACTTCTATGGAGGTCTTCCATTCATGCAGTAGCCAATATTTTTTTAGCCAACGGTTTTGAACTTTCGAAGCACACACGTTGAGATCCAGAACTACATTACTTTTTTTATACAAGCTGAATTTAAAGTTCTTTTAAGGTAAGAAAAGTGTTGATACATTGTTTTCTTAATTGCAAAGGCAATCAGCATTTTTTGTATTTATTTTAATTTATAAAATAAAAGTATATTATTTTTTTTAAAGGTGTGCTATTTAAAATATTATTATAACCGTTTTAGTCAAAATTGACAAGAAATTTCAAATAATTACATGTATTTAATATTGTGTTTTTTAATTTAATTGTTTCCCTTCTACACCAAAGATGAACAAAATATTATTTCCCTTGAAAAACATTAAACTTACAATTAAATTGTTCTTCACAATTTTGCAGATATTTAAAGTCACTTCTTTCAGAATGAACTAAATGAGTCCTGCCAGATCTTTGGTCTTCAAAATGTGTTGCAGGTGTATAAATGTTAAGATGATGGTTTTAAATGGTTTTAAACTTAGGCTACAGCGAGAAGAGAACTGGTTACAGGAATTCAAGTGATTAAGACTAATGAAAAGATCGTGGGCAGCTGGCACAGTACAAAATTACGTGTTGTAAATTTATCGAAAGCCTATGCTCCTTGGCATCTGAATGGTAAAGGATGATGATGGTTTAGTTATACTGGTTGAAAAGAAAAATATTTATGAAATTACAAAAACAAATTTCCATGGTTCCAAAAGTGTAAACTTCTTTACTCCTCTACTGTGTCTCCATCTTGACGAGGTAGAGGAGTTTGTGTGTCCCCATGCCACCAAGACCTATGCCGGCGGTAGCATAGCTATTAGCAGGGTTTCCCAAGCCGGAATGGTCGAAAAGTGTTTGTTGTTCGTCCATCACGGGTGATGAAGACCACTCTGTTCATCCAATTATTAGGAATATGTTAGATTACCCTATGGGTACGAAGGTGACTGATGAGCCCAATGCGGGCCTTGAATGATCTTGGACAGTGTGGGCAGGGAATGTTTGCTTCATGTGAAGGTTTTATTACACGGTCTTTTCTAGCTTGTCTCCGCTGTTCCGCTGCTGCTCTTCTGGATGATTCGCATGCCGCTGCACCTTTACGAAGAGATGTGCGCCAAGCAGTTCGGTCTTGCGCAGCAGCTTCCCATATGTCTGGTTTTATGTCAAAGGCCACAGGCTTAACGAAACAGTGCAACGTACTTCGCTTAATGACGATGAAACTTTATACTCGTCAAAAGTCAAGGGCCACCCTATTATTTTCAATGCACTTTTATATAAGCGCATAGAATGATTAAATGAAGGAAGTTTTTAGTAACAATTGGTGCAATATCTTCCTCTGACAGTCCTCTATGCACATTAAGCATAAAAACAACTCACCGACAACCATGGTGATCACGTGCAATTTAGTTTGCTGACCATAAATTCACCTTTTTAATCTGTTTTTTCAAACTTCCGTACAACCAAACAGGTGAAGTAATCGTGCTGATTGACATTCCACGTGCAATGGCGACTTTTCGTGAACAGAGTTCACTCTTAATTTGTTTTACAATCAGCAGACTTAGGGTAGTTTTATCACTTGCAAAAACCATGCCACCGAGAAGAAGTCTTGACACCTTACAAAGAATGAAAGCTATAGCGTGGGTTGAAAGTGGTTTATCTGTCCGTGAGGTTGCTAGACGGCTTGCAGTGTCACACTCTACTATCCAAAGAATTTTGGAGAGATTTCAGGCCACAGGAAGTGTGGAGGATCGCCACCGGCCAGGTCACCCTGGATGCACCAATAGACATGATGACCGGTACCTCTTGTTGTCAGCCCTGCGCCATCGAACAGTGACTTGTTCCACTCTAAGATGTCAGCTGAGACAAACTAAACGTTAATGTTAGTCAAAGCACCATTCGCAGACGTTTACATGAATTTGGACTGGCTGCTCGACGTCCTGCAATCAGAATCTCTCTTACTCCTGCTCATCGCAGAGCCCGTGCTGCTTGGTGTCGCGAGCACATCCGATGGACAAGGCAACGATGGAGTCAAGTTCTCTTCACTGATGAATCTCGCTTCACTGTGTCATTCAATGATGGCAGGATTCGAGTTTGGAGACGACCAGGAGAGCTATTTACTGATGCCACAATTCGAGAGGTGGATCGTTATGGTAGGGGTTCTGTCATTGGCTGGGGAGGCTTCTACAGACACGGCAGGACCTCACTCTACATCATCCAAGGCAACTTGACCGGCCCAAGATACCAGAACGAAATCTTGAGACCAATTGTTCAGCCTGCTCTGGAGGCCATAGGTGGTAATGCCATCCTCCAGGATGATAACGCTCGACCTCATAGAGCTCGTGTGGTGAATGAGTTTATTCAGCAACATGGGATCATCAGGATGGCGTGGCCAGCTCATTCACCTGACATTTCTCCGATTGAGCACCTCTGGGATCGCCTTGGTCGAAGATTGTCAACAAATCACCCCCTGCCAATGGATGTAGCACAGCTGACTGCATTTCCGCTTCAGTAATGGCAAGCTGTTCCTCAGGATACTCTTCGGACCCTTGTGGACTCGATGCGTCTACGCTGTCTTGAATGCCTTGCTGCAAACGGTGGTCATACCCGATTATGAAATGTCTATTTGTCCAATATCTATTGTGTGACTTTTGAAAAGGTGGGTGACACACTTTACAGCTTCATTGCGTTTGAATGTGTGTTTCCATTTCTTTACGTGACATGTCAATTTGGTATTCAGTAAATGCCGTTTAGGCTGATACCAATTACGTTTATATCAGATTTGTTTTATGGTTTCAATCAAGGTTTTTCTAAGTGGCCCTTGACTTTTGACGAGTAGTATATATATATATATATATATATATATATATATATATATATATATATATATATATATATATATATATATTATATATATATATATATATATATATATATATATATATATATATATATATATATATATATATATATATATATATATATATATATATATATATATATATATATACAGATAGTGTGGGCGTCATCTTCACTGTCCTTTCGGACTTTTATGGAACATGGAGCTACCACTGCAGCTTGCTGTCCGTGTAGAAAGCCTGCATCATGCTTATGTATTACTGGGTAAAGCAGAAGATTCCTATTGCCATTGGTTCTAATGATGGGTTTCATTACAATATATATATATATTGTAATGAAACCCATCATTAGAACCAATGGCAATAGGAATCTTCTGCTTTACCCAGTAATACAGTTAATTTTATAGTTATTTACGATTTGCTGTCATTCGTTTCTTTGCCTATTCGACTTCCCCACCCCGAGTCCTTGTTGATTATATATATCAAAACTTTATTCTTCCATGCTTTTGATTTTATTCCTTTCTTTCTTCTACCAATGTCATAGTTGTGACATTCTGATGATTCGTTAGCTCTGTTTCGACTTTATCATTATTTCTGAACCACTCTAACCTACGTAGGTTTGTGATAATTTAATAGGTAATGATTTCAGTGTAACTGTATTAACAACCCTTTAGTACCAGCTGACTACTGTGGCATAAACCATGCATGTCGTAGAAAACTACTACTGAGCTTCTGGAATAGTGCCGGTTACCCCATTCTCTATACACTTTAAGTCACAAAAACATAAGTCATAAACATAAGTCATACATATGAAAAAAATCATTCATTGATTAAAATGGTATGACGTGTTTGCTAAAGTAGAACTGATATCAAGTGCCAGATATGTACTAGTGATACAAAGTGTCAGTCTGTATGCTCTGTAAGGAAGAGTGGTGTGTTGTTGAGATCAGGCATGCTCCAGTCTACCCAGCTGTAAATGGGTAACTCACCCTAGTCCTGAGTTAGGGAAGGCAAAGGCTCCAGGGGAAGCAGGCCCTAAACTTGGTCACTTCAACCGACGCAGGATGGTGTATGTATGGAGTAGAAGTGTAGAGTGTGATTACCGCGAATGGTGTACTGTTCGTGTGCTGACCAATATAACCACTCATACACACTTGTGTCTACAAGGCACCAATGCAGACTGCTGGAATCTTTGTTTACTCAATTTATTCAGACGTACACACTGGGACATACGAGTACATCATGGTATGTTGACATATCAATTTGTAGGTATACATAGCAGATCTGAAGTCATGACACATTCAGAAATAATGGGCAGTACATCAAAAGTTCAATGTCATGATACATTATGGCCGCATCCCCTATCTGACTAAACGCGTCAGTGAAGGCAGATCGGTAAATAACTAAAGTTACTTGACGTCCATAGTTTTGTAGTATATATCATGAAACCACGAAAGGGGGGGTTTCTAGCAAGATTGAGATCTCCCTGTCACTGTCCGATAATAGGATAAATAATCTGTTCTCTTGGCAGTGATCAAAACATATGATGACCGAAATCTAACATGGCCGCCTCCCTGAGTTGTCGTTCACTCATTCATAGGAAGGAGAATATAAGCCAGAGTTAATTTATAATGGATATATAAATGATTTCATAAATGTTTCCATACAGCTCTACGGTGATCAGGTTAATTCACGTAGCCATAACCGCTGTAGGAAAGTCTGTCATCTTCGTCGATACAAAACACGACCCTAGCGATACGAAGCACAATGTTCCATCTAGGTCGAATCGACATGAGATCATCAAAATAGGGTCTGGCAATACATGGAGTCCGAATTATACATTGTACCGTACCTTAGGAGAGTCTCTAACATAAACTGTAGTAGAGATACCATCTCCTTTAGAAGAAAACCACTTCATGAATCATATTTCCTTAAGAATCTACCAGCCCTTTGAAAAGTGCGTACCCGCCATTATCACGGTACATCGGAACTCATCACGACTTGTCAAGACAACTCATACTTCCGCTAGACCGGAATAATAAGAATCTAGTCCCGCCTACCCATCCAAAATATACAATATAGGACTGATTCTACTTGTACTAATAATATGTAATACATATGAATTCAGGCCATAAACATAATAAGCAAATTAATCTATTTTCTGGCCCTAAAAAATAAGTACAAATATAAGAGCAATATCCGTGCGCCGGATCAATATCAAGAACGATTACTCCTATAATCAAAAGTGTGAATCAAACATGGATTATCTCGCTTTCCCCATAGACAGCATTTTCATACACAAATGAATGAATGTCTATATTTTTCCCATATTAAATAGCCATATCGATTTTTGTAATATGTGCGTCAAAATATGCACGCAACAGATTACCACACCCCTCGGGAAAAAAAAAAAATGGTACATTTTTTTTTTTTGAAACACATCTAGGAGCAACATACAATAGGCTCACAACGCACCAATAACAATGCGCAGATGATAAGCATAAGTTTTATGACCTTAGAGAAGGTACTTCTCTAAGTATTAATATTTCCAGAGAGGTGTCACCAACGCATACTACAATATTAGCAATGACACAATTTCCACATTAGTTTATACATCAATTTCATCTAAGATATCTTAACATCATGATCATCAAAGACGAAAAACATTGAAAGATCAGCGGTGAATAAATATCAATGAACCGCTAAGTAGTGTTACAATCAATATATGATATATTACATATGTGTACACATTTCAACATAGAAACAACTGTATCAAAGTTGTATAACAGTTATGAATCATGTGGGCATCTAGACAAAATATCTGCCATCACATTTTCTGACCCACGGATAGCTCGCACCGAAAAATGAAATGGCTGTAGAGCAATCGCGTATCGCGTTGATCTCGCGCTCTTCAGATTTTTACTCTGAATAGCCGTAAGAGCTTTCTGGTCAGTTTCCACAATGAAATGCGCGCCCAGAAGAAATCTTTGCAGTTTAAGGATTGACCAAACCATAGCCAATAATTCACGGTCTAGGACCGAGTAATTCTTCTCTGCGGCATTTAATTTCCGAGATATATACATCACAGGATGCAGAGTTCCTGCGTTCTCTCGCATTAGTGCTGCTCCAAGCCCGGTGGATGAAGCGTCACTACGAAGAATAAATGTCTTATCCTTAGAAGGCAATACTAGGATAGGTGAAGTAGAAAACATAGTTTTAACCTTATCCAAAGAGGATTGACATTCTTGAGTCCAATGGACTACATTAGGAGACCCTTTCTTTAGCAAGGAAGAAAGAGGTGACATAATGGAGGACAGATTCGGATGAATCGTCCATAAAATTGTATTAGACCTAAGAGACTTCGTACTTGCTTTTTAGTCTTAGGAATAGAAATGTTAAGTATCTTACTTGTATTATGGTCTTCTGTTTTTAGGAACCCATGACCAACACGGTGTCCTAAAGAAAGATATTTCGCTAAAACCAATACATGCTTTCGATGGTTTCGCTGTCAGGTTATGCTCGCGTAAGATAGACAATAGTTCATTTATACCATTATAGTGATCGTTCCAAGTATCACTGAAAAGACAGATGTCATCAAGATACGCAATGACATCTGAGCGATGAGATAGGATTCGACGCATCATGCGTACAAATGTTGCAGGGGCGTTCATAGACCGAAAGGCATGAAATTCCATTGGAATAGACCCCTAGGCGTCGAAAAAGCAGTAAACGGTTTGGCGTGTTCGGATAATGGAACTTGCCAATATCCCTTAGACAAATCGAGTTTAGTAAAGAAATGAGAATTCGATAGTCTCGTAAGTAGCTCTTCTAGCAAAGGCATAGGTTCAGCATCAAATTTAGTCACTTGGTTCAATTTGCGATAATCCACGCAAAGACGTATGTTATTGTCTTTTTTTCGTACTATAACCATCGGCGAAGAATATGCTGATGTGGATGGTTCAATAATTTTTAACTCTATCATCTCATCTAACTCTTTCTCTACCTGTGCTTGAAAATGGGGAGAGCGAGATAATCCATGTTTGATTCACACGTTTGATTATAGGGGGAATCGTTTTTGATATTGATCAGGCGCAAGGCTATNGCTCTTATATTTTGTACTTATTTTTTAGGGCCAGAAAATAGATTAATTTGCTTATTATGTTTATGGCCTGAATTCATATGTATTACATATTATTAGTACAAGTAGAATCAGTCCTATATTGTATATTTTGGATGGGTAGGCGGGACTAGATTCTTGTTATTCCGGTCTAGCGGAAGTATGAGTTGTCTTGACAAGTCGTGATGAGTTCCGATGTACCGTGATAATGGCGGGTACGCACTTTTCAAAGGGCTGGTAGATTCTTAAGGAAATATGATTCATGAAGTGGTTTTCTTCTAAAGGAGATGGTATCTCTACTATAGTTTATGTTAGAGACTCTCCTAAGGTACGGTACAATGTATAATTCGGACTCCATGTATTGCCAGACCCTATTTTGATGATCTCATGTCGATTCGACCTAGATGGAACATTGTGCTTCGTATCGCTAGGGTCGTGTTTTGTATCGACAAAGATGACAGACTTTCCTACAGCGGTTATGGCTACGTGAATTAACCTGATCACCGTAGAGCTGTATGGGAACATTTATGAAATCATTTATATACCCATTATAAATTAACTCTGGCTTATATTCTCCTTCCTATGAATGAGTGAACGACAACTCAGGGAGGCGGCCATGTTAGATTTCGGTCATCATATGTTTTGATCACTGCCAAGAGAACAGATTATTTATCCTATTATCGGACAGTGACAGGGAGATCTCAATCTTGCTAGAAACCCCCTCTTTCGTGGTTTCATAATATATGCTACAAACTATGGACGTCAAGTAACTTTAGTTATTTACCGATCTGCCTTCACTGACGCGTTTAGTCAGATAGGGGGATGCGGCCATAATGTATCATGACAATTGAACTTTTGATGTACTGCCCATTATTTCTGAATGTGTCATGACTTCAGATCTGCTATGTATACCTACAAATTGATATGTCAACATACCATGATGTACTCGTATGTCCCAGTGTGTACGTCTGAATAAATTGAGTAAACAAAGATTCCAGCAGTCTGCATTGGTGCCTTGTAGACACAAGTGTATGAGTGGTTATATTGGTCAGCACACGAACAGTACACCATTCGCGGTAATCACACTCTACACTTCTACTTCATACATACACCATCCTGCGTCGGTTGGAGTGACCAAGTTTAGGGCCTGCTTCCCCTGGAGCCTTTGCCTTCCCTAACTCAGGACTAGGGTGAGTTACCCATTTACAGCTGGGTAGACTGGGGGCATGCCTGATCTCAACAACACACCACTCTTCCTTACAGAGCATACAGACTGACACTTTACAGAGTGGAAACAAAGAAGAAAGAAACTTTACAGTGGCGAGCCAGATTCCTGGGTCCAGCTTACGCAGTTTTGTGTTGAGAATCACAGTTTACAGCTGAAAGAACATTTGTTTGAACACATCAACACCAGTAGGACAGCTATACAGTCGATGTCAGCTTGACCTGTATTACCGATAGGATGCTGTATCTAGGTCAGCGCTTGTTGACAGTTTTTCGCTGTACAGACAGTATTACACAGGACAGTGGTATCAAGTGTAGAAAATATCTGGAGCAGTATTGTTGACATTTCTCAACGTACAGAAGAATCACAGTGTTGTTGAACATAAAGTGCATAGTTCATCGTTGGATCTTCATATGCTCTACAGAGAAAAAAATTGACAGTGTAAGTTTTTAAAATTAAATCTATTACTGAATAAAGTAGCAAGTTATTAGTATTAAAATAAACTGTGCCTGCTTTACAACACTATACCTGCAACACATTCCATTCATGACATAAATTATATTGTATGCTATATGCTATTTATGCTTTACATGTTATTTGTTATGTATTAAATTAGTTTTATGTTTCTGTGTGACTAGTACAAGGTATGCCGAGTGACATTGGTCTGGTACTAGTATTCTATAGGTACACATTTTCTTAATTGGAAATTTGTTAGCAACAATTTGCTGCTATTTCTGTTAGTTGTGATGAGGTGTTCTTTTCTTCGTTGTTTTTGTTAATAATTTTGTGTTCCTTAGTTTTGTTTGATTTGTTTGCATTTGTTGGTCTAATCTTTTCTATTTTTGATTTCTTTACACCCTTATGTTTATACACTGTGGCGTTATTTGTCTTGTTATCTTATTGCAGTTATCATCACGGATTCTGTGATCATTTTTTTTTCATTTCTCCTATTTAATTTAATTTGATCTCTGCAAATGTTTTCAGATTGTCTTTTCTTGTTTGTCCTTTGTAATGTCTTTAGTTGACATATGACACAGGAGTTATAGTGGTATACACTGATAGTATAGTACAGATCAGTACTTTATGATTATTTTCCACAGGTACCCAAGTGATCTTTGATTACATTGAGGTATACAAGACCTTTGTAAGGCTTGTCTCCCACAGTATTTGAGATACAGTTATTGTTGTCCACAGGTACTCAAGTTATCATTGGTTATTATAAACCATACAAGTTTGGACTAAGACTAAGTCTATGGTATAGACTTGTCTCCCATTAAAGTGAAAGAGGGTAATTTATTTACTTTTTCAGGTTTCTGATTTAAGAAGACAATATGTCTACATTAGATTATTTTATTGCACAAGGAAAATCTCTTGATAAGACTGGAAAAGACTTAGAACAATGGGCTGTTGCTCAATATGACAAAGCATTAGCTGCTGAAGAGAGAAAAGCTGCTGCTGAATAAAAAAAAGCTCTGGCTGAAGAAAAAAGATTAGAAAAAGAAGCTGATACTGCTGCTGAACTAAAGAAATTGCAGATGCAAGTGGAGGAAAGGAGATTTGATGCAGAACAGAAGAAATTAGAAGCTGCTGCAGAACAGAAAAAATTAGAAGTTGCTGCTGCTGCAGAACAGAAAAAATTAGAAGTTGCTGCTGCTGCAGAACAGAAAAAATTAGAAGCTGCTGCTGCTGCAGAACAGAGAAGATTAGATAGAGAAGCTGAAGAGAGAAAAGCAATAAGAGAACATGAGTTTGAATTAGAGAAATTAAAATTGACATGTATGAGTAATGTTAATCAGGCATCTGGTGGTAATGGTAAACCCTTTGTGTACAAGGTCAAGGTACCAGCGTTTAACCCTACCAGTGATGACATAACATTTTGGCTTTCTAGATTTGAACGGGCTTGTCGATCTCATAATGTTGACAAATCACAGTATGTGAATCAGTTGTCTGAAAATCTAAAAGGGGAGTCCCTAAGTAAGTTATATTTTGTTGAAGAGGCCGACAAAGATAATTATGATGCTGTTAGGGCAGCTTTGATAAAGAGATATCAGCTGTCTGAGGAAGGTTACCGTCTTTTGTTTAAAACAATGAGACCTGAGGTAGGTGTAGAATTCTCAGATTTCATCTCAAAAGCACGAATTACACTTTCACGATGGATTGAATTATCCAAAACAGAGAAAACATTTGATGGTCTTACGGATTTATTGCTAAGAGACAAGGTCATGTCTTCTGTAAATAAATCATTCCTAGAGTTCTTACATGAGCGTAAACCTGGTACAATAAAGCAAATGGAAGAATATTGTGACCAGTATGCCACGGCACACCCTGACATGATTCTTAGTAACTCTAACATTAAAGAGAGTATGCCAGTTGCTTCGGCAACAGAATATAATCAGAATTACTCACACAAATTCCAAGGAGCTAAAAATAAATTTGATAAAAAGGTTAATTGGAATAAGTATCAAAACCAAGATAACCACTCAAATCAGGGTTCTTCTTCGAAGAACTGGAATCGGGCTGATAGTCCTCGACACGCGAGGGGTACCCATAATGTTAGAAATTCTCGGAAAGGGAGTAGCTATAGGAACTACCCAAGTGCTTCATGGAGACAAAAAACCAATATTACAGGGATACTCAATATATAACGAGCATGATGATTATGATCATGAATATTATGATTCAAACCCAAATAGGGGTTATAACAGAGGCAATAATAATTATAGAGACAATTATAACCGAGGTAGATCACAACACAAAAGACATGGTAAATCTTATTACCAGGCTAACTCTGCACAACAGGAGTTCCACGACACCGATAATCAGAATAATGATAAAAAAAGACTCCAACAGTGTAGCAAATTCCGCTTTCGATTTTGCTAGAGCATCTGAGTGTTCGCAATGCAAAACATTATTCGATCCAACCACAGTTTCTACTTTAAGCTGCGGTCACCCGCTTCCCGCTCTCCATGCGTCAATTGCGCATAATGGAAGGGGTGCTCTTGTCTTTAATAGGGGCCTAATAGATGGTACTCCGGTATCAATTCTTTTCGATTCGGGGTGCACTACCATTGGAGTGAGGCAATCACTCGTAAATCCTTTTCGAGCTACAGGCAATATAGTCAAATGTGTAACATTTGGTGGCACATTGGAGAAGTACTCCACTGCCATTATCAATATTGCTACGCCTTTCTTTACAGGAGAGGTGCAAGCATGTCTCTTGCCGAATCCGATCGCTGATCTTATCATCGGTCGCATTCATGGAGTGAAAGAATGCACTCCACAGCAAATTTCTAATTGGGAAAATGTTAATATGCAATCTGCTAATGCAGTAATCACTAGGGCTCAAGCTCTTAATATGCCACAATCTTCACATTCTGAAGATAATGATGCGCAGATCCAAGATGATCCCTTGGAGATTTCCCACGATTCCTTTATCAAACAGCAGGAAGATGATCCTACTCTAAAGAAATTCTTTACTCTGGCAAAAAAAGGTGATCCGAATAAGGATACAAATCGTAAATCTTGGATTACGATGAAGAATGGCGTACTTGTACGTATGGTACAAGACTCCGCTAAGTCCATTCATTCTCAAATCCTTGTGCCTAAAAATATGAGAGTTAAAATCTTACAGCACGCTCATGATTCGCAGTGTGCTGGACATATGGGTTTTTCCCGTACTAAAGCTAGAGTTCTTCAATCTTTCTTTTGGCCTGCTGTGAATAAGGACATACGAATCTATTGTCGATCTTGTAAAGTATGTCAAGAGATTAAATCCAGAGGTCCAAGCCATGATGCACCTATTCAGGCTGCAGACATTCCCATTCGGCCATTTCAAAAAATGGCGATAGACATCATTGGTCCATTTAAGATAAAGTCTGCTAGAGGACACCAATTTATTTTGACGTGTGTTGATATGTGCACACGTTGGCCGGAGGCTGTTCCTCTAAAGAGCATAACTACTGCTGATGTCGCAGATGCTCTTTGGTTAATATTTTCTCGTCTGGGGTTTCCAGCAGAAATATTATCCGACCATGGTACCCAACTCATATCGGATACCATGTCTCAAGTAATGTCGACTCTGAAGATAGAGAGATCGCTGAGTAGTATTTATCATCCTATGTCCAATGGGATGGTGGAACGTTTGAATAGAACTCTGAAAAACCTACTAGGTAAGATAACAGAAGATCATCCTCAGGATTGGGATAGGGTTTTACCCGCGGCTCTCTTTGCATATAGAGAGGTCGCCAACGAACATACAGGATTTTCTCCCTTTGAACTTGTCTTTGGCGCGAAACCGCGAGGTCCTATGTCCTTACTTCATGATCTTATAACTGCTGATAATATTGTCGATGACACAAAATCCTCTTATGAATATGTCATCGCACTTAGACACAAGATTATTGAAGCATGCAAATTGGCAACTGCTTCTTCTGAATTTGCGAAACAGAAGGCAAGGGAATTTGCCAATAAAAAGAGATGTTTGCGACAACTTTGTCCAGGTGACAAAGCATTTGTCTTGCTACCTTGTAGGGAAAATAGACTTCTCATTTCTTGGAAAGGTCCGTACGATATAATATCAAAAGTTTCCGATGTTGACTATATCGTCGATATTGACGGGAAGCGTAAAACCTTCCACATCAACATGCTCACGGAATTCCATGAACGTCCTGATTATTTACAACCTGTTTTCCAGGCAACGGACGATTTTCCAGTCCAACATGGACAGTACTCATCTCTGTCTGTCAGTAATACAGGATGAGGAAACGAGTTTCTCGGATGTAAATTTACCTTTTCCAATGATTCCTCTTCACTCTAATGAATCATGGAAAGATGTTGCAATTTCTCCAGAATTATCTCCAGGAGAGCAGAAACAAGTTTCTACTATGTTAGAACAATTTCAGGATGTCCTTACTGACATTCCTGGTCAAACTGATGTCATTCAACATGACATTATTCTTACTGACCATAGTCCTATAAGAGTCAGACCGTATCCTATCCCGATACATTTTCAAGCACAGGTAGAGAAAGAGTTAGATGAGATGATAGAGTTAAAAATTATTGAACCATCCACATCAGCATATTCTTCGCCGATGGTTATAGTACGGAAAAAAAAGACAATAACATACGTCTTTGCGTGGATTATCGCAAATTGAATCAAGTGACTAAATTTGATGCTGAACCTATGCCTTTACTAGAAGAGCTACTTACGAGACTATCGAATTCTCACTTCTTTACTAAACTCGATTTGTCTAAGGGATATTGGCAAGTTCCACTATCCGAACACGCCAAACCGTTTACTGCTTTTTCGACGCCTAGGGGTCTATTCCAATGGAATTTCATGCCTTTCGGTCTTATGAACGCCCCTGCTACATTTGTACGCATGATGCGTCGAATCCTATCTCATCGCTCAGATGTCATTGCGTATCTTGATGACATCTGTCTTTTCAGTGATACTTGGAACGATCACTATAATGGTATAAATGAACTATTGTCTATCTTACGCGAGCATAACCTGACAGCGAAACCATCGAAAGCATGTATTGGTTTTAGCGAAATATCTTTCTTAGGACACCGTGTTGGTCATGGGTTCCTAAAAACAGAAGACCATAATACAAGTAAGATACTTAACATTTCTATTCCTAAGACTAAAAAGCAAGTACGAAGTCTCTTAGGTCTAATACAATTTTATGGACGATTCATCCCGAATCTGTCCTCCATTATGTCACCTCTTTCTTCCTTGCTAAAGAAAGGGTCTCCTAATGTAGTCCATTGGACTCAAGAATGTCAATCCTCTTTGGATAAGGTTAAAACTATGTTTTCTACTTCACCTATCCTATCCTAGTATTGCCTTCTAAGGATAAGACATTTATTCTTCGTAGTGACGCTTCATCCACCGGGATTGGAGCTGCACTAATGCAAGAGTACTCTGGAACTCTGCATCCTGTGATGTATATTTCTCGGAAATTAAATGCCGCAGAGAAGAATTACTCGGTCCTAGACCGTGAATTATTGGCTATGGTTTGGTCAATCCTTAAACTGCAAAGATTTCTTCTGGGCGCGCATTTCATTGTGGAAACTGACCAGAAAGCTCTTACGGCTATTCAGAGTAAAAATCTGAAGAGCGCGAGATCAACGCGATACGCGATTGCTCTACAGCCATTTCATTTTTCGGTGCGAGCTATCCGTGGGTCAGAAAATGTGATGGCAGATATTTTGTCTAGATGCCCACATGATTCATAACTGTTATACAACTTTGATACAGTTGTTTCTATGTTGAAATGTGTACACATATGTAATATATCATATATTGATTGTAACACTACTTAGCGGTTCATTGATATTTATTCACCGCTGATCTTTCAATGTTTTTCGTCTTTGATGATCATGATGTTAAGATATCTTAGATGAAAATTTATGTATAAACTAATGTGGAAATTGTGTCATTGCTAATATTGTAGTATGCGTTGGTGACACCTCTCTGGAAATATTAATACTTAGAGAAGTACCTTCTCTAAGGTCATAAAACTTATGCTTATCATCTGCGCATTGTTATTGGTGCGTTGTGAGCCTATTGTATGTTGCTCCTAGATGTGTTTCCAAAAAAAAAAAAATGTACCATTTTTTTTTTCCCGAGGGGTGTGGTAATCTGTTGCGTGCATATTTTGACGCACATATTACAAAAATCGATATGGCTATTTAATATGGGTAAAGATATAGACATTCATTCATTTGTGTATGAAAATGCTGTCTATGGGGAAAGCGAGATAATCCATGTTTGATTCACACTTTTGATTATAGGAGTAATCGTTCTGGATATTGATCCGGCGCAAGGATATTGCTCTTTATTTTGTACTTATTTTTAGGGCCAGAAAATAGATTAATTTGCTTATTATGTTTATGGCCTGAATTCATATGTATTACATATTATTAGTACAAGTAGAATCAGTCCTATATTGTATATTTTGGATGGGTAGGCGGGACTAGATTCTTATTATTCCGGTCTAGCGGAAGTATGAGTTGTCTTGACAAGTCGTGATGAGTTCCGATGTACCGTGATAATGGCGGGTACGCACTTTTCAAAGGGCTGGTAGATTCTTAAGGAAATATGATTCATGAAGTGGTTTTCTTCTAAAGGAGATGGTATCTCTACTACTAGAGTTTGTGTTAGAGACTCTCCTAAGGTGGTACAATGTATAATTCGGACTCCATGTATTGCCAGACCCTATTTTGATGATCTCATGTCGATTCGACCTAGATGGAACATTGTGCTTCGTATCGCTAGGGTCGTGTTTTGTATCGACAAAGATGATGACAGACTTTCCTACTGCGGTTATGGCTACGTGAATTAACCTGATCACCGTAGAGCTGTATGGAAACATTTATGAAATCATTTATATACCCATTATAAATTAACTCTGGCTTATATTCTCCTTCCTATGAATGAGTGAACGACAACTCAGGGAGGCGGCCATGTTAGATTTCGGTCATCATATGTTTTGATCACTGCCAAGAGAACAGATTATTTATCCTATTATCGGACAGTGACAGGGAGATCTCAATCTTGCTAGAAACCCCCTCTTTCGTGGTTTCATAATATATGCTACAAACTATGGACGTCAAGTAACTTTAGTTATTTACCGATCTGCCTTCACTGACGCGTTTAGTCAGATAGGGGGATGCGGCCATAATGTATCATGACATTGAACTTTTGATGTACTGCCCATTATTTCTGAATGTGTCATGACTTCAGATCTGCTATGTATACCTACAAATTGATATGTCAACATACCATGATGTACTCGTATGTCCCAGTGTGTACGTCTGAATAAATTGAGTAAACAAAGATTCCAGCAGTCTGCATTGGTGCCTTGTAGACACAAGTGTATGAGTGGTTATATTGGTCAGCACACGAACAGTACACCATTCGCGGTAATCACACTCTACACTTCTACTTCATCCATACACCATCCTGCGTCGGTTGGAGTGACCAAGTTTAGGGCCTGCTTCCCCTGGAGCCTTTGCCTTCCCTAACTCAGGACTAGGGTGAGTTACCCATTTACAGCTGGGTAGACTGGGGGGCATGCCTGATCTCAACAACACACCACTCTTCCTTACAGAGCATACAGACTGACACTTTACAGAGTGGGAAATAAACAAATAAAGAAGAAAGAAACTTTACACAACATCTTTCCATGATTCATTAGAGTGAAGAGGAATCAGTGGAAAAGGTAAATTTACATCCGAGAAACTCGTTTCCTCATCCTGTATTACTGACAGAGATGAGTACTGTCCATGTTGGACTGGAAAATCGCCCGTTGCCTGGAAAACAGGTTGTAAATAATCAGGACGTTCATGGAATTCCGTGAGCATGTTGATGTGGAAGGTTTTACGCTTCCCGTCAATATCGACGATATAGTCAACATCGGAAACTTTTGATATTATATCGTACGGACCTTTCCAAGAAATGAGAAGTCTATTTTCCCTACAAGGTAGCAAGACAAATGCTTTGTCACCTGGACAAGTTGTCGCAAACATCTCTTTTTATTGGCAAATTCCCTTGCCTTCTGTTTCGCAAATTCAGAAGAAGCAGTTGCCAATTTGCATGCTTCAATAATCTTGTGTCTAAGTGCGATGACATATTCATAAGAGGATTTTGTGTCATCGACAATATTATCAGCAGTTATAAGATCATGAAGTAAGGACATAGGACCTCGCGGTTTTGCGCCAAAGACAAGTTCAAAGGGAGAAAATCCTGTATGTTCGTTGGCGACCTCTCTATATGCAAAGAGAGCCGCGGGTAAAACCCTATCCCAATCCTGAGGATGATCTTCTGTTATCTTACCTAGTAGGTTTTTCAGAGTTCTATTCAAACGTTCCACCATCCCATTGGACATAGGATGATAAATACTACTCAGCGATCTCTCTATCTTCAGAGTCGACATTACTTGAGACATGGTATCCGATATGAGTTGGGTACCATGGTCGGATAATATTTCTGCTGGAAACCCCAGACGAGAAAATATTAACCAAAGAGCATCTGCGACATCAGCAGTAGTTATGCTCTTTAGAGGAACAGCCTCCGGCCAACGTGTGCACATATCAACACACGTCAAAATAAATTGGTGTCCTCTAGCAGACTTTATTTTAAATGGACCAATGATGTCTATCGCCATTTTTTGAAATGGCCGAATGGGAATGTCTGCAGCCTGAATAGGTGCATCATGGCGTGGACCTCTGGATTTAATCTCTTGACATACTTTACAAGATCGACAATAGATTCGTATGTCCTTATTCACAGCAGGCCAAAAGAAAGTTTGAAGAACTCTAGCTTTAGTACGGGAAAAACCCATATGTCCAGCACACTGCGAATCATGAGCGTGCTGTAAGATTTTAACTCTCATATTTTTAGGCACAAGGATTTGAGAATGAATGGACTTAGCGGAGTCTTGTACCATACGTACAAGTACGCCATTCATTCTTCATCGTAATCCAAGATTTACGATTTGTATCCTTATTCGGATCACCTTTTGTTGCCAGAGTAAAGAATTTCTTTAGAGTAGGATCATCTTCCTGCTGTTTGATAAAGGAATCGTGGGAAATCTCCAAGGGATCATCTTGGATCTGCGCATCATTATCTTCAGAATGTGAAGATTGTGGCATATTAAGAGCTTGAGCCCTAGTGATTACTGCATTAGCAGATTGCATATTAACATTTTCCCAATTAGAAATTTGCTGTGGAGTGCATTCTTTCACTCCATGAATGCGACCGATGATAAGATCAGCGATCGGATTCGGCAAGAGACATGCTTGCACCTCTCCTGTAAAGAAAGGCGTAGCAATATTGATAATGGCAGTGGAGTACTTCTCCAATGTGCCACCAAATGTTACACATTTGACTATATTGCCTGTAGCTCGAGAAGGATTTACGAGTGATTGCCTCACTCCAATGGTAGTGCACCCCGAATCGAAAAGAATTGATACCGGAGTACCATCTATTAGGCCCTATTAAAGACAAGAGCACCCCTTCCATTATGCGCAATTGACGCATGGAGAGCGGGAAGCGGGTGACCGCAGCTTAAAGTAGAAACTGTGGTTGGATCGAATAATGTTTTGCATTGCGAACACTCAGATGCTCTAGCAAAATCGAAAGCGGAATTTGCTACACTATTGGAGTCTTTTTTATCATTATTCTGATTATCGGTGTCGTGGAACTCCTGTTGTGCAGAGTTAGCCTGGTAATACGATTTACCATGTCTTTTGTGTTGTGATCTACCTCGGTTATAATTGTCTCTATAATTATTATTGCCTCTGTTATAACCCCTATTTGGGTTTGAATCATAATATTCATGATCATAATCATCATGCTCATTATATTGAGTATCCCTGTAATATTTTTTCTTTTGTCTCCATGAAGCACTTGGGTAGTTCCTAAAGCTACTCCCTTTCCGAGAATTTCTAACATTATGGGTACCCCTCGCGTGTCGAGGACTATCAGCCCGATTCCAGTTCTTCAAAGAAGAACCCTGATTTGAGTGGTTATCTTGGTTTTGATATTTATTCCAATTAACTTTTTTATCAAATTTATTTTTAGCTCCTTGGAATTTGTGTGAGTAATTCTGATTATATTCTGTTGCCGAAGCAACTGGCATACTCTCTTTAATGTTAGAGTTACTAAGAATCATGTCAGGGTGTGCCGTGGCATACTGGTCACAATATTCTTCCATTTGCTTTATTGTACTAGGTTTACGCTCATGTAAGAACTCTAGGAATGATTTATTTACAGAAGACATGACCTTGTCTCTTAGCAATAAATCCGTAAGACCATCAAATGTTTTCTCTGTTTTGGATAATTCAATCCATCGTGAAAGTGTAATTCGTGCTTTTGAGATGAAATCTGAGAATTCTACACCTACCTCAGGTCTCATTGTTTTAAACAAAAGACGGTAACCTTCCTCAGACAGCTGATATCTCTTTATCAAAGCTGCCCTAACAGCATCATAATTATCTTTGTCGGCCTCTTCAACAAAATATAACTTACTCAGAGACTCCCCTTTTAGATTTTCAGACAACTGATTCACATACTGTGATTTGTCAACATTATGAGATCGACAAGCCCGTTCAAATCTAGAAAGCCAAAATGTTATGTCATCACTGGTAGGGTTAAACGCTGGTACCTTGACCTTGTACACAAAGGGTTTACCATTACCACCAGATGCCTGATTAACATTACTCATACATGTCAATTTTAATTTCTCTAATTCAAACTCATGTTCTCTTATTGCTTTTCTCTCTTCAGCTTCTCTATCTAATCTTTTCTGTTCTGCAGCAGCAGCAGATTCTAATTTTTTCTGTTCTGCAGCAGCAGCAACTTCTAATTTTTTCTGTTCTGCAGCAGCTTCTAATTTTTTCTGTTCTGCAGCAGCAGCAACTTCTAATTTTTTCTGTTCTGCAGCAGCTTCTAATTTTTTCTGTTCTGCAGCAGCTTCTAATTTTTTCTGTTCTGCAGCTGCTTCTAATTTCTTCTGTTCTGCATCAAATCTCCTTTCCTCCACTTGCATCTGCAATTTCTTAAGTTCAGCAGCAGTATCAGCTTCTTTTTCTAATCTTTTTTCTTCAGCTAGAGCTTTCCTTTCTTCTGCAGCAGCTTTTTTTTCTTCTATTTGAAGTTTTCTCTCCTCAGCCGCAGCTTTTTTTTCTTCAGCAGCAGCTTTTCTCTCTTCAGCAGCAGCAGCAATTTTTTTCTCTTCTGCAGCTAATGCTTTGTCATATTGAGCAACAGCCCATTGTTCTAAGTCTTTTCCAGTCTTATCAAGAGATTTTCCTTGTGCAATAAAATAATCTAATGTAGACATATTGTCTTCTTAAATCAGAAACCTGAAAAAGTAAATAAATTACCCTCTTTCACGTTAATGGGAGACAAGTCTATACCATAGACTTAGTCTTAGTCCAAACTTGTATGGTTTATAATAACCAATGATAACTTGAGTACCTATGGACAACAATAACTGTATCTCAAATACTGTGGGAGACAAGCCTTACAAAGGTCTTGTATATCTCAATGTAATCAAAGATCACTTGGGTACCTGTGGAAAATAATCATAAAGTACTGATCTGTACTATACTATCAGTGTATACCACTATAACTCCTATGTCATATGTCAACTAAAGACATTACAAAGGACAAACAAGAAAAGACAATATGAACACATTTGCAGAGATCAAATTAAATTAAATAGGAGAAATGAAAAAAATGATCACAGAAACCGTGATGATAACTGCAATAATATAACAAGACAAATAACGCCACAGTGTATAAACATAAGGGTGTAAAAAAACTGAAATGAAAGGAAAGATGAGACCTACAATTATACAAACAAATCAAACAAAAATAAAGAACAGAAAACAATGTTACAAATACAAAATGATGAAACAGTCGTCACAACTAACCAAATATTTGCAAACTATGTTGCATGCAAATTTCAATTAAGAAATTGCTCCCTATCGAACGCCAGAACAAGACCAATATCACTCGGTATTTCCTGTTCTAGTCACCTCCCATCCAGGCCCGCAACATATAAACACCTACACATATAAACAAATAACATGTAAGCATAAATAGCATATAGCATACAATATAATTTATGTCATGAATGGAATGTGTTGCAGGTATGGTGTTGTAAAGCAGGCACAGTTTATTTTAATTCTAATAACTTGCCACTTTATTGAGTAATAGATTTAATTCTAAACTATTACACTGTCAATTTTTCTCTTTTGAGCATATGAAGATCCAACGATGAACTATGCACTTTATGTTCAACAACACTGTGATTCTTCTGTACGTTGAGAAATGTCAACAATACTGCTCCAGATATTTTCTACACTTGATACCACTGTCCTGTGTAATACTGTCTGTACAGCGAAAAACTGTCAACAAGCGCTGACCTAGATACAGCATCCTATCGGTAATACAGGTCAAGCTGACATCGACTGTATAGCTGTCCTACTGGTGTTGATGTGGTCAAACAAATGTTCTTTCAGCTGTAAACTGTGATTCTCAACACAAAACTGCGTAAGCTGGACCCAGGAATCTGGCTCGCCACTGTAAAAGTGTCTTTCTTCTTTATTTGTTTATTTCCCACTCTGTAAAGTGTCAGTCTGTATGCTCTGTAAGGAAGAGTGGTGTGTTGTTGAGATCAGGCATGCTCCAGTCTACCCAGCTGTAAATGGGTAACTCACCCTAGTCCTGAGTTAGGGAAGGCAAAGGCTCCAGGGGAAGCAGGCCCTAAACTTGGTCACTTCAACCGACGCAGGATGGTGTATGTATGGAGTAGAAGTGTAGTGTGTGATACCGCGAATGGTGTACTGTTCGTGTGCTGACCAATATAACCACTCATACACTTGTGTCTACAAGGCACCAATGCAGACTGCTGGAATCTTTGTTTACTCAATTTATTCAGACGTACACACTGGGACATACGAGTACATCATGGTATGTTGACATATCAACTTGTAGGTATACATAGCAGATCTGAAGTCATGACACATTCAGAAATAATGGGCAGTACATCAAAAGTTCAATGTCATGATACATTATGGCCGCATCCCCCTATCTGACTAAACGCGTCAGTGAAGGCAGATCGGTAAATAACTAAAGTTACTTGACGTCCATAGTTTTGTAGTATATATCATGAAACCACGAAAGGGGGGGTTTCTAGCAAGATTGAGATCTCCCTGTCACTGTCCGATAATAGGATAAATAATCTGTTCTCTTGGCAGTGATCAAAACATATGATGACCGAAATCTAACATGGCCGCCTCCCTGAGTTGTCGTTCACTCATTCATAGGAAGGAGAATATAAGCCAGAGTTAATTTATAATGGGTATATAAATGATTTCATAAATGTTTCCATACAGCTCTACGGTGATCAGGTTAATTCACGTAGCCATAACCGCTGTAGGAAAGTCTGTCATCTTCGTCGATACAAAACACGACCCTAGCGATACGAAGCACAATGTTCCATCTAGGTCGAATCGACATGAGATCATCAAAATAGGGTCTGGCAATACATGGAGTCCGAATTATACATTGTACCGTACCTTAGGAGAGTCTCTAACATAAACTATAGTAGAGATACAATCTCCTTTAGAAGAAAACCACTTCATGAATCATATTTCCTTAAGAATCTACCAGCCCTTTGAAAAGTGCGTACCCGCCATTATCACGGTACATCGGAACTCATCACGACTTGTCAAGACAACTCATACTTCCGCTAGACCGGAATAATAAGAATCTAGTCCCGCCTACCCATCCAAAATATACAATATAGGACTGATTCTACTTGTACTAATAATATGTAATACATATGAATTCAGGCCATAAACATAATAAGCAAATTAATCTATTTTCTGGCCCTAAAAATAAGTACAAATATAAGAGCAATATCCGTGCGCCGGATCAATATCAAGAACGATTACTCCTATAATCAAAAGTGTGAATCAAACATGGATTATCTCGCTTTCCCCATAGACAGCATTCTCATACACAAATGAATGAATGTCTATATTTTTCCCATATTAAATAGCCATATCGATTTTTGTAATATGTGCGTCAAAATATGCACGCAACAGTATTATAGAGAAAACCGGAATTGGGGGCACTGAAGCTCAAGCTTCATCATCTTCATAGTAGATCCGCCACTACATGAGCATCCGATTGGTACAGCGGTTGGGAAGGTTTCCTGTCACTGCGAAGTTACCGAGTTTTATGATCGAAACCTGGTAGCGTCATGCGCCAGTCTAACCAGCTGTAAATGGATACCTGACTCAGCTCTTGAGTTAGGGACGGCAAAAGGCAGCAAAACAGGGATCTGGTTCCTCACCTAAATAAGGCTGGCCTTAGTTTTGTCAAATCTCTAACACTTCACTCCCCTGTCTCAGTATCGGCTTTGGGACGACCTTTACCTAAAGAAGTACTTGACAAAGAACATGAACGTATTTCACAAGGCCGGATAGCTTGGTACGATCTCATTATAGCCATCTGTTCTACAGGGAATCAAAGGGTATAACTGTTAAGGAAAATTTTAATGTGATTTTTTCATGATGACCTGACTTAGTATATTATCGGTTCATCGTGCTCTTGCACGGATTTTTAATATTATTGAACGCATTAGTATGCATACGCCACTTAGTGATTATGACGTCACCCGTTTTGCACGAGATTATGCAAACGGCTTTATACGCCTTTCGTTCTATATATTCGTCAGAGGAAGACGTTCCTGTTCTAGCTCCCGATTTGGTTGAGAATTTAAAGTATTTATGTGGCTGTAAGTGATCTGCGAAGGCCGCCACTTTGTTTAAGAAGATTCCAGTTATTATAGAACAAGCTCTGTAGCTTTCAGAGAAGAATACTCTGATTAGAATATTTATTATCTTCATTGTCTGGTCCACAATACATGGGGGATTCCTTTTGATAGGCACTCCGAGTACAGCAGGCCAGAAATGAATGGATAAGACTTGACGACTGAAACGATGTTATGAAGTTTCAACATGTATTTCGCCATTGACTATGCATTTTATAATGATTCGTCTAACTGTTAATAAACTGTCCTGTGATGTGGTCCCATTTCGTTAAAGACGTCGTTCCTACAATTGATTTGATGGCTTGTCGTGTGATGACACTCACCCCATTCGCCACATACAGCACAATACTCTGATTATTCATATTACACGCATCTCAATATACTACACAGTCTTCCAGTCAAAATATCAACCGTCACAATTAGTTATGCTGATACATTAATCTACGGCAATGCACTGTTCACTATATGAATCATAATGCTTTATCTTAGAGCGGCTACATCGGGTTTTCTCAGCCGGGTTTCCGAGATAGGACAGTAGGGGTTCCGTGAGAGATCATGATTAAAAAACAATAAACATTTGATTTCAAAATTGTGTATATAACTGTGTATGAATCCATATTTTCATGAATATTGCTTTGGCCAATGGTTTTTAATAGCTTTACTATGCAACACTGTCAATACATTTTCAAGCCGTAAAAAGCATTGATTAAATTCAATTTACAACCTCTATTTTAAATTAAACTTACCGAGTCTACCTTAGAAAAATTAAATCTCATTTTAGCTGAAGCCAGTTATTTAACAGAAATTTATTTTCTTTGAATTATGAGGGTTTTTTTTTTAAATTTATGAAAGGGCAAGAAATAGATTAATTTTAAGAAACCAAGCTAAGCTCAGATAGCACCTTCTTTTCCCCCCAAGGAAGGTAGGCTAAACAGTTTTTTTTTAGTTTTAAATAGGGAACAAAACTAATTTTGCACGTACCATATTTCATTAGCCTCTTGTAGAGTATAAATCTGTGATAAGTCGTTTAGGCCTACTTGAATAAGTTTTTAAAAAATCAAGTAGCAAATTAAAAAAAGAAAAAGTGAAGTTTTTTCTACCTACACTACTGACTTGAATTAGAGCTGATATCCATTGTGGGGAAAAATCATACAAAAAATAGTAGGTTAAGAAGTTGGCCAAAATAAACAGATCCACAAATAAAATCATTCTCTACTCAAAACAGCATTGACAATTATCATTTGATTATTATATTTTCAACTTACTAATCACGTTAATATTCCGTGAGCTATAGATATAACAAGTTTTGTGCAAGGGGTTCCCGTAGATCTGAAAATTATTTCAAGGATTCTTCCGGGATGAAGAAAATAAAATATGAGAAAGGCAGGGGTACACTAAAACTATTAAAATACATATTAATGCCAACAGGGAAACAGATGGAACGTTTTATAATTATCTGAAGACGTTTCAAGTTTATCACACAATATGCATTCCGCATTTAGCATTCTGTCTTTAAAAAGTAGATACAGTTTCATTTCTTTTCTGGTGTAAAACATCTTGAACGCAATCAAATAGCAAAATTACTTACTTACTTAGTTGTTCCTCTTCTACCGTTAATGTGTAGAGGTTTGGAAGAGAGAGTGCCATACTATCCTATCGGCTGTCTTCCTTCTAGACTGGTTCCATTCTAGTCCTCGGTCCTTCAAAGATTGTTTAATGTTGTCCTCCCAGCGGACTCTAGATCGTCCTGGAGGTCTGGATCCCTGGCTCTTAGCCTCCCATACCTGCCTTGGCAGCCGATCTATTAAAATGAAATTAAAATTAAAAATCAAAATTAAAAGACCACGACGCGCCACAGATTTAAAAAAAAAAGACAAACATAAAAACAAATATTCAAACAAAGTATGGTTTTAAACTTGTAACGTTGTAACAATTTTATTTTACCCAAAAGACTAATGTTGACAGCATCTCGGAATCCAAGTTTGACAAAGCAGATGATGTTGATGATGTTAGCCTTTGTACCAAAGACATCTATGAGTTCAGAGACAACTGAATTGAAGATCCATTGGCAAATAAGTCGCACGTGGTCATTAAGTAAAGACGATGGCGTCACATGCGAAAGAGAGCCTTGGTGAAGATCAACTGTCAGAGCTGAGGTATTTCTTGCGCCCATCATCGTTGTCTTTACTGTTGAACATGTAACAACTATCAATCAGCTCACATTGCATGACAATTCATTTTACACTTTCTCTGTATATATTACACGTCACATTAAATCTTTCCAGTTTCTAAAAGTGCATCAATATTTTGATCAATTGGACGTCAAAAATGATGGATTGATTAATATTTGCGCGTTCTTTATGAATTTGACGCGAACGTTATAGGTTTTCAAAACATACACTTTTACACACACACTTACACAGAGGACACACGCACATGTAGAGGGCGAGCGTTAGAGAGAAACAGAGGGGAAAAGAGAGAGAGAGAGAACGTCCGTTTTAATATTCATCTAAATCATATTTTTCCGTCGTTTATATTGCATTTATTAAATTTTACATGCATGTGGACGGAGTAACTAAGAGGTATGGCGTCCGCCTCGAATTCTAGATGTACCGGGTTCGATTCCCAGTAGAGGGAATATAATTTATGGAAATTATTTTCTGAACCAGTGGTCCTAATGGCGTCATGCTCTCCTCTGGTCTCATGGGTAGTGAGATAGAATGCCTAGCCTTCTCGGATAAAGGTGACAAAAATAGGAGGTCCCATGTGCGCAAGTTAAAAATCCCACGGCAGTTGGAAATCCTTAAGAATAGGACATAAGGCCGCTTCCTTGGTAAAATAAAATAAAATTATAAACCCGCTCACCAAAAAAATAGTTTTAGCATGTGTGGTTCCCATATATACACATTGGGGTTATCGCCTATGCTACGAAACTCATGCACTGTGCTGAGATCCTCCTAAGGGAGGAGATCGAAGCATTGATAGAGTAGTCCGTGTGCAATGAAGGATGAAGACAGTCCTTAAAAAACCAAACCAAACCAAATTTATTTTAAATGCACTTTAAAAGAAACATTGTAAAAGTCACATAACAGCACAATCATATTTACAAACTTCATTCATTATTCATAAATATCATAACTTGTTAAAAGAGAAAAACCATCATCGAATCATTCAGAACGACATGTTAGATAACAAGCTGAAAAACTAGATCAGATATTAGTAAAATATATATATATATTTTTCCACTATGGCAGAGAACCAAGAGACGAGACTCATATGTCATCTCGTCCAGCTTTCCCATCCTAAACTGTTATATTGTAGAGACTCATATGTCATCTCGTCCAGCTTTCCCATCCTAAACTGCTATATTGTAGAGACTCATATGTCATCTGGTCGAGATTTCCCATCCTAAACTGCTATATTGTAGAGACTCATATGTCATCTCGTCCAGCTTTCCCATCCTAAACTACTGTATTGTAGAGACTCATATGTCATCTCGTCCAGCTTTCCCATCCTAAACTGCTATATTGTAGAGACACATATGTCATCTCGTCCAGCTTTCCCATCCTAAACTGCTATATTGTAGAGACTCATATGTCATCTCGTCCAGCTTTCCCACCCTAAACTGCTATATTGTAGAGACTCATATGTCATCTCGTCCAGCTTTCCCATCCTAAACTGCTATATTGTAGAGACACATATGTCATCTCGTCCAGCTTTCCCATCCTAAACTGCTATATTGTAGAGACTTATATGTCATCTCGTCCAGCTTTCCCATCCTAAACTGCTATATTGTAGAGACACATATGTTATCACGTCCAGCTTTCCCACCCTAAACTGCTATATTGTAGAGACTCATATGTCATCTCGTCCAGCTTTCCCACCCTAAACTGCTATATTGTAGAGACTCATATGTCATCTCGTCAAGCTTTCCCACTCTAAACTGCTATATTGTAGAGACTCATATGTCATCTTGCCCAGCTTTCCCATCCTAAACTGTTATATTGTAGAGACTCATATGTCATCTTGTCCAGCTTTCCCATCCGAAACTGCTATATTGTAGAGACACATATGTCATCTTGTCCAGCTTTCCCGTCCTAAACTGCTATATTGTAGAGACTCATATGTCTTCTCGTCCAGCTTTCCCATCCTAAACTGCTATATTGTAGAGACTCATATGTCATCTCGTCCAGCTTTCCCATCCGAAACTGCTATATTGTAGAGACACATATGTCATCTTGTCTAGCTTTCCCATCCTAAACTGCTATATTGTAGAGACTCATATGTCATCTCGTCCAGCTTTCCCATCCTAAACTGCTATATTGTAGAGACACATATGTAATCTCGTCCAGCTTTCCCATCCTAAACTGCTATATTGTAGAGACTCTTATGTCATCTCGTCCAGCTTTCCCACACTAAACTGCTATATTGTAAAGACTCATATGTCATCTCGTCCAGCTTTCCCATCCTAAACTGCTATATTGCAGAGACTCATATGTCATCTCGTCCAGCTTTCCCATCCTAAACTGCTATATTGCAGAGACTCATATGTCATCTCGTCCAGCTTTCCCATCCTAAACTGCTATATTGTAGAGACTCATATGTCATCTCGTCCAGCTTTCCCATCCTAAACTGCTATATTGTAGAGACTCATATGTCATCTCGTCCAGCTTTCACATCCTAAACTGCTATATTGTAGAGACTCATATGTCATCTCGTCCAGCTTTCCCACCCTAAACTGCTATATTGTAGAGACTCATATGTCATCTCGTCCAGCTTTCCCACCCTAAACTGCTATATTGTAGAGTCTCATGTGTCATCTCGTCCAGTCTTCTTCTTTGGTCCTTAGCCACCAACTGTCAAAGCAGTAAGTGGCCATCATGCCTGGTGGCGTCTTGTAAGGAAGCAATAAACTGCTTCCACTTTGCTGGGTTGGCGGCCATCCTTCATGCAGTGCCCCAGCTTTGGTTCATTCTTTGCTTCTCGGCTTCCACAGTTCTCTGCCAAATTGTTTTTGGTCGGTTTCTCTTTCGCTTTCCTTCAGGCGTCCATAATATAGCTGTTTTACTGATGGTATTGGGGTCTCTTCTGAGGACTTGGCCAGCCCAACTCCAGCGTCTGCCAGCTATGATTGTGTGCATGTCCTCTTGGTTACTCCGAATAAGCAGTTCTTGATTGGTAATGGTATTCGGGCAAAATATTCGGAGAATTTGTCTTAGGCAGATTTGGTGGAAAGAAGACAATTTTGACATCTACTTCTCTGTTACTCTCCAGCATTGCTTACCATATTGCGATTGATATCCACAGAGAAGCATGGAAAGCGTATTTTCGTCGAGTTTTCATATCCCTAAGTTACAATATGGCACAGACTCATGTGTCATCATTGCAAGTCTTCCTGTCATAAATTTAAAACCACCTCAGAATGAGTTTTTGTTTAAAATTAAAACAACGTGTCAAACAGATTTTTGTTTTACAGAATTAAAACAGAATGTTATACATTTTACTTGCCTACGTTGTTCACAGTGAGTAGTGTAACAGGTGAAATGTGTAACGTCCTCCGTTTCCAGGCCCTAAAGATTTATTTATATTTGTAACGTTTATAAATACCTTGTATTAAAGGTGACTCCCTGCATTGATTAGAGGGTTAGTCTTCGGAGAGGTCCCTCCTTTATTTAATATATATATATATATATATATATATATATATATATATATATATATATATATATATATGTGTGTGTGTGTAGTAAAATGGCATGCAGAAGTGCCGATAATAACTTGGCATTCAGTCCTCACACATAAATGTAATCTTCAACATTAAAGATGCTCCGCAAGGCCAGTTTGGACGTTAGGACGACACATGTTTATTCACAGTTTAAAGCTCCAGTTAATTCATAAAAAATATGTTCATAAGATCATGGCATAACCTAGCCAGTCTTGAGCGTCGCTATTCAGTCTGCTAATGGCAAGATGTCCTCGACATTTGCATGCAAATTTTATTTAAAAGTCATAACTCACGTGCATCATAATTCAGCATTCCATTCTTACAATATAATGATCTAGCATCGACCCAATGAAGTATGTGGGCGATCTAGATGTTGAAACACTTTAGAACTCTGTAGAAATAACACCATCCAGGAGCTAGACATATATGCGTCCGACCACCTTGAAATATACACAGAAAAGGCCCAGAAGGATCCTTCCCTTCTGCTAAACTGAGACCGGCTGACTTCTGCTATATCTGCCCCAAAAGGCAATGACGTACTTCCGGGTAACCCATGGATACAGTACATCAACAACAATGGACTCTAATCGATACCTATTTCATAACGACCGACATGTTATGAGTTTTAATCATAACAATATTGGCATTGCATTTATTGACAAAGTTCAAGCAGATAAGTATTTACCATTAAGAAACATGGCAAATATTTAATAAAAAAATATAGCTTTACGGTACATTAAAATTACGTTGTGAATGTTAATCGAAAGTGTCAAATGTAGACCATGCCGGCTTACGAAAATGGTAGACACATACTAAAGTGACTACAACAGTTATGGTTACACTGCATGTGTAAGAGCTCTTAATGTGTAAGAGCTATTTATTAAGAGCTCTTAATGTTACATCTCTCTCTCTCTCTGTCTCTCTCTCTGTGTCTCTCTCTCTGTCTCTCTGTCTCTCTCTCTCTCTCTCTCTCTCTCTCTCTTTCGTTCTTTTGTTTGTTTGTGTGGTTTGCTTTTCTTTTTTGTTTGCTTTCGCATTCTCAGTACATACCATGTGAACGATTATCTGCCTGCTCATTCAGTGGAATTACTTTCCCTTTTAGAATAATTCAAATAAGGACGGATTGTAATAACTATAAAAGTTAGTTGCTTATCCTTTACAGGACGTGGCAATCAACCCCAGCTTTTATTGGCTGTTTGTGATTTTTCTAGGCAATTTTTTTCATTCAGTAGTTTGCCATTGCTTTCTGAATGGTACGGCGCTTATACCATTGTTAAAAATCCACACAAAGCGATCTGCTACCAAACCGCCTGCAGCAGGTTTCGAACCTGGTATATCTGGATTATGAAACTGCGTTCATATCCATTAGGCCACAGACGCCGACAATAACTATAGGGGAGGTAATTGCAAGTATTTACTAAACATACTAATAGTTTGAGTTGCGTCTCTTTTGGATCGTGCATGCGTCTTTGACTATTTCTAATCGCTCATTTCTGTAGCAGGTTTAATTGGTTTTCTATTTAAAATTTAAATATAATTCCTTCTGCTATCTGTATTTTCTGGGAATAATTTCAATGCACGCATTCTTCACCCGGTGCAGTAATTTCTTTAATTATGCTTATTAGTGTTGTCTGCTCGAGTGGCAAATTAATATGGACAATGTAAAATAAGCATGTGATACTTTTGTTTAGCTTACTTTTTGTTCTCGTGGCTAATCAGTGAAATGTATTTCAAACTGGCTATTAAAGGCATGTTGTGTATCTTAGTATCAAACTGAATGTACGGGTGACCTTGTGTTTTAAAAGCTGTGATTTGTGTAATAATACCGGATAACTACTGTGACGAGAGCAAACTATCACAGTAAATGTTTAAAATAATACAAGCTGTATGATTGCTAACCTTTACTGAGAACGCTAGTGCCAAATAATTATTTAGCAAACTTACACTTCAACGTTCCAGAATGTTCAGAAATTAAATGAAATTAAAAACTCACTCATCGCACTCATAGTCGTTGTGTCCTCTTCGTTGAAGAGGATACTTCATTGTCGTTGGGTGTAGAGTGTTATAATGGATCGCAGCGTCTCCAGGGCGAACAGCAATCAAATGTTAAGACAAACATGGCTGTAGTAAAGTTAATCCGTATCACAACACGCTCAAATTCCCCGCTTAAAACGAACTAGCTATCGTAATTTTAAATCTATAAATAACTACAGTATTTGAAATTTGTCTGAGGGCCTAGTCAAATTTACCGCCAACTATTTAACTAGAGTATTTGAATTTTTCTAAGAAAACAAGTTAAAAGTTACCACCCTCCCCCCCTAAAACACCCACCCCAATATTTATCGATGAACGTAGTAAATTTAACAACCAATCAAATCATTACCTCCTTTTTCTGTAGGGACAAGAACAGTTGGTTGAAGTGGAAATAATACCTATTTTGAGTTTTTGACCGAACTTAAATAATTTATTTCTTGATAACTAAAGATACTTAAAATGCAAGGGATATCTCAAATTATAGCGCTGATATTGCTTAACATATACACATAGAGATTCCCTCTTACAAAATTATCTTGACGTAGAAAAATTTAATTTAGTAATATTTTCACATCAGGTTAGGGACCTCAAAACGCAGCAATAGAGACCGCAGTCAGCGACTCATAGCTTGACTGCCTGCGTCAGGACCAGCGAACCAGAGCTGGTCAAGACCGTGCTCCACCTCCACGTGGTGGTCCTGGAAACAGTATGCAGCAATGCAGGCTGGCTGAGCGAGCACGGGTCGCAATGAGAAGGCAAACCCGGTCCTAAAAAATGCCGTGCAGAAGTCGGATGTGTCGACCGAAAGGTGCAGATATCACAGCTACGTTGTAAACAGACACAACGCAACCACCGTCCTTTTCAGGGCGAACGAAGAAGAAGAAGAAGATATTAGGTTAGGATCAAATTTAATTACGGAAAAATTAACCCCATTGGAATGCAAAGGAATAAATAAAGGAAAACTATATAGAAAGATAGGTAATAATTGGCTGTTTAATTATCACTTTTGATAAGTAAAATCGGTTCACAAATAACTATAATATAAAATAAACAAATTAGGTCAAATTAGACGAACTCGCTTAAAACTGCTCAAATTCTATGGCCTAGGAAATAGTTAATTTTTTTTAACTCGTCATCTGATTGGCCGGGTGTAGTTGATAAAAATTAACAACTGGTTGTAAAGTCAGGCTTCAGTGTGCTCATATTTCGGACCTGTTGTAGGAGTATATGCGTGCTTTAATGAGATTTCGAAGCCGAACACGCTTAATCGTATTTTGATCACTAATCTTCGTAATGACATACAGTCAATTACTAAGCACCTGATATTTCTGTGAGCACGAAGATCTAAACCAGCGATAATTATCACGCTTGATCTACGCCATTCATCATCATCACCCTTAATTTAAACCAATCATCATCACCTTTGATCTTAACCAATCATCATCATCCTTGATTTAAACCAATCATCATCACCTTTGATCTAAACCAATTATCATCACCCTTGATTTAAACCAATCATCATCAGATTTGATCTAAACCAATCATCATCATCACCTGTGATCTAAACCAATCATGATCACTCACCCTTGATCTAAACCAATCATCATCACCCTTGATCTAAACCAATCATCATCACCCTTGATATTAACCAATCATCATCACCCATGATCTAAACCAATCATCATCAACCTTGATCTAAACCAATCATCATCACCCTTGATCTAAACCAATAATCATTACCTTTGATCTAAACCAATCATCATCACCCTTGATCTAAACCAATCATCATCACCCCTGATCTAAACCAATCATCATTACCCCTGATCTAAACCAATCATCATCACCCTTGATCTAAACCAATCATTATACCTTTAATCTAAACCAATCATAATCACCCCTGATCTAAACCAATCATCATTACCTTTGATCTAAACCAATCATCATCACCCTTGATCTAAACCAATCATCATCACCCTTGATCTAAACCAATCATCATCACCCTTGATCTAAACCAATCATCATCACCCTTGATCTAAACCAATCATCATCACCTTTGATCTAAACCAATCATCATCACCCCTGATCTAAACCAATTTTCATCACCTTTGATCTAAACCAATCATCATCACCCTTGATCTAAACCAATCATCATCACCCTTGATCTAAACCAATCATCATCACCCTTGATTGAAACCAATCATCATCACCTTTGATCTAAACCAATCATCATCACCCTTGATCTAAACCAATCATCATCTCTCTTGATCTAAATCAATCATCATCACCCTTGATCTAAACCAATCATCATCACCTTTGATCTAAACCAATTATCATCACCCTTGATCCAAACCAATCATCATCACCCTTGATCTAAACCAATCATCAACACCCTTGATCTAAACCAATCATCATCACCTTTGATCTAAACCAATCATCATCACCCTTGATTTAAACCAATCATCATCACCCTTGATCTAATCCAATCATCATCACCCTTGATCTAAACCAATCATCATCACCCTTGATCTAAACCAATCATCATCACCCTTGATCTAAACCAATCATCATCACCTTTGATCTAAACCAATCATCATCACCTTTGATCTAAACCAATCATCATCACCCTTGATCTAAACCAATCATCATCACCTTTGATCTAAACCAATCATCATCACCTTTGATCTAAACCAATCATCATCACCCCTGATCTAAACCAATCATCATCACCTTTGATCTAAACCAATCATCATCACATTTGATCTAAACCAATCATTATCACCTTTGATCTAAACCAATCATCATCACCCCTTATCTAAACCAATCATCATCACCTTTGATCTAAACCAATCATCATCACCTTTGATCTAAACCAATCATCATCACCCCTGATCTAAACCAATCATCATCACCTTTGATCTAAACCAATCATCATCACCTTTGATCTAAACCAATCATCATCACCCTTGATCTAAACCAATCATCATCACCTTTGATCTAAACCAATCATCATCACCCTTGATCTAAAACAATCATCATCACCCCTGATCTAAACCAATCATCATCACCCTTGATCTAAACCAATCATCATCACCTTTGATCTAAACCAATCATCATCACCTTCAGCTCCCCTAATAGTGTAAGCCTTCAACAACAATAAAAAGTTTGGCAGGTCTTACTGTCACGTGCTATCAGCTCAAAGGTCTTTGCATGTCTTCCTCACCCCTGTCATCTTAGTCTCCAGGTGCCTTCCCCATGTGTTTGGTTTGGTCTCACTATACGTCATTTACCCAGGGGTTTCTATAGTTGATCTGCCCATACATTTTTGTTGAAACTTTTTATGGTTTAAAATATACACCATGTCCAACCCTCCTTAGTCGCTTTTTACGACAGGCATGGTAGATGACAGAGTTAATATTCCTTCATCCCCTTTCGGGCACCGGTATAACACACGTGTGAATTCAACGCCATTAATAGTTTCTATTCGTTCGAACTTAAAGTGTCCGTTGAACAAAAACAGATAGTGTGGGCGTCATCTTCACTGTCCTTTCGGACTTTTATGAAGCATGGAGCTACCACTGCAGCTTGCTATCCGTGTAGAAAGCCTGTATCATGTTTATGTAGCAGTGGTTTCATCAGATAATAATTTGTTTTATATGATGAGGTTGCCAACCTCATGCACAACCTCGTAATAGTCGACTTGTACGACATGCCTGAGGAAGGAGTAATCCTTGTCTTTTTTGTCTCGCCAGAGGACATTTGAAAACTAAGCGGGACAATATAGGAGTATTATAAAAAAAAATCAAACGACGCACGTTAGGACATAAAGGTTTTCATCAGGACAGACCTAAGAAAACATTACTGAGAACAAAAACAAAACTTGTACAAATTAATCACAATTTAAAAAGGAAACAGATTTTTAAAATATACTAATGTGCTAGTAGTTCCCTGGTGTCTCATAAGAGATACCTTGTATCCTAGGGCAACGTTCGAGCTCATATCGTGACAATGTCGTCTTCTTAGATTGTTCATTATCATTATTTTCCTTTTCGCTCCATATCGAGCACGGAGCCATCAATGCAGCTACTCCTCCTTGCAGAAAGCTTGCACAAAGCATTGACATGATCTTGCAGCTATTTAAATTATATTTCTGTTTTTGCTCGGACATTCTTGACATTCTGCAACTTGTTGACAGAGTTATGAGCTCTTTTCTTTCCTGGATGTCTTGTCCTCGTTTGGTATACAAAAGCATACGTTCTCGTCTGGTTTTAAACTAGCGGAAAGGTAATAAGTGGCATACTGTGCAAGCTGGGACATCCAGGGGAATTCTCCAACTATGTATGTTAAAATATGTGTGTGCATTGGTTCTGGGTTCTCTCATGCCATCGTCATGATCTGTACAGATCCACAACCCGGCATACCTCACCTCTCATCTATCTACTGTGGGATCTTCGTGCATACAGTCTACGAGGCAAAATCAGAAATTATATCTGGAGCCCTAGTGATTCCCCCAAGCTGGGTTTTTAACAAATTGCACCAGAGGTAATAGTGATAGTGGGCCAGCTACTCGATCCATAAGCGTTGAATAGTCTTCTTGACCAGGGGTTATTTTCACACAGTGGCTTAATTAAGGAGTCTGTCTGAGATAAGACAACAATTTGTAGGAAAGTCTGAGAGGATAGATTAAGATGAGAATTAAAGTGACCGTGGATGATGAGACTTATAGCTTCAATGGTGAGAACCTAGATTGACTCTCCCTCGCCACCTGTGACTTCTTTTATTAGCTACTGTCTCACCACCTCTCGCTCAGCTGAGATAAGGTACGCACTAATTACTAGACACAGACACAACTGTACAGTTAAAGAATATAGGTATAGTAAATGAAAGACAAACTGATCCAGTGCACATTTTATAGTTTATTAAAACAAACAAATCTATACTACAGCAAAAAAAAAAAAAACACACACACCAATAACGTGCGAGTTCACACAACCTGAAAAAAAGAACAATCAATGAAAGACACAATTATCAAATTACCACGCTCTCTTCCACACCTACACGAAACACAGATGGTACCTTCTTTTGCAAGAGTTTACGTTCACTATTCTGCCGATTTCTGGAACTGACAATCACCTGGCGGATTTATTATTACGAAACTGTGCATGATGGAGGACCATTTTTTAAGAGTGACATTTGTTATAATGTGTGCATTTGTTTCACGAATTTATTGATATGTTGCCATACTTGCACATTTTACTCTAGGTACTAAGTTAAGTCTTTATATCCTATGTCTTCTCCACCGCATTCACGCGTGCCACAATTGTCACGTTTTTTTTTTGGGGGGGGGGGGATAGATGTTGAGGATTGTTGCATGGTTTACGAGCATTTTGGTTTATCTTGATTTGAATGGTCGCACCATGCAACACCTCAAATAACTAGACTTCAAAGGGTACGCGTAAAACGTTGGATGATGCGTTAGGCCTAGAAACGATGGAGTCTTAGTGTAGCCTTCGGGCATGTGGCAGTGATTTGAATTATGTGGTAGAACCACTAGCTAATGTATAAAACCGTCGATGTGAATGCTTTTAAAGCTGATATAATAATATGTGTTTAAGGACCGGTGAGTCCATAAATGTGTAAAGCGTTAAGGATAAAACGGAAAAATTTGTATACGCGATATTCAAGAATTACGATCGCGAAGTTAATGTATAACGCTAATGAAAGCGATATGGATGGTGTAGCCTGGCAGGTGATGCTAAATTGAGAATATTATACAGACAAAATTCTGACGTGAATGTTCGGTATTGATCATAAGCAACAATGGAATAATTAGCAGAAATATATTAATGCTACTTCAATATGGTAATGTGCCAAGTATTTGGATAAAGATAATGAACAATAATTATGATGGTTAAATAATGGACGCACAATGTCTTGTGCACTATACACTACGAACTGTGACGTATCCAGTTTCCTCCAATGTGGAAAATATGTTATTTCAGTAACTTATGCTGTATATATATATATATATATATATATATATATATATATATATATATATATATATATATATATATATATATATATATATATATATATATATATATATTTTTTGGGGCTATTAAAATATGTGAAGTCGTCCATACGAGACTTATCCTATGAAGATGTTTATAAAGATACAGTTCAGACTGTTGTGTTGAATTAACCGTTGACCTTCAACGTGTTGGTCAATGAGTAAAACTCTGTCATATTAATAAGAATACAAAGAAATACTAGAACACAACAAAATATCAAATACGAAATGAAGTTTATTGACTAAACGTTTACACTCATATGTCTGAAACTGAAAATGAATCCACTGTTGCAGCAGAACATGATAGTCAGTGAAATACAGAAGAAGAACTTGATATCATACAAAATTAGCCCATAAAAGAAAGTCTGCAATATATATATATATATATCCTTAGTTGGATCTGATAACTAGGTTGAGTTACAATTAATACTTCGCTGAATTACCTTCGGCTGGGGCTCAGTAAATACGAGTCATGTCTAACATACTGATTCAATTTTTTTCTCACAGAAGAGGGCAGGGAATACAAAGTTTACAACAAATTTAGAAGACATAGTTGTACATTCCATTCTAAAATCCCTGTGAGACTCCATGAAATAGGAGCATCATCCTTCTATTGACATCTCTGCCAAGAATAATCTTAAGTGAATGTTATTACCTTAGTAAAACCCCTCCTTTTACTCTACTGTCGCGCCATCCGTGGACCACTACTGCAAAGCTAGGGAGACAAGCCGCGACAAGGACACTAAAATATAATGGAAAATTAGCTAACATGAAGAGTAAAATAGAAAAAAATTAAATATGAATATATAAGAACTACATGAAATTAAGGCACTGGGCTTCCCCCTCAATAAGGTGGGAATGGAACTAGGAATTTATGTGTGTCAGAACGGGATTGGACTGGTTACGGCACCGTATAATTTATGGGTGGCCGTTTTGCAGGGGCGCCTTTTTGAGTGGAGGTAACGCACCATGCAGTTTACATGTGCCAGTGTGCCACCTCAGGAAGACTGGTTCTAGGCACCAGGTAATTTACGTGGCGGTGCTGGTATTGAGGTGTTGAACGTTTTGACTAGTCTTATAGTAGTTGCCAGGTTCTTTGCTTCGAAGTTGAATCCTGCCGTAACTGACACAGATATTTTACAACCTCCATCAACAAATCATCATGTGCTAGCATCTCAAAATTCCTGTTGGTCTCCCAAGGAACAACTCTTCAATTTTAACATGAGAGAAACTTTAATATTCAAGAAATAATCAATACGGAGCTTTATGATGTATCATACAGTGCATACAAGTGTCAAGGTTTTGAAGTGTCTCTCTTTCTGTGAACACTCTAGTGCATTAATTCATTGGCTGATGATTGACTTCCTTATGTGGGATGCATGGTAGACTCGTAGGTTTATACCTCTTCTGACGTTACTGAAAATCTTATAAATGACGCTAAGTTGTGTCACATAATTTGAGTCGATCTCTTGGCCGCTCCTGCAGTATTTAGCTACCTATATGGGGCGTGCGAATTTTGTGCACTGTTCAATGGTAGGCACATTTTCTTCTCCTACATTCCGACAGGTAATTGATATTTTCGAGTCATTGCTTGCACTTCTTCCTGTATTAATTCGTCATGTCTATTTACCTGTTCATCCCTGCTGAAAGAGTAGACGGATGATGCTATCTTGACCAACAGTCATGTTCGTAAAATTCTCGTGAACCAGACATTGGTCGCCGGATTCAAAAGGAAATGGGCAAGCGAGCTTTCTTATCGCTGATTTGGCGAGTGTGACTTTCTAATTACTGTCGTGAAGAGTCATAGCCCAGATGGTCAAACGAGGGTCGCTGTTTGCACAAATACGGGAATATAAATTACACTAGTCAACAACCAGAATGTACCAGAAATGAAAATAGCTGATCTTAACTAATTTTGGTGTCCTGAAAACGAAAATGACAATAAAAAATGTTGATTGGCTCTAGTTTTCAAGATATATGCTACTAGTTTATTTAATTACGGTCAATTTATATATATGACGCAACTGTTGTGGGCGATTGCATAATTTTTTCTAATGACCAATAAAAATGTAACTAGAAGTTGATGATGCAATCCTACCTGTGATTACATCACCTTTGTGTATAAATATCTTATCCCGATAAAATTTTGCCATTAGTTAGTGTGTGACAGTGCTATCTCTTCTTTTAAAGTAAACTAGGTGACTGGGGCAGGCCTAGTTGTCTATCTTTTATTTGTCAATTCGATCCATTGACCTATCTTCCAAGTAAGAGTATATCTTAATACTGGCCCTCACCGCCAGAGTTATTGATTCCTGGATGATATTCTCTCAAAACTTCCAACCTAAACTCGTTCCATCCCTTCTTGTGATGTTACTTAAGTGACAGCTTCGTATAGTAGTTAGTTTCTTTATGTCCAGTATCTTGTTTACTCTAGCACTCAACAACCTTTGAGAGACTGAACCCAACTTGAGCAACGTTCCATCAAAACAAACAGTTTATTTACATCTCATAAGTTCATCATAACAGAGGCATGTGGTACTAATTCCAGGTACAAACATTTCCTAACTATCTCTTGTAGATCCCATTCCTCCTGGGTATATATCCATGTACCTGTATATATATATATATATATATATATATATATATATATATATATATATATATATATATATATATATATATATATATATATATATATATATATATAGCTTTCTACCTGAGAACACCAACAGATATGGTTTATACCTATTTTCTTCCCTTAAGGCTTTTATATTTATTCTGGCTTTTCCCAAGCCTTTCATCAACTCTTTCCTGAGTTGGTTTCCTTCATCTACTAATCCTGTCAGATTTGACTCAATTTACTCAAATATCATCATCTTAAAACTCATATATGCAAATTAATACATTGGGTACACCTGTTGCGGTATCCTCATACTTATACCTGCTAGAGAGCTCATGTTTCATCCTGTAAATACAATCCCCCTTCAATTTCTTACTCATCTTACTTGTAGCAGTTGATGTTGCAAAATTCATTATACAATAGCCCAACACGGCTATTAGATCCATGTTCTTCTGTAATCCTTCTCCGCTGCTGACTTAGTCTCAGTTTATTCACCTCATAGTCAATTTTGTAGCTTCAGCTTCGTTTCTCATTGTTCTGCGCTCACTTAGTTGTAAGCGTCTTTAACCTTGTAATACTTTATTTCAACTTCTGAAATCATTCTATTCAATGTCTATCAAAAGTTATGAGCCAAAGGACCTACTTACTTTGGTTGCACGGAATCCTCACAACACTCATATTTCTTACTATCACCCCTTATCTCTAAACCTATATTTTAAACACAGTTCTGTCTTTCATATGTGAATAGATTCTACTACTCTAACTAGGTCTATAGGATTCTTCAGAAGTATTCATTCTGTTTCTCACAGAAATGTAACTTGAGCCTGGCAGAAAACACATTCCTGCCACTCTACGTCCTTAACCAGGACTGCTTCCTCCGAAAAAATGCGACCGCTCAACAGCGCGTCTAAATGGGTTCTCCTCTATAAAATCATTACTAGCTCATCTGTCCTTGTTTACTGTAAATTCATTGGTTCCTCCTATTCTTCGCTCAGCTGAAAAATGTTCACGCTTATCCGCTGTGTAAACAACTCAGTGAAGTGTCATCCGTTGTCCTGGTAAACTTCACTCAGACTTTTCACGTGCATATTTTTTCTCTCAACTCACTTAATCATATAAGGGAGGTAACTAACCATTGTCTCCCTTTGCATAATTTGACTTAACCTTATATTGTCTTCTCTAAAGCTTGCTATACAATTCTTATATGTACATTTTCTAAACCATAATTACCAACTCACCAAATCTACTTAAGTGTAATTAAGCACTTTCCTCCCCTGACCTTAATAATTAGAGTCTTCTCCCTTTGAATAAAGTATTACTTCACTCATATTATCCCCCTTTTAGCAAGACAAATAGTCTTTATTCAAATCCATTCTTATTTCTTAAACCATTTTTTCATACTTTCCCTCTTAACCAAAACCAAATCACCGCTTATAATTCCTGCTTGAGCATTTTATAATGCTTCTAGCAAAGTCAACGGTGACATACAACCCGGGGCCATACAAATGTATCCCATAGGGAGACATTTGTGTTCCATCATCTAGCAATCCCATTATATTCTTACCATACCATTATCACCGCGCCTGTATACATATTCAAAGTCTACATGTTAAAAAATTTCCAAAAAAAAAATATTTTGAAGCAAAATGTAACGCTACCTCATTGCTGAACCTTAGCTTGAGGCATACCATCAATACTCAAAAAAAAAAAATTATGGCTCTGCACTTATTATCTATCTATATATATATATATATATATATATATATATATATATATATATATATATATATATATATATATATATATATATATATATATATATAGGATAGTCTGGCGCTCTCTCTTCCAAACCTCTACACCTCACGGTAGAAGAGGAACGACTAAGTAAGTAAGTAAGTATATATATATATATATATATATATATATATGTTCCTATTTTTCGACATGGTCACTGCCTCTGGACACAGAGGTTTGTCAGTACCTTTATATGTCTTGAAATATCTGCTGTTAATGTAATTTATCCATTATACGAGACAGATAAGCAGAAATAACTAATTAGTGGTGCATCAGTAAATATCCTAATGTGTTAGTGAATGTCGTCACTATGACAGAGTTGCTGTGCCCGACTGATTCTAGTCTTGGATGCATCAGTCAAATCCTTCACTCTGTCTAAACCTATATATACATGCACTAGTATCTTCATATGTATTGGGGCGATAGTGAAAGATACATGTCACTATGTCAGAGTTGATGTGCCCGACTGATTCTAGTCTTGGATGCATCAGTCAAATCCTTCACTCTGTCTAAACCTATATATACATGCAGTAGTACGTCAGGGTTAACAAAATATCTAACCTTAGGATGTAGAAGTAATATAGTCATGACCCTATAACTGTCATTACCATCATCTCTTAAGTAAGCAGTACCCATAATACCAATACTGCAACCAAGTTGTTGTTTTTTTCGTTATCTCTGTACAACCAGTGCAGTAAAAAGTGGGGACGTTCATCCTCAGTGCAATATTTGCCTATGTCCATGAGTAAGACTCCACTTGACTGAGTCTGGATCACTTCCCTTCTTCTTTTCTTTTCTCTTTTCTTTTTTTTTTCCTCTGGTCCTGAATACTTTTATGCCTGAAATAGGTACATTATAATAATTAACATGCATTTAATGTACTATACATATTTTAACCAATGTCAGTGTTGATCATCTGGTATGCTGCATCTTGTACCTTGGGAAGAACACTGTTAAGTTTCCTAACACTATATGTAGTTATTCTAGTTTGTCACACTCGTAAGATTATATGTGTCTACTCTACTGTGTCACAATGATGAACTTCTATGTATTCACTCTACTTTGTCACACTCTTAAGGCTACGTATTTGATCTATTTTGTCACACTCTTAAGACTATGTGCTTAATCTACCTTGTCACACTCATAAGGCTATGTGTTTGATCTAGCGTGCTCCAATATATGAATATCAAGTTAAGCTAAACACAGTGTGACTTAATTAATTAATTAACCTAACGTTAGATACTATTTTGATTGGAGTACCGTATTAAGCACTATAGCTGGGAATGCTTTACGACGATTACACTAAGTTGGAGATTTGTTTTACAAGTTCCAACAGTGTAATTTCGCTACTGGAGAGACGACTGTCATACTGTGACGAAGTTGATATGCATTGCGATGTTGTGTTTATAGTCGCTCTGCGGGAGGTAGGGGGCGAACAAATATTTATATTTTGTTGGAAACCTAGTGAAGGTTTATGTACTTGGCGATGATTTCTTTTGAATCTTGTTCGTAGATGTTCTTGCGGTAATCGTAGCAATTTCGCTCTTGGTGGTGAATCTAGTGACGACGGTTGGTAAGGGCGTTTGGTAGCTATGCGTATTTCGGTGCTAGCTGTATCATCCATACACTCTATGTCGCTGTCTTCTTGTTCTGTTACGTCAAGTTCAGATTCCACCTGTGCTGAAGGCGTATTAATGACATTCTTGTTGCTATTTATGTGCTTCGCTGTAGGACTCTGGGTATGGTGAGTAATGTTACTTTTCGTCACTTGTAAAGACTGTTCGTCATCGCTATCCGAGCTAGAGTATGTAAGCTGGTATCTACTGGAGGTTGACGGTTGTAGTCCCTGACTACCATATTCTTCTGTAAAGTTGCTACCGTGGGGGGGCTATGTTTCTCGTTGCTGATTTCAAAGGTCTGTCATCTTCGCTATCCCAAGTAGAATGTGTAGACTGGTGTTGACTGGGAGTTGACGGTTGTAGTCCCTGACTACTATAGTATGTTTGACTTGATATGGACGCATGAGGTTCTTCGTCTTGTGTCGATAGTGGCGTATTACTATCTCTCCCGTGTAGACGATTGTCTCTGTATATCAGTCTTTCTCTCAATTCTGCTGGTGTAATGTCATCTTCATCTTCTGAGTCTTCTCTGCAGCGAACTAAACGATGTACAGCATCTTGGAGTTGACCTGAAGTGTTACGTTGTTGTAGGCTAATGTTCTGCTCAACATCCATGTCGTTTTCTTCACGTGAAGTACTTAATGTCTCTGTGGAATCATAATAACTCAACGTGACTTTTCGTATTGGTCTGCTACTGCATAAGGCTGGCGGAGCTGTAGGGCGATGATCATCTTTTTTCATCTGTGATGCGTGTGCTTTGACGGTTATGTTCTTTTCCTCATGCCATAGTCTGTAATTAACGGGTGTTGTCTGTTCTACTATTTTATATCCATCAAGCCATCGTGCATCCAACTTATTATCCCTAACGTTCTTCTTGTAATATACTTTATCCCCGACTTTGAATTTCTCTAACTTCGCCCTTTTGTCATGCTGCTTCTGCCATTTCTTGAAAGCTTTCTGTGCATTACTGTGCTATCATTACTGTGTTTGCATCATCTCGTTCACAAGCTGTCTTACGTCTTGTATTCTTTTTGATAGGTCTATATCAAACCTTATTTCTAGCAATTGGTGCACCTTCTTTACTGTCAAATTGTTGAAGTCCCCTTCTCTTAGGGGGAGGTTTAACCCCCAAAAATGAAGAATTTCATTCAAAATATCAAATTTTAGATACATATTGCACTGGAATGTACATTCATTTGCCCACATTTCTGTATGTTTATTTTCACTAAAACCTTTGTGGATGATTTTATATAAATTTTTAAAGTATGTCAGGTAAGTGTATTTTTACCTAATTATATATGTAAAATATACAAATTGGTATATTTGTGATGCTATATTGCTTCTAAAGCATGGATTTTAATTTTCGGTACCATATTCATTTCCCTGAAGCAAACAGAATTCAAGTTTTTTCAAACATAGTTTCATGTGTAAAAATAATTTTGACTGGCTAATTTTTATTAACCATGGGGTCCTTTGATGGGTCATCGAAATAATAACGTGGCTGGAGGTATTCCAGTAGAGTGGTAGGGTACCTCCTTATACGCAAATAAAGCTGCAGGTAAGAAATAATCACAGGATTCTGGTTTCTCCTGTGCGAGCTTACATAAATTTGTAAGTAGAGTCCCGTTATATCTTTCCACTTGTCCAATCGATTGTGGATGATAAAATGTGCGGACGAGAATATTTTGAAAAATCCTAAAAACTTCCTCCATCAGTTTCCCTCTGAATTGTGAACCATTGTCAGTTAATATCTGATAAGGGTATCCTAATCTTGTGAATATTGAGAGCAAAGCCTCTCCTACATGTACTGAGTCTGCTGAGGGTAGAGCAATCGCTTCACCCCACATAGTACATGCCTACCAGAGAAAGGATGTATTTTTTCGGAAACTGACGAAAAGTGCATACAGTCTGCTGAAATGAAGAATTTAATGAAAAGATAGCTGCAAAGTATGACACAGAACATGGAATCAATAAAGGAAAATACCAGAGATGATTCCTACATAGCAGAGGGATACTGAGGTGAGTAAATTTTGTGTAAAAGTGTAATTCCTCCCTTTTTTCTTAATTTTCTCAAAACCTAATTTTTCACACAAATGTGGGCACGTTGCCCTTGATTTTTCAAAAACTATTAGTGATACAGCAGTAAATTTTGGGCCACATGCTGTACACATAGTGCTCATTAAAATAAACTAAAATAAAGGATATATGTTAACAAACTACAAAACTGTTGAGAAATAGCTAAGATACCCCCCTTAAAAATTTCAACTTTTTTTCGATTGGTATGTTAAAATCCAAAAAAACTCAGATATCAAACCAATCAAAATTATTTTAGTACAAAATCATTATCATATATTAACAAATGAAACAGCCAAATTTCATAACTCAAGTTGTACTCACATTTAAGATATCTTGGGCAACAAAATACCCAAAAAAGCTAAAATTTGCCTTTTTTTCACAGTTTTTCCGCCATAGATTGCATGTTTTTAGTATATACCTCAATGTTTTGTATTTTTTTCAGTCATTTTGCTAGTATAAATGACCAGATATAGATATTAACTTATAATTCTGTGTTTTTCATTTTGGGGGTTTAACCTCCCCTTAGGATGCATTTTATTGCTTTCTTCAACTCATTTACGCTTGGTTCGGCCATCTTATTCTTTGGTTTATGTTTACTCTCCACCTGTGCTGATGCTGTAACTTGCTTCAACTGTTCTTGATTCTTTTGTGGATTAAGGCTATCATCTCTTGAATATCCACTATCTAAGGAAACCTCGCTCAACTTTAGAACCGGTACATAACTTTGCACATTCAGGTCAGTTCTTTCTGGACTTTTGCATGTGTCAGTTTCTTGTTTCTCATCTTGCACTTGATCTTGAATGTTACTTTGTTGTACATTATGAATAATATTCTTGTTACTTTGACTTGACTTTCCTTTCTGAAAAAGTAATGTCTTTATGTCTTCTAGAACACCTATTCCTTTTGACACTAAACTGTTCAGCATCTCATCAGCAGTCTCTATCTCTGAAATATTAGCAAATGTTTGCTGGACTTTTCTGCATTGTTTATCTTTCTTACGTGCCTGTTTTTGACTCCATAGCATTGACAAGAATGTATCTGGCTTCATAATGTCACTGTCGCTCTTCATATAACTTTCTTCGGATGTCAGCTTTTCTATCTTATCAACCATTTCAGTACTGTACGAATCAGGTAAGTCATCTGTTTGTACTGCGACATTCTCTGTCTGAGGCTCTATTCTAGTAACCGCAGGTTCAGTTCGTTTTTTCAAATTCAATTTTGGTCTTCCTTCTTTCACTATCAATGGTTGTAGCTTGATTTCAACAATCTCCTTTATTTCAATCTTATAAACTTTTGCAACCAATCCATCTACTATTCTTATCCAAGGGGAATCGACTGTGTACTTTCTACAGCGCTTTAACTCTGAAGCAAAGTGCTCTTTATATTCTCTTCCTTCTGTTCTCTATGGTTGTCGAACACTGTAGCCATGTTTCAATGTCCTTTTAAGATACTTGGTCTAGAGGTGGTGCTGTTGATGCGCAATTAATAATATGTGACAGTGCTATCTCTTCTTTTAAAGTAAACTAGGTGACTGGGGCAGGCCTAGTTGTCTATCTTCTATTTGTCCATTTGATCCATTGACCTATCTTCCAAGTAAGAGTATATCTTAATACTGTCCCTCACCGCCAGAGTTATTGATTCCTGGATGATATTCTCTCAAAACTTCCAACCTAAACTCGTTCCATCCCTTCTTGTGATGTTACTTAAGTGACAGCTTCGTATAGTAGTTAGTTTCTTAATGTACAGTATCTTGTTTACTCTAGCACTCAACAACATTTGAGAGACTGAACCCAACTTGAGCAACGTTCCATCAAAACAAACAGTTTATTTACATCTCATAAGTTCATCATAACAGAGGCATGTGGTACTAATTCCAGGTACAAACATTTCCTAACTATCTCTTGTAGATCCCATCCCTCCTGGGTATATATCCATGTACCTGTATATTTATATATATATATATATTATATATATATATATATATATTATATATATATATATATATATATATATATATATATATAATATATATATATATATAGCTCTCTACCTGAGAACACCAACAGATATGGTTTATACCTATTTTCTTCCCTTAAGGCTATTATATTTTATTCTGGCTTTTCCCAAGCCTTTCATCAACTCTTTCCTGAGTTGGTTTCCTTCATCTACTAATCCTGTCAGATTTGACTCAATTTACTCAAATATCATCATCTTAAAACTCATATATGCAAATTAATACATTGGGTACACCTGTTCCGGCCTCCTCATACTTATACCTGCTAGAGAGCGCATGGTGTATCCTGTACATACAATCACCCTTCAATTTCTTATCATCTTACTTGTAGCAGTTGATGTTGCAAAGTTTCATTATACAAATAGCCCAACACGGCTATTAAATCCATGTTCTTCTGTAAACCTTCTCAGCTGCTGACGTGGTCTCAGTTTTATTCACCTCATAGTCAATTTTGTAGCTTCAGCTTCGTTTCTCATTGTTCTGCGCTCACTTAGTTGTAAGCGTCTTTAACCTTGTAATACTTTATTTCAGCTTCTGAAATCATTCTATTCAATGTCTATCAAAAGTTATGAGCCAAAGGACCTACTTACTTTGGTTGCACGGAATCCTCTCACAACACTCATATTTCTTACTATCACCCCTTATCTCTAAACCTATATTTTAAACACAGTTCTGTCTTTCATATGTGAATAGATTCTACTACTCTAACTAGGTCTATAGGATTCTTCAAAAGTATTCATTCTGTTTCTCACAGAAATGTAACTTGAGCCTGGCAGAAAACACATTCCTGCCACTCTACGTCCTTAACCAGGACTGCTTCCTCCGAAAAAATGCGACCGCTCAACAGCGCGTCTAAATGGGTTCTCCTCTATAAAATCATTACTAGCTCATCTGTCCTTGTTTACTGTAAATTTATTCTGTTTCCCACAGAAATGTAACTTGAGCCTGGCAGAAAACACATTCCTGCCACTCTACGTCCTTAACCAGGACTGCTTCCTCCGAAAATTTTTTTTTTTTTTTTTTTAAACCTTTATTCAGTTCAATATATCAATGTTATTTACAAAATTTTTACAAATATCACATAATGTAGGATCAATAATAAAGTAAACCCCCCCCCCTCCTCCCCTCCCTCCCCCCTCTCCCCAAACTATCATTACTATAATAAACAATATAACAATATAAAGTACCAAATTATATAAACAATATCACAAAATGAAACTACTAAAGATAAACATACTAAAGATAAACCTCCTCCCTCCTCATTTTGACTAGGCCCAAATTGCCCCTTTCCCCCCCCCCCCCCCCCCCCCAAATATATTGCAAGTCAATATCCAAAGTTACAAAAAAGAAACTTGTTGAACATGGGTGATGAAATGATAAATGGTACATCGGCAAATAATGTTGACCATGAGATGATTAATGAGGATATATGTTAAAGAGTATTTACATTGCATGATATTTATAGACACAAAGTATTTACAGACAAAGCTACTTGCTTTGTATAACGACCGAAGGGTCGATAAAGGGTTATTACATATTTATTTGTACAACAACCAAGGGAGTTTCAAATCTGTTCTGTTATGTTTTGCGTCATGCGTTCGTATATTTGTGTAAATATTGTACTGTCATAATGTCCATTGTCGTATACAGCTCTGTTCATACATATCCATACAAGATATCTAAAGTCAGCTAACAAAGTCAGTAACTTAAGTTCTGTTCGTCTCGTCATCTGCGGTAACGTGTTCATCATGACTGCTCTATATAAATTAAGTGTCTGTTGTGAGTGTGGGGCTATTAATTTCCCTAACTTGTTTAAAGTGGGGACCACTGTCTTACATGTGTAAAATAAGTGGTTTTCTGTCTCTATAATGTTGTCACTACACAGTTTACATTTGGGCGCTAATCTGTTTGCCTTTATTGATGATTTGTTAGCTATTGGTGTTAAACTGTGTAGTAGTCTGTAAGTGACTTCTTTTGCTTGTGGTTTAATGTCTATTGCATGAATATTTGTAAAACTCTGTGTGTAATCGGTTATAAAGAGGTTGTACCCTCTTCGTGTGTTTAGAGGTGTTTCCTGTGCTGCGACTAGAAGTTTGTATATAAGTTTAGTGTCTTGTTTTATTAAATGATTATTCCCTTCTAAATTTTGTAGACATATTTTGTAAAAAGGTGGTGGTGTACCAAAAAAATGGGGTTGATTGTTATTCAGCTTACAAAAGTTTGATAATCTTAAACCAATAAAGTAGTGGGCCAGCGGGTATAGACCCGGGCTTTTTATAACTTCCCCTATGTATTTAATCCTTAAAGCTTTTATTTTAGTGTTGATGTCCTGTAAAGCTATCCCCCCTTTGTTTTTGGGTTGCATTAGCGTTACGTGTTTGATACTGTGCCAGGTATTCCTAAAAATAAAGGCCCTAACTAGTTTATTTATTTCCATTATAATCTTCTTAGGTACAATCTGTACGTTTGCTATGTATATTATTTTTGGCATAATAAAACAATTTACTATTACACTTCTTCCGAAAATGGTGGCCGTTTTGTATTTATAAATTTCTAGCATATTTTGAATTTTCCCTAACAATTTTGTCCATGTTTCTTTATTGGGGTCTTGTGGATTGAAAAGAATAGTTTAATGCCATAAATTTTAATTTTATTCACTACCGTTAATTGAAAAGGGAAATCTGACCTATTGCCCCATTTACCTATTCCCATTATGCTAGATTTTTGAATATTTAGTTTGGATTCACTATCGTATCCAAACTCTGTGAAAATTTTTAGAATATTTTTTATAGAATCCTTTGTTGTTGGAAGGAATATCGTATCATCGGCGTAGGCCAACAATTTTCTTTCCCCTGCACCGGGGACGAAAGTCCCCGTGATATTTGTGTCTTGTCTTATTCTTTCCAACACAGGTTCTAACGTTATTACATATAACAAGGGCGACAGAGGGCACCCTTGCCTAACACTTCTCGTTAATTTAAATGTTTTGGTTAAACTATGATTAATCAATATTTTACTTTCAGGTTTTTTATATAGGATTTTTATCCATGATCTAAAATGCTTCCCTATATTATTAGCTTTAAGACTCTTATGTAGGAAGGCATGTGATACTCTATCAAATGCCTTTTCCTGGTCTAAAGATAATATGGCACTCTGGCACTGCCTATCATGTGTGTATGTAATTAGGTCTCTAATGAAATGTGTGTGTCTGCTAATGTTTCTACCATGTACACTACATTGTTGATCTGAATGTATTATTTTGTGCATGTGTGGTTTAAGCTTCAGAGTTAGTGCCTTGGCTAGAATTTTGTAATCAACATTTAAAAGGGAGATGGGCCTAAAATTCTTGATTGACTTTTTTGTCATTATCGTCCTTGGGAATTAACGTAATATAAGATTGATTTAGACTATCCGGGAGTTCCCCTTTTTGAAAAGCCTCTTCAAACACTTTAATTAAGATAGGGCCTAAACATGGGAAGAAAAACCTGTAGAATTCTGCTGTTAGCCCATCAGGCCCAGGTGCTTTATCTTTTTGAAAAGTACAAAGTGCCCCTTGCAAATTATCTAAAGTTAGGGGTTGGTCTAGCCTTTCACTTTCCTCATCACTTAGACACTTTGTGTATTTTAGAAATTTGTCTTGTATGTTTGCATCACTTTCTTCTTTATTATATAGCTGCTTGTAGTATTCGAAGAAAGCGTGACTAATATTGGTATTGTCTGTATGATGTTTTCCTTTCATGTCAATTATTTCGTGTATCTGTCTACTGCGTTGTACATTCTGTTCAATTGCTAAATATTGCCTACTAGGGATTTCTTGCGTTATAGTGTGTAATTTGGTTCTAAGTAGCGCTCCCTGGTAGGTATACTGTCTATATTGATCTAACTGCTCTTCTAAGGTTTGGATGTGAGGGTTCGTGTTGTCTAAACTTTTGGTTAAACTAATTGCTTCTTCTAAAATCCCCTCTTCTTTCTTAATTTTTTTTGTGAATAAGTGTAGCCAAAATCTGCGTTCTATCTCTAAGTGTGTTTTTTAACATATCCCAATATTGTGCAATGTTGTTATTGTGAACTTTTTCCCGTGCAACCCGGCGTAATGCCTCTTGTGCATAACCTTGTATCAGTTGTGTTATTTGTTCTGTGTAGTAAGTGTTTTTAAGTAGACTGTTGTTAAATTTCCAATGTGGGGATCTCTTTACTTGCTTGTGCGTGTGTCCCGTACTTAAAGATGTGTAAACTGCCTTGTGATCTGTAAATTTAAGAGTGCTTCCTATATGGTATGTTTTGTGTATATTGTAGGTACTAGATGCATATATTCTGTCCAGTCTTGATGCCCGTCTAAAGTATGGGTTTATATTGTCATAGTGCGTAAAGGTTTGTTTGTGAGGCTCTATTTTCCTGTATACGTCCGAGAGGTCGTGTTCGTCTAGCATAGTATGTATTTGTCTTAAGAGCGAAGACTTTTCTCACGCCTGTGCTTCCCCCCCCCCACCCCCCCCACCCCCGGAGCTCCTAGACAAGTCTAGGTCAGACAGGACACAATTAAAGTCTCCGCCCAAAATTGTCCTAGTCCCTTTGTAATGTTTTGTTAAAGTGTCATGTAATTTGTCATAGAAACTAGGTCGTTCGTCTCTTGTCGCTGGTGCGTATATGTTGATGAGTGTGTGTGTGTCTTGTCTGTTATGTTTGTTTTGTATTTGAATTATGACGGTTCTGCCACAACCGTCTGTCCTATAATGTACCGTGTCCCAATCTTCGTTAATTTGTAAGATGGCGGCACTACTATGCCTGGGGCCTAGGGCGAACCAGCCATGTTTAAGTCCTAATCTAGTTACAATCTGACTGGCAGTAAAGTCGGACGTAACCCCTGTTTGTTGCAAGAACAAAAAATCAGGTTTATCTTTTTTAATCAATTTGATAATGTGCTCCAGTTTATTCCTCAACCCATTGGTATTGAGGGATATAACAACTAGGCTACTTGACGAAGTGGTAAGCTTGGGTTGGCCACTTGTTGCAAACTGTCTACCTGGCAAAGTGGCAGAGTGGCCACTTGCCATATCTAAACTATTACAAAGCAAAGTAGTGGTCTGAGGCTGGCTACCCGCTACAGGTGAGTTACTCAATAAACCGCTAGTTGGTGATTTATCATGTATTTTAACAATTGTAGTAGGCAAAATGGTAAACTGGTCATTTATTACACATGGTTTGCACAGCATAGCGGTGCCCGTCGGCTGACCGCTTTCTGTCGTAACTAGGCCACTCGACACATTCATGTTTGCATTACTTGACGAAGCGGTGCATAAGGGCTGACCTGCTAACCTAGTTACATGACTGCCTGACGGAATAGTGACCTGGGGCTGACTATCCGTTCTGCTCTGATTGTTTTGGCTAAGCGCGGATGAAACCGCGCCGCCTAACACTCTCACCCCCAGGGGAGGGGGAGAGTTGACTGCTTAAAAGAAACTGTGCGCATGTTAAGTGTGCGTTGGAACCAAAACATCAATATAAAACTATTTACACTATAGAAAAAAACACCAACTCTTAAAATATAAGGCACACATTCTGAACTATAGTTATTTTCACATTTTACTAGTTTTGTTACAAGGCAATTGGCGAAACTTGTTACTTGGGCCAAAAGGAGGTAAGGCATCTTCCCACGCACTGGTAGAATGGTGTCCATCTTTTCGGCAAGCTCACAGAAGGGGATAACATCGGGATGTACACATGCATCGTTCGTCATCATACCTCTGTAATACACACACATCACTTGCCTAAAGCTGGACAGTTTCTGTTTGCACTGGGCCCCAGTGCAGGAAAGAGAGGCTCGAAGGGGTGGACTCATCCGTCGCTCACGTCTTCAAGGTCTTGCCCATCAAGAAACAGACTGGTCTGCGTCATGATAGACTCCATGGCGTCATCATCTACCGCTGTCGCACTCTCTGCCGCCCAAGAGGAGTACAAAAACTCTTGGATCTGCGTTGTCTTCTCTGGGGACTGGCTGGTTTGGACGCCGGTCTGCTCTGGCTCGTCAATTATAGGCATCGACTCGTACCTTGGTGTAGGCGTCCTTGGTGGTGGTGACGGTGGCAGGTCTCTTCGGCTCGGGGAGCGCTGGTTTGGCGACTTGCTCTCGCTTCTTCTCCCCTCTTTAGATCTTACCGGCTCCATTGCCGGGGTTAGGAGCCTCTTTCTGCTCTCTTTTATATCTTTCTTTTCTTGCTTTGTGAGTATTTGTGTGTAACCATCTTTATTGCTGGCTTCACCAGATCTTGGACATTCTGGGGCAGGAAGCTCATCTGTCCTGCTTTGTTCCGCCGGTGTTTTTTCTACAACCACTGCTTCTTCTTCTCTTGTTTTCCTCATTTGGGTGGGGGCCCCTCGCTTGTTTGGGCATTGACTAACCCAATGCGTGTCTTGCCCACAGATGGCACACTCTATCTTCCTTCCGGGTAGAGATACCCACACTCGCTGGAACTTTTCAATGGGTCCTTCCATCTTTAAGTTAAGGAAGTGGGGCACTTGATGTGCCGAAGGCTTGTACAGGACGTTCCATTTGTCCTGGGTGGTCTTAATTCTGAAAACTTCCGCCTCCTTGTCCCCTGTAACCGCCGCCGCTACTCTCTGGGCCGCCTCTGCTTTTATTGTGGGGGGGCATCCAATTTAAAGTCCCCTTCGACTTTTCCTTATCGAGGTGCTCTATGTAGATTGACATGTGTGAGTTGGTCCACTCGAACTTTTTGCCGTGCAACCCAGCATAATGCCTCATTTGAGCCGCCGCCGTCAGAGTGGCAAACCACTTGAACGGCCCTGCGAACCTGTAAAGGGTGGCTACACCACTCGTTCTGACGCCGGCTGGTCCGGCCAGGATACTTGAGATCAGGGAATAAGAAGCCCTGTTGGCTTGTGGCCCGGTTACCGAGATAACTAAAGTTCCTTGCTTGTGTAGGGCACCCCCTTCTAGATCATTTTCCATGTTAATGGCGAAAGTAGGCATAATTGGTGCAGGCATAATGATTTTCTTCTTTCTTGGTTGGAAACAACCAAATTAGATCAAACAAAAAAGTCACAAGGTTAGCTAAGCTAAAATAGCCAAGCTAACACCACACACAGTCCTGGAAGTACAAAAAAAAATCCCAGAATCCGAAGGATGCGACCGCTCAACAGCGCGTCTAAATGGGTTCTCCTCTATAAAATCATTACTAGCTCATCTGTCCTTGTTTACTGTAAATTCATTGGTTCCACCTATTCTTCGCTCAGCTGAAAAATGTTCACGCTTATCCGCTGTGTAAACAACTCAGTGAAGTGTCATCCGTTGTCCTGGTAAACTTCACTCAGACTTTTCACGTGCATATTTTTTCTCTCAACTCACTTAATCATATAAGGAAGGTAATTAACCATTGTCTCCCACCCTTTGCATAATTTGACTTAACCTTATATTGTCTTCTCTAAAGCTTGCTATACAATTCTTATATGTACATTTTCTAAACCATAATTACCAACTCACCAAATCTACTTAAGTGTAATTAAGCACTTTCCTCCCCTGACCTTAATAATTAGACTCTTTTCCCTTTGATCAAAGTATTACTTCACTCATATTATCCCCCTTTTAGCAAGACAAATAGTCTTTATTCAAATCCATTCTTATTTCTTAAACCATTTTTTCATACTTTCCCTCTTAACCAAAACCAAATCACCGCTTATAATTCCTGCTTGAGCATTTTATAATGCTCCTAGCAAAGTCAACGGTGACACTGAACTAGTGTATGACGGTCTGAGTGCACCTGTCGAGTTGCTTACAAAGAAGCGTGACTGCCTGTCCAGTTGGTACGAAGTACAGATAACACAACCACTTTTACCATCAGCCTTACCCTAGAACCTGGAGTCCCGAAAGTACACCCCCAGACCACGAGCCTGTAAATTGTCATTCGAACGAGTCATCTTGAGCGGCAGCTCGTCACACGAAAAGGCCTAACTTCTTTAAGTAGTGGTAACTAGAAGAGACAGATTTGTACAGTGCCATCCTTCTACCATTAACCAATTACGAGCATGTACTGGCTGCCACACCAGATTCTGGGATTGAATCCTGGTAGCGATCCGCTCCAGCCGATCCTGCTGTTAATGGATACCTGATTCTGCTTTTGAATTACGGAAGGCGAAGGCAGCGAGGAAGGAAACTGGTCACGACCTCATAAAAAAGCTAAACCTATTATGGTGAACACTCTAACACTTCATTCACTTACGGCAGTATCTAGTATGTGCGACTATCTGTACCATTTTTTTAGCTCCCAATACTAAATAGCTCTCACGTAAAAAAACTAGTGCTATGGACAAAGCCCGGATTTAACAAGTCCCTTTTTAACTTCTGCAAATGGACCAAGTTACCCAAAGCATTTCCCGGGAGTCTTTGTGAAGTCACAAAAAGAATAACAGAAGATAGTATATATGAAACAGAAACCAACACGAGAATAGGAATTGCCAAAGTTACATTAAAGGACAAGTGATAGATTACTAAATTCAGGCAAACACATTAAAAATAAGAGTAACCTAGTGTTTTGTGTACTGTGTATTTCTGTATGGTGTAGAAACATGGACAATGAACTAGCAGTTGTAAGAAAGAATTGAAAGAGAAGAAAAATAAGGACGTCATAGAAAAGCTAGATATGTGTCACGGGTTGCCTTCCTTGCTCTGCAGTAGTGGTCCACCAGTAGCCAAAACCTAGAGTATCTAATGTAGGTCTACCTTCACACAAGATTACTCTTGGCAGAGTTGTAGATAGAAGGATAATGATGCTTCTTCCTCGAGGGAGTTTTCACAAGATATTTCAGAAGTCAAGAACAATGCTAAATTAGTCTGACCAAGTTAAATTTGTATCTGACCCGACGCTTTTTGTGAAGGAAATAATGGTGCATTCAACACCTCTCCGTCAAGTTGAGGTCCGCGACATAATTATATGATTTCACAATATTCTCAGAATACTCATCTTCATTATACGAATCTCCTGGCATCAATAGGTGCAGCCACTTTCTTTATACACAAGCATGACGACGAATATAGCGGCTTCAAAAGGACACAGATAAAACGCAGCCTGACCGGCTGGAGACACTGCCAAAAGTCAACTGCCGTTGCTCTGCACGCTTGTCTTCGTAATTATTTTATTTCACGTCATTTTAATCTAGCGACGTTCTATTTGAGCACTGCAATGTTTCAAAATCATGAACGCATTGCGGTGCACTAAAAGAGGCGTCCCCCCCCCCCCCCCCCCCCCCCCCCCCCACCCACCCACCCCCCATTATTACAATCCCCCCTCCCCCCCCCCCCCCCCCCCCCCCCCCCCCCCCCCCCCCCCCCCCCCCCCCCCCCCCCCCCCCCCCCCCCCCCCCCCCCCCCCCCCCCCCCCGCCCCCCCCCCCCCCCCCCCCCCCACGCCCCCCCCCCCCCCCCCCCAAGAGAAAAATGAAAGTTTCCTAAAGAAGGACGACCAACAATGCACCATGAAAGTAACAGCGCAACAGTTAGAGTCATGTTAAGGTCAGACTAATATCTACAATAGTCAGTATGATAGTCAAAGCATTTCAATTATACATACTAAATAAATATATTCAGTATTAACACTGTTAAATTGATTAACTAAATGTTTAGTTTGGAAGGTAAAGTTCTTCAATTAGAACACACTTGCTATACTTAAGTCACTGTATCACAAATCACATGTGGGTTTAGCAATGTTCATAAATAAAGATCATATACAAATGCCATTGTTCCAAGGATCACATGTAGTTAGCAATGTCATTAATAAGATCTATACAAGATCCATGAAAGATCCATCCAAAGCAGCTAACACTTCCAGTAGAAGGTAGCATCAAGTTTCGTGCAAATCTTATGGCTTGATACATCTTGAAAGATTGTCGGCTAGGAAGTTCTTATCCCCCTCAATGGGTTGAATATCATAGTTATAGGCCCTGTACGTTTATGGCATAATGAGCTATTCTTGGGTTTGTCAGATTCGCTTTTTTGTAAGTATGTTAGAGCTCGTTGATCATCTCTATTGTAAAATGAGCTTCCCAAGCAGGTATTCTCTGTAACTTGGTTACCTCCAAACAACAGCGAGGAGCTCTCGTTTCAATGATTGGGTATCTGGATTCGGTTCTGCTCAATTTCCACTGACATATAAGACCGGATGATAAACTCCGTCCACACACTGCATCAAAGAACTACCGAAAATCCGTCTTGAGTTGCATCAGTTTCTGAAGCAACAAATGGTAACCGTGCATCAGGTAATTTCAAAATAGGATCAGTAGAAACACATTTGTTTAATGTGATTTAATGCTTTAAATCGCAGTCAAGATTCCACATAATATTTGCTTGGTGCATCATTCGTGACTACGAAGACAGAATTGAAGTGATGAAAAAATTTTGACATGAATTTTATGATAAATGTTAGTCAGCCCCAAGAAGATTCCGAACTTGTTTCTTAGTTTTTTTTAGGTATAGCAAGACTCAGATAAACGAGACACAGTTGTATCCTCAGGTTTAAAACAGTGCCATGACAGTCTCTGTAAAGCAATAATAACTGAGATAGTAAACACAAAAATATAGAAGACAGTTTGAAAAAAACGCACCAAGATTTGCCAGGTGCTGAATTACTGTGGTGGTTTTGATGTTTATTAAGTAGTGTTTCTATGTTTACCTAGTTTACTGAATGAGGTCAGCTGTGAAGGACCCTGAAGATACAGTTTCTGTGAGATTTACAGGATACCTTTCTGCTACCACCTATGACCTCAAACAGACTTATTCTGCTCTTATGTATGTTAGCTACGTGTCAATGTCTAGGGTAATGAAATGTGGTGTGCAGGTAATTAAGTACACAGACACACACATATAATCCACTAGTGTCTAATACTAAGCTCTATATCAAGTAAATTAACACTGTGTTGAAATTACAATTTTTTTTTTAATTTATTTAGTCCTGAGCCAAGTTTTCCTATGGTCAGGACGTGTGAATCACTCTGATGAATTTATATCAATCAAAGATCATATAATTGAAATCATCACATGAAAAGTTTGTACATAGATATATAAGTGAAATTTGCTAATATATGGATACTAACTACAGATTCGTTTTGGGAAAACTAGTAACTGTGATGACGGGTCGTGATGGTATCATCATATCCAGTCCTTGTTTATTAATGTTCATTGGTTTTTTTAACAGGGTAACTGGTGGCAAAGTTTGTTGTATACAGTGGTTTTAAATTTAATTAGGGATTTGATGTTGATGAATCAGCAGCAGGCCAGGTTTTCAATACTTAAACTGGCCTGTGTCGATGTAGTCAAGATGTTCACTGGGCCCACTCCTCACAGTTGCTGAGGTAAAATAAATAGGCTACTCCTCACAGTTGATGAGGTAAAATGATAGGCTACTCCTCACAGTGGCTGAGGTAAAATAATAGGCTTCTAAGTCATCCACCGTTGGATTTCTTCAGAGCATCTGGCACTAGCACAGTGCCAGACAAAGAAACTCTGAAACCACAAAATTAGGCTATGTCATAGCATACTATCTATTCCACCATGTTTACTAATCATAAAACATAAATTAACAAGACAAGATCAGATCTCTCTGACCGACCCAGCACCTCTCATCCAGGCTGTCATCAAGTAGCACCAGTTTCCCATTCCTCTATGACTGCATTGCATCTGAAATATGCTCATTAGTCTCTTTTTCCATCTAATAAGGTGGGTGATATGTTCCCACTGATCTCCTGAAATAAAGATCTGTCTTCTGCATTCTTGGATATGGTTTTCCCATATTATTCATTCGCCTCTAGGCCCTGGACTGTCGCTGGGAATTAGAATAAGTATTCACTTGTCGTAATCATTTTTTCATTACATGGCAGTATCAATCACTCAGAATTGTTTTAAATAAAAGGTTAATAATTTTTCCCTTACCACAATTCAAAATGAAAAACACACAGATACGTTGTAATAGCACAAACTCAGCTGAGCTGCTGGCTATACTATGGCGTCCCACTTGAAATATTATCTATCTTTACTGGGGGCGTCACAGTTCTAAGCATCAACGATCTGTTGCTGTGGACAGTCTTCAACAAATGGCACTTGGCGGCAAATTTTTGTCAACAATATTACTTTTTCGTCAAATCAGAGTACTTCCCCTCTACAGTTTAAATATTTAAACCTAAATGTCTAATTTGAGTCTAGTTTCGGTCTAGTGTGAAATGTACTTCTGTCGGTCTGTCCGTCCAAACTTGGGTTTTCCCAAAATTACACTTGGTTTTGGACCGAACTACAAAAAAAAAACACTACCCAAATTTTGTCTCACGTATACGATTTCTATGCTAAGTTATTTTTAGCTTCTAACCTCCTTGTCTGCCCCTTGTCCACATGGTAATTTGTTCTTTTTCTGCGTTAGTCTCAAGGACGTTTCAAAAGTAACTTTAGTGAGAAGTATGCACAAATAACTGTCTGCTCGTCTATATTGAACAATACAGTCTTTCGTCAATATCTTCCGTGTTAACTGTCCGTCTTTGTAATTAAAAGTATATTATTTCTCAGGGAAAGATGGACTATCAAACTAGCTAACTTTTATTCTTCTAAACTTATTATTAAGAAAATATATAATTTTTTTCCATGTTAGTCTTGAAATTTGTTTTTACTACTCGTTCACGGCGTTTGCCGCTATATTCAAATTAAAACGACTGTTTACCGTAGAACGTCTAAGATACGTCTGTTTCTGACAAGAGCTAAGGTCGTTTTTCGTGTTCAATTTCTTACATTGTGTCAACTAGTACGTAATTTTTTTCTTTTAAAACTACAAATTGCGTCTTCTAGGCTTTAGATTCAAACACGTGTGCAGACCGCATCATTTTTTCCTTTTCTCTCCGTTTCTACCCCTGTCTAAACGAATAGGCCGTTAGTCTTCATGTTATAACTAGTTGGTTTTCAATGACACTAGAAAACGATTGCGTGGCGAAAAGAAGTAGCAGCGTATCTTATCCAAATTTTATCCCTACATTCCATTTTAACTGTTATCTTTATAAATGGAGGAATTTTATCGTTGCATCACTGAATTTTCAACGCACAATTACGTACCAATCTCACATTTAGACAATGGTTCCGAAAATAAGTGAATCACGATAGTAACGAAAGACAGCCTCCCAGTGCAACAAACAGCACACCCCAGAACAAGCCCCTGTCAAACAGCTCCTGACATTTTCAACCCCACATGGTTTTTGATAATTTTTCATTGTAAAACAAGGTAAATGCTTGAAATATAGAACCATCCATCACAGCACCCATGCCGCCAAGCAAAATAAATGGCCACACCTTTATGTTCGCTTTGAATATTCTTGCACATCCTGGTCTTGGTACATTAACCTCTATCTCCTCAGCAAGACTTTTTGATCTGAAAAGATTTGTTGCCTTTACTGAGCTCTGAGAATTCCCATTTTGTTCCAACAGTTGCCTCTTTACTGCACCCTGTGAGATCCGCCCCTTGATGTTTGAGTGCTATTTTATCTATTGTTGGACTTCAACCATCTGTTTCAATGTCATCTTCTTCACTCCCGACATGTTCTTCATGTTCACTAATAGTCTGCAGCATGACAGGTTTGTAATACACTCCTTACTTCTCAAACAGCTCTTTTATTATGTGACTGGAGATTATATTTTGCTCTGGTAGTAACAGCATTGGCGGACAACATATGCTGGCGTTCCCAATCCATGATGTCCTGTTTAGAACATTCTTTTATGCCAGTAATTTTTTCCAAAATTAAATCTGAAATTGGATCCGAGAGTAAACATACTGTAACTTTACCGGTGAAAAAAGGTGTATCAAATAAAATACATCACCAAGGGATAGTGCTCAACTGTCCCACAAAAAGTGATACACTTAACCACCTTACCTCAGTAGCAGGAAAGATCAATTAGAGACTTACGGACAACTACCTTAGTGCAATCTGTGTCACGTAAAACTGAAACAAGTTTATTATTTACAAAACCTTTATTAAAAGTTAGTGAGCCCCTGCCATCACATGAGGCCAGTGCAGTAAAAGGTTGACCACACAATAGTCTTGATATTACATTTGACTGAAAATAAGTGTCACATTCAGCACATTTTTATTCATTGGATAAATCCACATTTCATGCATTAGCATGAGTAGTAAATTCATTACTTTGGAATCAATTACCATACCCCTGTATTATCACTCTGACATGAGACTGCATTATGTAAATTCTACACTAAAACGATTAAGATTATCATTACCTTGGTGATTTCTATTAATGCCTCGTCCATGTGTGCAGGTTATTTGAATGCTTGGGGGCATCTACAACCAAAACAGTGTTGTGACGAAGGTGTATTTTGGGGTTTTCATCTCCATAATATCTGTCACCTCTGTTTCGATACGAGTTTTATAAGACCTTCGCCAACCTCTATTGGAGCGATTGTAGTTCTGTCGTGGTAGATCACCATCATAATAGACCGGCGAAAAATTATTCCTGTTTGGAGATGGTCGACGTGTAAAAGTTATAACGTCCTTGAAATGATCCCACCATTTCGATCAAAGGTTCTATCCAAACTCCGAGGTCTATTATTTTTCATGTGCATAGAGCGAGCTGAATACAAAGCAAAGCCTCCTTGATATTTGTGTTGCTAGTAACCTTTCCTGGATGTGCTATCATAAATTGGCGTCCCAATGATTCAACAGTTGTCAATGACTCTCGTTTGCGCTCATAGAGGTAAGCAAGAAAATCTGTACTTATAGATGATAATACCTTGTCTCTTAATATTAGATCCATTAAATCCTCACAAGTGCGCTTAATTTTTTGCCAGTTCAATCCAACGATTGAAAGCACATCTTAATTGAGGATATAAATTCTCCAAAGTCCTGGTTGGGTCTATGGTATCAATTTTTTTAAATCGTTGCCGATAAACCGTCCTCATCCAGTTGATATTTCCTCAGTAACAACGTCCTCTAACAGAATCATAGTTCTTCGTATAATCCTCGTCCAGTGTGTAAACTGCGGATAATGCATCACCAACCAGATTTGAGACTCCTAAATGGAATACACCATGAATATCTGGGAACTTTGAGTTGCTGACATAATTATAATCAAATCTTTGTAAAAAACATGAAAATATCATCAGCACCTGGAGAGAAATTTGGCAAATGAAATTTAAAATAGGCTGTTTGATCTTTCTTAGCTGAACCTCCATTTCCAGGATTATTTTGTTTATCCTGATGCATTAACCTGAGTTTCTCAAGTTCCATAGCTGCCAAGTTCTGTTCATGCTCCAACTTATTTTCTTCTAACTCAGCCAACCTTAGCCTCTCTTCGTGAGCTAATCTTTCATTTTCTTTCTCCTGTGCCATTTCTCTGAATTTATTCTCTCATCTCTCTCTCTCTCTCTCATTTCTCTCTTCTGTTTCAAATCTTTTCTTCTTTTTTCATTTTTTAATCTCTTCTCTTCTTTTCCCAATTGTGTCATGGCAAATTCTTCAAGTGCTGGGCCCTGCTTACCCAGTTCCTTTCCTTGTTTAATAAAATATTCCAAAGTAGACATGTCGATTTACAGTATACTTGACTTAGTCTGTATTTTAGTTCTCTAGTATGAGTATCCCATATTTGCTTTGCTGATTAATGAACAGCAATGTAATACAGATTTTTTGGATCACTAATATAAATCAATCAAGTACAATTATCATAGAATCAAGAATAATGTGAAACAAGAACAATACAAACCAAGACAGAAGAAAACAATAGTGGAAGCAAAGATAGTGAGAGAAAAGAATAATGAATGTTGTGAAAATAAAATAAATGCTTACCACTACAAAAACGACAAGACAATGACGCAGGACAACATGAATATATGCATCAACTAAATGACAGTAAGGGTAGAAAGACAATATAGGAACAATGATGTAGATGAACTAAATATAAAAACAGTCATCAACCACAAACTACAATAAAGAACATGACATAACAACTAGACAGATAATGGATATAATAATTTCGAAGTGAGCGCTATGTCACATAGCATTGCTAGCACGACCTCACTGCGAAAAAATATATTCTGACAATACAGAACGATATTGATTTGGGACCGTCCGAAGAGGTATTTCCCAAAAACAAATTCCCGCCTACCTCTGTGACGCTGGATCTGAAAGAATTTGGCCCTAAAAGGTGGGGCTACCACGCCCTACCCTCTCTTTCTGATTTTTGACACTCGCCTAGAGCTTAGGCCCCCCTCTTCATTCTTTTCTTGATGCTTGGCCCGCCAATTTTATTTAATTTTCGGTCCCCGGTAGATGTAAAGTGGGAGTAACTGATCTGTCACTTTAAATCGGACAGGTTTACCACCCCTTTCTTTTATGTGGTAGGAGTAATCTTTGACGCGTCCCGAACTCTCCGTCGCGGGAAAAGCGGCATCTTTCTTAGTGGCTTTGACCACGAGCATTTGAAACCCTGGCATTCTGTTTCTGAGAGGAGCGGCAAAACTTTCCCTGGTCTTTGACACCAGGGAAGACATCGCCGTTCGTGTGTCCACAGGTAGAACCTATTTAGCTCGGCTATTCGTCAACGAAACACCTCTCAGAGTTCCGTAGAAGTTGCATCACGTTAAGTGCAACCCGGCAAAAGAGTCACTCGACTACGCAGGTGGCCTGGACACATGGCGTCTGAGAGCACTATATATTACTAATTTTTTAGTTGTCTGGCACTTAGTGCTCCAGAAGTCCTTGTAGAGTGGAAGTGTCATTGTCAGTTGGCATCTTGGACCAGCTACTGTTGGTGTTAGTGGAATTCTTGCATCTCGGTAAGAAGTGCTATTTTATTTAGACAGTTTGTTTAGGTAGAATCTCTCACACATTACTCCTTAAGTGGGCGAACGCGTAAAGCAGTAATTTTCTATCTCATTTTATAACGAGAAAGTGAAGGAAGTTAAGTTCGCTATGTACCACTAAAACTGCTTACAAGTTTATTCAAAGGACAGTGAGTGTGGGTTTATATCTATCTGTTCAAACAACTGTAACCCCATTTATTTTGCTACAAATTCATTAAGAGATGTGGGTTTGGTTTTTAATTATCCTAGAAATGGGTTCACATAAATTTTGTAAATACAACTAAAAACTCCACTTTATTTAGTGCCACGAGTTCCTTGAATGAGCGGGTGCTTATTTTTCCCCTAAAGATGTGTATAAATGGAGCTCAGGGGTTGTCTAATATAAATCATTCATATAACTGAATATTTGGGAGTTCCCCGATAAGTATTGTTAGGGGCCATGTTTGTAAAATATTTGAGTTGATTGTTGTGTGTGACGCGAGGTGGGGGTTGGTTGGATAATATCCTCACGGGCAGAGCAGTAATTTTTTTCGCTGGCCGCACATGCCCCAGCGATTCGGAACGAAGAGTTTGTTTATATCCAGGCCTAAGGACATTACGCAACTCTGTGCGCGAGCAGGGTGTGTGCTAGCTGATCACTGCAAATGATCGGAGACCTGGCACTCGCTTAATCAGCCGGCTGAAACCGGTCTGACATTCCCACGATAAATTTGGATGGGGAGAAAGGGAGGTTGTGATGTTTCTAAACATCCTTGTGTATAATGTATTTTAAGCTAGCGACCTAAAATTAGGCGCATAGTTTTTATTGCTTGTATTTTTATTCTATTTCTACAGCAGAGAGAGCGGATCTCCCACACGCTAGTGGGGACCCTGCATGGACAAGCATTTTGTCACAAGTCGAATATCTCTTCCTTTGATCGAGTTTTTCGAGTGGGACCAGTAGGGTCAATCATAATATTCAGTACCAAGAAAGCAGAGGGGGGGGAGTATCCCGCTGCTGGGGCTCCATGCCCTTGGAGCTGCTTTGATGACCACCACCACTCAACTCACCAAACTCCAGAATCGCGAGCTAATCCAGTCTTAAGTTATAGACTACCGTGGCCCCTTTTTTTATAAGCCCAGTCGCAATTAAACTGACCGAGTCTCTCGGGTATATTAAGGCGCATCGCTGGCGCAAACCCGAGATTGGACTCATTTTAACCCGCCATATATCAGGTTTCATTATCTGTGAATCTCTCTGAACGGATATTTCCCTCTGACCATGTCAATCGTTGATTTATTAAATTCTCACCTCTTCGTATAAGCACGAGGGTGGCCAGAGACTTAGTTCAAGTCAGGATATAGCTTCACAGGCAAACAGGGGACGTTATCTAAGATGTGTAGAGGACAGTAATTAATTTTTTAAGTACTGGAGGGGCTTATAAAGGGGGGTTTTTTCTCCTCTACATTTATTGTTGGAGAACTGGTTGTTTATTTTGTGGAGGTGCACAATTTTGCTGTGGAGTGTTTAATTTGTGTGTGTTTGTGTAGCGTAGTCGCAGTCGCTTCTATTTGAGGCTGGGGACTGCCAGACGGGGGACACAGATCATATTTTTGGAGTTTAATTATTCAAGTACCCAGTGTAGGTCAAGCTTATATTGGGTTAAGACTTGGATTTTTTTTTTTTTGTCTGGGTACAACCTAGTTTTTCCAATCAGGATTAGTAACCAAACTAAGGTTGGGATTGGTTGTTGACATTCGTTTTCTTTTCTTTTTGTTTCTGTCTATATGTTAGTGACAATACACGGTTGTTTGAACTGATGTTTATTCTTTCCTGCCCATCGCGCAGTTATAGCCATTTTGGTTCATATAATTATATATATATAATATATATATATATATATATATATATATATATATATATATATATATATATATATATATATATATATATATATATATATATCTTAATAAACATAGAAACTAATTAGCGGCATATCAGAATTTTCTTCTACCTGTACATCTGTGATCGTTGAGTGGGAAAACCACTCTCTTAATTCATGAATCTATTTCTTTGTTGATAGGTGAGAAAGAGAGGGGTGGGGGTGGGGGTGGGGTTGACATTTAAATACGTCCGAGTGGCAGGGTAAAAGAGTGTTTATCGTCTTTGTACACCTGACTGTCACACTACCACTCACATTCACATTCACTTTCTCAGACTCTCCTCTCTTTTCAATCCTTCACTCAGACTTTTGTCTTGTCTCAGACTCACACAGATCTTTTGTCTTTTCTTAGGCAGACACTCTATATAGCAACTCTTGACAACCTCCCACGAAAATAAATAAACATAGAAACATACAGAACATAAACTGATAAGGGAGAGCTCTACCACGTAAAGTTTTAAGATGGAATGAGAACAAACTGATTCACATCGCTGACTAAAAAATCCTCCACGTAGAAACAGATGCAAATAGGCGGAGAAGAATCGGTGTACTCCTGTAGGACACGGTAACAGTTTGTAGAGTGGTCCTCCTATATTGGTGTCCTCCGGTAGACTCACTCTTGTTGACAATTCTTATAATCTAATCACATTTCCCACAACACGCTGCTCCACATATAGATAACGATTCATGATTATAATCTGCTAATCGGCCAACTCTACTGGGCCATAATTCCAAGTACGTTACACTGTAACAATAATGGTGCATTCAACACCTCTCCGTAAAGTCCGTCAAGTTGTGGTCCGCGACATAATTATATGATTTCACAATATTCTCAGAATACTCATCTACATTATACGAATCTCGTGGCATCAATAGATGCAGACACTCTCTTTATACACACCCATGACGACGAACATAGCAGCCTCAAAAGGACACACATAAAACGCAGCCTGACTGCTGGAGACACTGCACGCGCGTCTAGGTAATTATTTTATGTGACGTCATTTTAATCTAGTGACGTTCTATTTGAGCACCGCGATGTTTCAAAATCATGAACGCATTGCGGTGCGCAAAAAGAGTCGTAACAGAGAATAATATCATGTCTTTCCATCCATTCTTTCTCTTTTAATTAATCTAAGTCTACGAACTCCTTCGCACAAATCTGTCCATTTGTTTACACGCCATCTTTAAGTGGGAAGATAGCTCAGAATGTATACTCAAGACAAAGGCAGAAGGCGTTAGAGATCCAGTGGAGACGACCTTCTATGTGGAAATAGTAGTTGGTCTCACATTTTTACACATGTCCAGACTAACTTATTTATAGTCTTTCGCTATCATTAGTGCTAACTCCATAATGTCCCTTACGTCTCATCGAGACTCGTTCAGTACTTTTTTTTCAGCTGTTACTATAAAGGTAATGGTAGTCCCATACCAGATACTCCCGTAGGGAGTGAAGTGTTATAGACTCCCTCATACTAGGTCCAGCTTCGAGAGGTGGGGTGATCAGCTCCCTTCCTCGCTGCCTTTGCCTTCCCTAACTCACGTGAAGTCAGATACTCATTTACAGCTGGGTAGACTGGAGCGTGACTCTACTGTGTTTTGAACCCGGCACCCGGGCTCTAACCACTCTGCCAATCGGATGTTGCTATAGAACATCGTAATTCAAATGTAGACATTTTTTTACGTTTTACGAGTAAAAAGCTCGTTAAAAACTGACAAGTAGTAATTGTAGCATGCTCTTTCTGCTGTATGTTCAATAATGTACACAAAAATAAAAGTTAAAAAAAACACACACATACACAATGAAATTCCAAATAAATCTTGTATTGCTCTGTCTCTGAATGATTATCAATTTAGACGACTGGATCGGCCGGTGAATAAAAAATTATTTCAGCGAAAAGTGACGTATCTCCGTCTCGAATTTTTCTAACTTCCTGATTTTAATAATTGTGAGTAGCTATTACCTATAGCAATGTTAATTGCATATTGTATTGCATAATGTGATACTGATCCGTTTAAATGCAAATGAACTGATCGAGATACTTATTCATACTTAGCGGCAAAGCATTTCGCGAGTGCGTAATATAAATGGGAAAAAATCCTAAAATATTGCTAACCAAAAAAAAAAATTAAAAAAAAAACATAGTATGAAGGCACGTAGTTCTCTTGTAAATTTCCCTTCTTAGGCAACTTGAGAAGATAACCTTTCTTCCATTCTGCTGGTATTTCCTCTCTCTCCCAGACTTTGCCAAGTAGTTTGTATAACATCTCTGTAGAGGTATCAATATCTGTTTTGATGGCCTCTGCTGGAATGCAATCTGGACCAGCTGCTTTTCCATCTTTCAGAAGCTTTTCCATCTTTCAGAAGCTTTATGGCTATCTTTATTTCTTCTCTACTTGGTCGTTAACAGCTGATTTGTAGCTCTTCTTCTGCTGGCTGGATGTCTGGGGGATTAGTTGGAGATGGTCTATTGAGAAGTTCCTCAAAATGTTCTGTCCATCTCTTCATTTGTTATTGTATATTACTAAGCAATTTTCCACTTATCTTTTATGAGACCATTTGCTTGCTTATATTTCCCTGTTAGTTTCTTTGTGTTTGTACAGGTCCCTCATATTTCATTTGGCTACAGCTTGCTCTCCTTCCCTTGCCAAATCATCAATATATTTCATCTTGTCTCTTTTGATGTTTCTTCTTACTTCTTTGTTTGCTTCTATGTACACTTCATGAGCCTTGGCTGTTGAGCTTCTGGTTTTGCGTCTGTTTAAATCTGCTTTCTTGTTTTTCCAGTCTTCTATCGTACTAATGGTTTCTGTTGTTATCCATGTTTTGTGCTGATGTTCTCTTTTTCTCAGTACTTCTTCACATGTCTCGTTCCATATATCTTTTACTTGTTGCCAGTGGTCTTCCGTATCTGTTTCATCTTTCAGCTGTTGGAGTACTTGGTATTTATTTGATACTGATTGAAAATATTTCTCTTATTTCCTGATTTCTTAGATATCCCACATTATACTGTTGTCTATAGCTATATGCTGTTGTAAATTTCTTGAGTTTTAATTTTGTTTTAGCCAACAGAAAATGGTGGTCTGTGTAGCAAATGTAATTTTGCTGGGGAGGTTAAGATGTTATGTTATGAGGAGCTGTTGTTTTCATCATTCCCCATATAATTCAGTTTTATTTTGATAAAAATCAGTTTATTAGGAGGAAGTGTCAGATGTCCCAGCTGTTAACGTGTCACCTGGGATTCTTGGTATGACGATAATAAGTCAGGATGTCGTTGCAGATATAATAGATCAGCACCCACACACAAGCTCCTTCACGCTATCAGCTGACAGCATAAACTTCAGAATGGAGACTTTTCCCTTTTCACTCACTCATCAGGTTTCCTGTCACCGGATGGTAACAGGAAATAAAAACTCTGCAATAAAAAGACACCCTGGCCTTTTTATATCTGATCACCATTTCTTATCACTATGTATACATGATGGTGTGGGGTCAGCCTCGTGTGCATTTATGTGCATCAGCCCCTAATTATATGACTCACACCTTTCTGTGACCACACCTCAGGTCCCTGTGGCAGATACGCCCCTGTACTTTTACATAGTTTACTTCAATACAATAACGTGGAGTAACCACATCTCCTTTTTATATGATTTTTCTTTTCTTTTCTAAATTATAAACGCTCTAGGCATGTTAAAGAGTGTTCATGGAACACTGAGGCTTCCTAACATCTTCCAATACAAAATTATTTATATGAAATCATAATAATTATCAACAGTCAAATACAGTTCAATGTGAGGACTCAATAATGTTTGCTCCCGGCATGTCCTTCACTTTTCCACAGCAAAATCTAACTTGTGCAGTTTTAATCAAGCCTGTAAATGCATAAAGCATTCTTACCACTAGTTCAAAGAAATATGTCACAAATAACGTTGACTGGCAAAGAATATGGCCTCAGTTTTGCTCTGCCCCGTCCAGATAGTGAATTTAGTAGTTAATTTTACAATTTATCACATCTGCTCTCAACGTAGTTGTTTGTATAAAATTTTCTAGTCAAATGGCCACGAGACCACTATGCCTCTTGCCAATATCTATTAGAGCCGACCAATGAAAGCAGGCACTACTACATCCTTTTGAATTTAGTTTGAAAAAAACAAAACAAAATTTCCAAACAAACTATGTGCCTCGTAGTCCATTGGTCAGTCTGCGTTAATTATGCCAATAGAAAAAGATGTTTAGTTTTAGTTAACATTTGCCTATCCCCCCCCCCCCCCTTTACTCCTATACTCTTATACCAACCAATAGGATTTGAATTACTCCAATGCCTCTTTTTTAAACTAGCGTCCCCAATAACGTTATGTGTAACGAGCAAGAACAACAGCCTGTCCGCCCAAGCGTTCTTAGACATTTAGTATTTTCCCAATAACTTGCCTAATACAAATACCCAACTATTTTGAGTGACGTCAGAATATTACCGCTAGGAGGAAATGGAAAACTGTCTCTGTGTGTGTCTCTGCTGGCTGTGCCCACAGCGTGTATATATTAAAGAGACCGCTTGCAGAGCGAAGAGGGGTTTTTCAAAACTTTGGTAGTGTTGGCGTTAATTATTACAATCGTCTCGTTCTTACTACTGGGAAATGTCTGAATTATTACAAATTTTAGTGTTAAAGTTAACATATTACGTTAATTACTAGCTTTTCCCACCGTTTCGTGCAGCAGATCGGCGAGATGTTAAAATGTTTATTGTACGTTTCGAAACCGAAACTAAAAGCATGTTAGATTTTTACGGCGGGTCATTTTTTTAAGCATTTCCACTGCACAAAAGGCAGCGCTCTACTGGCGTTGAAGATGAAAATAGCCAGACACCTGAGGGCTGGTGTATTTATTATCATAGGACTAAAATCTTACTGAAATAAGCGATTATCTCACATATTTTGCTACAGTCTGATACAACATTTGCTCCTCTACATACTTTTACGAGGGATGGTCAAAAAGTAATGCCTCGTAATTTTTAATTTCATTCAATAGGCAAGAAAACAGATAAAATTTACATTGAAATGTAGCCCCAAGTCTGAACTTCAAAAATGTATTTCTCAGTGTAGTCTCCGTTATTTGTTACAGTTTTTGTCCATCTTCTCACAAGGGCATGTATCCCCGCACGGTAAAAATTTGTATCATTTTTCCTAAACCACTGGCGTACGGCGCGTTTAAGGGTCTCGGTGTCCTCAAAGTGATGTCCGCGAAGATCTTCTTTCAGTGGTCCAAACAGATGGAAGTCAGAAGGTGCAAGATTGGGACTGTAAGGGGGATGTGGTAATAATGTCCAGCCAAATTCTGCAATCGCATCAATGGTGCGTTTAGCGGTGTGTGGCGTGGCGATCGTGCAACAGTAGTGCAGTTCTCTGATTTTTTAATAAGTAAAGTCGCTGAAGACGACCTCTAAGCTTTTTCAAAGTTTCAATGTAACGGTCTGCATTCACCGTGTTTCCCTGTTCCAAGAAGTCGAGAAGAATCACACCCTTCTCATCCCAAAACACGGAGGCCATAACTTTCCCTACAGATGGTGAACTTTTGAATTTCTTTCTTGTCGGCGATGTTGTGTGATGCCATTCCATTGACTGCCTCTTAGATTCTGGTTCAAAAAAATGAACCCAAGTCTCATCACCTGTCACAATATTCGATAAAAACTCTTCTCCTTCAGTTTCGTAACGGTGCAGGAGGTTGATGGCTATGGTTCTCCTTGTTTCTTTATGTCGGTCTGTCAACATTCTGGGTACCCACCGCGCACAAACTTTTGAATAACCCAGGTCTTTAATGATGTTCTGGACACTGCCTTTACTAATGGACAATATGGAAGAAAGTTCATCCAGTGTTACCCGACGGTCACCACGAATGATGCCATCAACTCGATGAATGTTGTGTGGAGTTACTGCGGTAGACGGACGGCCAGTCCGTTTTGCGTCAGCCATTGAGGATTGACCTACTTCAGCTTCGTCACAACGATGTACCCAACGTCGGACAGTGCAAACATCCACTGTTGAATCTCCATAAACATTCTTCAAATGTTCGTGGATGCGAATTGGGGTCTCGCCTTCAGCATTGAGGAATTCTATGACATAACGTTGTTTTAACCGAACGTCTTTGGCAACCATTTTTAAACTGTTACAGTGGTGCCACCTGTTACTGAAACAGGTTGGTAATGCTATACAGTGCAGAAGAGTGTTTGAGGAATCCTGCTAAATTTAGAAATTGCACACCGATGCAGTATTTACATACATAAAAAATAGGAGGCATTACTTTTTGACCTCCCCTCGTACATCTTGCAATGATGACCTGCAACTCTTTGCATCTTTCTTATGCATATGTTATCAGTCTGATTCTCAGTTCTGTGGTCTGGTGATATCCATGTTGCTTTATGTATTCTTTTATGTGGAAATATGCTTCCTCCTATAGCTAGTTGATTTGAAGCACAGACGTTTGCTAATAGTTCCCCATTCTCGTTCATCATACCTAATCCATGCTTTCCCATGATTTCTTCAAAGCCAGCATTGTCTGTTCCTATTTTCGCATTTAGGCCCCCTATCAAAATTGTGATGTCCTTTCTTTTCTTATTGTCCAAGACTCTTTGTAGTCTAGTGTAAAAGTCTTCTTTCACAGATTCTTCTTTATCGTTTGTTGGTGGAAAACACTGAGTGAAGTTTATATTTACTTTCTTTTTGGCTGATTTAAATCTTGCTGTTATAATTCGGGGTTCCATTGCTTCCCATTCTATAAGTGCATTCTGTGCTTCCTTGGACAGCATTAGAGCCACCCCTTCACTGTGGTGGTCTCATTCCTCCTCATGTCCTGAGGGCAACACCATTTCTCCTGTGATCAATCTCCTCTTCTCTATGCACAGAGTGCACAAATTATAGAGAAATAATGTTACTATCACTGCCAGCAAAAGTATTAAACAGAATCATCCTGGAGAGATTAAAAGAGTCCATAGACAAGAAACTGGGAGATGAACAAGCAGGTTTTCGACAAAATAGATCCAGTACAGACCAGATAGCCACATTGAGAATAATAGTTGAAGAAAGTCTGGAATGGAATTCACCGCTATACATCGGATTCGTGGATTATGAAAAGGCATTTGACAGTGAAGACAGAGAATCGCTTTGGAAACTGATGAGGCATTATGGAGTTCTCATGAAAATCATTAACTTAATAAAGAAGACCTATGAAGACATGACATGCAGAGTTCTTCATGAAGGACATTACAGAACCGTTTAGGATAAGAACGGGAGTGAGACAGTGATGCCTCTTTTCTTCATTTCTTTTCTTACTAGCAATAGATTGGGTTATGAAAACATCGACATCACATAACAAAAATGGAATCTAGTGGAATCTGCCTAAACAGCTTGATGATCTGGATTTTGCTGATGACTTGGCTCTTCTGTCGCATAACCATAATCAGATGCAAGAGAAAATGAAATATCTCGATGAGAGGTCACAACAAGTGGGTCTGAAAATACACAGGGAAAAGATAAAGATTATGAGAATAAATGCAAGAAATGATAGCAAGGTTGAACTTGAAGAAACACCACTAAAAGATGTAGAATCGTTCACATATCTTGGAAGTAATATAGACAAAGTTGGAGGGACAGACAGTGATATCAAAATAAGAATACAAAAAGCAAGAGGGGCTTTCATTGCATTGGGAAACATATGGAGAACAAGAGAAATCAAGTCCAACACGAAAATAAGAATCTTCAACTCAAATGTGAAGTCAGTCCTATTGTATGGCTCTGAGACATGGAGAACAACAAAAACAACAACCAAAAAGCTAGAGACTTTTTATAAACGGGTGCTTGCGTAGAATAGAAGGACTGAAATGATATGACAAAGTCACAAATGTGTAATTGATGAAAAAGAACCAGACAAGTGCCAGTGGAACAAGAGTTGAGAAGAAGACGCTGGCGATGGATAGGACACACATTGAGGAAACCTGTTGATAGCATTACAAGGCAGTCCTTGTTCTGGAATCCACAGGGAAAGAGAGGAAGAGGTAGACCAAAAAACACATAGAGACGAGAACTGGAAACAGAGGTGAAAATGATGAGGAAAACATGGAAAGAACTTGAGAGGATGGCACAGTTTCACTTGGCAGCTTTTATTTGTACACCTAGCTGCTGGGGTTTCTGCTCCCGCTAGTGTTTTGGTTCTTTGCAGATAAGTGACTGGATTGCTCGCGTTCTTGGTCAAGATTTAAGAGTTGCAGCACGGTCCAAGTAGAATTAGGGAGTAACTGCAAAGCTAGTCCCGCGTCTCTAAGACTCGTCTGATGATTGTGTCGCGTCGACTTCAGGCCACTTACACCCTCAAGTGTTCCAGAAATAGTACCCTCAACTGGTACCACCAACTAGTATGGTAAATAAAGAGAAACAAGTACCCTCTGAGTATTGAGTTTCTAGACACATACTTATGTCCCCCCCCCCCCCCCCCTCTTTGTCATTCCACCATCCCATCTATCTCAGAACTTTTACCCTCGCTGAAAATTAATAGTCCCAGTGGGCGAAAAACTATCTTTGCATTTAAATTGAATAGTTTTATATTTAACATTAGTTGAAAATGTTAACAATATAGTTTGACTATGTTTACATTTACATCAGTTGAAAAGGTTGTAAACTTTCATTACAGTTAGAGTGAATATGTTTTACATTTACACTGGTTGAAAAGGTTGAAACTTTCTTTACATTTAGAATGAATATGTTTTAATTTACACTGGTTGACAAGGTTGATAATATAACAAGTATGTATATCATTTCTTTCATCATTCCCTCCCTTCTCTATATGGAACTTGGGACTACCTCTGCTTTTGGTTCTTTATAAGAAACTCGCAATAAAGCAGGCACCAGCCCTGGCAGTGGTGGTACATGAAATCCTCATTCTATTTGCAGAGGTTGCCGGCCTCAAATGACTTGGACATCCACTAGGAATTTTCTCTTATTAATATTCACGTATTAGTTCAAATGTTAATAATAAAAAAATATAGAATTCAAAATGTACAACTTGCGCCAATCTTTAGGCTCACAGACTGCTGGCTCAGAGAAACAAAAGCACGTGTAGAGGTCTCTTGCACTTGGTCTGGGGTGTTGTTACTTTAACAATAAGTTCCCATTTTGACTTGTGTTTCGGTTTCCTCATATTCCGGTTTTCCATGTTAAAATGGCAGAGTTTTTCCTGGACTTTTAATTCCCGAGAATGCTCAAACTAGGTCCGGTCTGATAAATGAAAGCTGATTGCTATTCTTAACTCTGGCAAGGTCTGGTTGTCTTCTTGGCGCGAGTGAATTTTCACAGTGTTCTACTCTGGCAGAAGTGGCAGGTTATATTGCCTGTCTTACCCCGCATTTGTTTGTTACGATGTTAAGCAGGGCTCCAATCGGAATGGGTGTTGTGCCTTCATTCCAAGTGTCTGCCAATCGTTTCAAACATGCGTGTTTTGTGGGGTAATTCAAATTATTTCCTCATGGATATTTCTGCGCGTTACTATAAAGGTCATGTCTCCCAAATATGGAATGAAAACATCCGATCCTCTCTCCGCAATGTTTACAAATAACTTCTTACATCTGCCCAGACTATTACAACATTTCCGCTCAGGTGTGTCCGACTGATAAGTGCGCGTCTGTAATATGTCCACAGACGGGTAATTTAAAGCCCGGCACGCCTTACGTAACCCCAACGGTCGGTCGCTCACCGGCTCATCTGGGTTCATAACGAATGATCACTGAGGAGTGTAAGATGATATGAAAGTACTAAACATCTGCTTGACAGCAAAGAAAGAAAAGGGGCAACCACGGAAATTCAGCACACACAAAAATTTAACTAAATCCTGCCGGAGAGGAAAAGAGATCGACCCAATCGTTCTGTGACAGACAGACATTCTATTTAATTTAATTCTTGCTGACTGTATTATTTTATAACTAGCAACAACCCGCCAAAATTGGCAAGTTTTTAATTATAGTGTGTTGTTTCTGTTACACGTATTACATTGCTGCTTCTTCTATAGTCTCGCTTGCTCGCTGTGAATGACGCGATCGTCTCTTCCTTTTAGCCATCTTATGATTTTGATCCATAATAATAAGTCTGCACTACTTTAAATTAAATTTTTGTCTTGAAGAAACAATAAAAAAAACTTACATTTTAAAGAAAAACGATGAGTTAAATCCGTTTCCCGAATGAAACTGGACAGAAGAGTATCTTGATTGTCTGTTGATTTAATCTGCTTCTCCGCACCTTCCTGTCTCCAGTTCAGGTTGTTGGATTCTTTCCATAATCAAACTGTTTGCTCGCTGTGAATGACGCGATCGTCTCTTCCTTTTAGCTATCTTATCATTTTGATCCATAATAATATGTCTGCAATATTTTTGTCTTGAAGAAACAATCATAAACTTACATTTTAAGGTTATTTTTAAGACAAATGATGAGTTAAATCCGTTTCCGGAATGAAACTGGACAGAAGAGTATCTTGATTATCTGTTGATTTAATGCACGCCGTCACACTTTTTCTATTTTCACTAGAGTACATATGTCACCGTAGGGTTTGCCCAGGCATTGTTTATGCTTCTGGCAGGGTTGTATGTCACCGTAGGGTTTGCCCAGGCATTGTTTATGCTTCTGGCAGGGTTAAAAATGAATGCTTAAAGTAGGGTGCCGTAGGGTTTGCCCAGGCATTGTAAATATTTGCCAAGGTTGTGGTGAGCGTTGAAAACGGCTCACGAGGAAAAAAAAAGTGAGGGAAGATTAAAAATAACAGACAATGGTTCACTAACTTAGCTTGTGCGGTAAAGCGTGAGTATTTTTCTAGTGAACGGTTAATAAAGCCGACCAATGGTTTGGGTTGGTAAACAGGTGAAAGAACGAATCAGAAGTAGGGGGGAAGAAAAAAACATATCAGCTGACGATGGCCAGAGGTCAGAACAGCTCACGGCTTGCTACGGGGCAGTCGTGTTTCCGAAGATGAAAAAACAAGAAATGCTGTTGTGCGGTTGCCACCAGTTTTAATAAGTTCTGTGGTATTGCAGATAGTTTTAGAAGTGATACAGAAGATGCACAAGCTGTATAGAAAGACTTAGAAGTTTAAAAGAAGTCAGTGGTTAACGAGAAGTGGCATTAGTACTAGGAAGTTCAGAGGACGTGATAGTGACTAGTCTGTAACAATATGATATAACTAAGAAGTGTCATATAGATAGAGTAGAAGATGATTAAGAGAACTTTAGTAGTGACAGTAGTGAGTGAATTTTCAGGAGATATTCAGGGAATCGCCTGTAAGTATTGGTTTTTTGAATTATTATGTACATTGATGAAAGTTTTTACAGGAGAAATAAAACTGAACTCCCAGGCCGACAAGCCATATGAGCATTGAGAACTTTAATGACCAAGCAAACCAGAGAAGGAACTGAATTAAATATTGAAGGTCAAGCTTGGTACCATCATCTATTAAATGGATGATATGAATGAATCACAAGAAGAGAGTTACATATTTTTCATCAGAGAGAGAGAGAAAGAGTTCACAGTGAGTGAAAAAGTGAGTTGTACACGGAATTAATTATGACAAGTAAGTGACACCGATGGTCAACTTCTTTAAGAACTACTTGAATACTCTCACATGTAAGTAAGGAATATATAAGGTTGGCTTCATGCTAAGTACATGGAGTTGATAGAGGAACAAAGGGAGATTAAGTGTCTACACATATATGAGATAAAGAAAGTATACATGAAGCAACTATGCTACAACTGTAGGTATGTTCTATGAAGAAGTATCTACAACATTGAAATATATTATACGTAAATAAATATGTTTTTGCAAGAGGAAAAACAAATGCTTGAGTCGATCCTTGTGAGAGGTTGGGATATGCCAGACTATTAGCCTTTATATAAATCCACTATACGATCTGTCACTGTATATAACAACGGAGAAGGGAACGAACGAATCAAGGGTTGAATGAAGGAAGAAAAGTAGTTCATCCAAGAATTACCAACTCTGGCGGAAAGGGCCAGTACTCATATACTATTATCTTAACTTGGAAGATATACAAAGGAGACTGGTGTGAGTTACTTAACTAGGCCTGCCACCTGCCACCTAGTTCACCACTATCGGTCACATCTAATTACTAATTAATGCCGTAACCCGTCCTTGGACCGGTGACACATTATTACTAATTGAGTATTTCGTACGGTGACGCTATTACTAATTGGTTCCTTTGGACCAGTTCTCGGTTCACCACTACCGGTGACACATATAAGGGGAAACAATACAATTGTTGTCTAACTTTCAACCACAGTTGCACCCTCTTATCTGTCGTTGAAAGTTAATGTACTCTCTCGAAAATAGAAAAAGTGCGCAAATGACGGTGTGCAAAATGTGACTTACCGACCGACCGATGTACTTACGGCGGGAATTAAGGTATTGATTTTCAAGTGCGTATGAATGCTTCTAAGCTTATTGTAGTTACTAGCATCATACTTAGTTAGAGACCTTTCATGTATCTTTTGAGAACCACTGCTGATGCACATTTTTCAGTCACTTAGTGCGACCTATCTATTAACCCCTTTGACACACAGCGGCAGCGGGTCACAACGATCTGCCTGTACTGTAGTAACCTCACTGCATACTTTTATTTAATATTAAAACCTAATTGGTGCTAATAATTGTCGTTCTATGTCATCTGCTAAATTATGGTTTAGAAGTCTTAAACATGAATAAAATTGCCTGTGCTTCGCACGCGGCTACAGAACTACGCCAATCAATCAATCAATACCATTTAGCTCCCCAAGGAGCATAGGCCTTCATAAAACACATGCCAAGTCTTCCTGTCCTGTGCCATCCTCTCAAGTTCTTTCCATGTTTTCCTCATCATTTTCACCTCTGTTTCCAGTTCTCGTCTCTATGTGTTTTTTGGTCTACCTCTTCCTCTCTTTCCCTGTGGATTCCAGAACAAGGACTGCCTTGTAATGCTATCAACAGGTTTCCTCAATGTGTGTCCTATCCATCGCCAGCGTCTTCTTCTCAACTCTTGTTCCACTGGCACTTGTCTGGTTCTTTTCATCAATTACACATTTGTGACTTTGTCATATCATTTCAGTTCTTCTATTCTACGCAAGCACCCGTTTTTATAAAAAGTCTCTAGCTTTTTGGTTGTTGTTTTTGTTGTTCTCCATGTCTCAGAGCCATACAATAGGACTGACTTCACATTTGAGTTGAAGATTCTTATTTTCGTGTTGGACTTGATTTCTCTTGTTCTCCATATGTTTCCCAATTCAATGAAAGCCCCTCTTGCTTTTTGTATTCTTATTTTGATATCACTGTCTGTCCCTCCAACTTTGTCTATATTACTTCCAAGATATGTGAACGATTCTACATCTTTTAGTGGTGTTTCTTCAAGTTCAACCTTGCTATCATTTCTTGCATTTATTCTCATAATTATAATTATAATCTTTGTCTTTTCCCTGTGTATTTTCAGACCCACTTGTTGTGACCTCTCATCGAGATATTTCATTTTCTCTTGCATCTGATTATGGTTATGCGACAGAAGAGCCAAGTCATCAGCAAAATCCAGATCATCAAGCTGTTTAGGCAGATTCCACTGGATTCCATTTTTGTTATGTGATGTCGATGTTTTCATAACCCAATCTATTGCTAGTGTCAGAACAACAATCTATAGATGCTGTTGGATTTAACCCTATTTGTACTGTGGATTCAACTCACGGCTCATTGTCTATAAAGTAGAACCACAGCACACAATAGCTGACATGAGTAATATAATAACGCCTCAAATACAGTAATATCCCTTTAATCAGAAGTACACACATCAATCACTATGCATGAAAACTGCAATACATAAGATAATGAACATATAAGCCAACTTTGTTGCGAGAATAATGCCAACTCTCCTAATAGCTAAAATGCACATCACAATATGCTGAAAAACTGCGACATATCCTGGCGAACACTATAGTTCAACATAAGAACCCAAAATGGTTACCGACATAAACTCATCAGTGAAAGCACTGAACTATCGCTCAGAGACGGCACCTAATACTAGGTTAAAGCAATACACAATTGCAACCAACGTATCACAATTAATAACACTAGTCAACAAATTTTCAAAAGTTATTTGTACCAGAAATTAAATATACCATTTCTTATTGATTTTGACATGCTGATTTCAAATATCATAATGAAATTCACCAATTGGCTCTGGTTTTTTTAAAATGATGAATTTACATTACAGTAATACAAATAATGTATGCTTGTTTAATTCTCTGGGATGAACGGCTAGTCTTTCTACTTTAGCATTATAAAAATTGTGGTTACATACTCAATTAATTGATATTTCAACATAAAATGATAGAAAAAAATAAAAACATTATTTAAAGTTCACATATCATGTTTTAAAAAGGCCAGATGAGAATCCAGAAAGTGAATTTTCAAAGACATGTTGCAGCCAAGACTCTTATACTTCAGAAGGAGATTTTCTACAATTTCAATGTAATTATGTTGTTTCCAAGAAAATTGTCCACCACTGACTTAAATGCTAGCCATGCTGCATTTTCCTTGCCATGCAACACGCAAAGAAACTCGTCATCATGAAGAAGTTTTCGAATTTGCGGACCAACAAATACTCCCTCTCTTATTTTAGCTTCACTCAGTCTTGGAAATTTTCTGATGGGTATTTGAAAGCCTCATCTGTTTTCTCCATTGCCGTGACAAAGTTTTTCATGAGACCCAGCTTAATGTGCAAGGGTGGCAATAAAATCTTGCTGGTGTCGACAAGTGCTGGGTTCTCAACGTTCTTACTGCAAGGCTGCAATGACTGCTTGCTTGGCCAATGTCTTTTGATGTAATGGTCACTTCGTGCACGGCTATCCCACTCACAGAGAAAGCAACAGTACTTGGTGTATCCACCCTGTAGTCCAAGCAAAAGAGTAACCACTTTTAAGTCACCGCAAAGTGACCAATAATGATGATCGTAGTTTATACACTTCAAAAGCTGCTTAATGTTTTCATAAGTTTCTTTCATATGAACTGCGTGACCCACTGGAATTGACGGTAACAGATTACCATTATTCAACAAAACAGCTTTAAGACTCGTCTTGGATGAATCAACGAAAAGCCTCCACTCTTCCGGTATGTAATTTATTTTGAGGGCTGGCATTAAACTAGAAATGTTGTGGCACGCAGAAAGGTCACCCTCTTTGAAAAAGAATGTAATAAGCGGCTTCTGGCGGTTCCAAACACAGAAATTGTAACATCTTCTGCCAGGAGATTCCACTGTTGCAATCTGGAACTCAAAAGCTCCGCCTTGTTCTTCGGTAGGTTCAGATCTCTTACAAGATCATTCAGTTCACCTTGGGTTATTAAGTGTGGTTTAGTGGATGTAGTTTGCTCAAAATCTGGGTCGCTTGAGGTTGATGGTTCAGGACCACCAATGTCCTCTTCTTTATCAGTGGAAGCAGCTGAAAATGATTCTGGCACTTTGGGAACTGGTAGGTCATCGCCATGTGGTACCGGTCGTATTGCAGAGGGGATGTTTGGATATTCCAGAGTCCATTTTTTCTTCTTTGATATGCCTTTCCCAATTGGAGGGACCATGCAAAAGTAACATTTGTTGAGATGATCAGTGGGCTCTCTCCAAACATTGGGACTGCAAAAGGCATAGCTTGCCTTTTGCCAGTCAACCACAGTTTAAGATGTGCTGCACATGTGTTGCAGCATATGTGTGGCGCCCAGCTCTTATCTTGATCTCCTATTCTGCAGCCAAAATACAAGCTGTACGCCTTCTTAATCACTTTAGTTATATTTCGTTTTTGTGATAGAAATGTCACCTCACCACATATATAACAGAAATTATTAGCACTGTTCACACATGTCCTAGGCATTTCTAACTACGATATTTTTGATAAGGACAAATGCACTAACTAATGGCAAAATTTTATCAGAGATAAGATATTTATACACAAAGGTGACGTAATCATAGGTAGGATTGCATCATCAACTTCTAGTTACATTTTTATTGGTCATTAGAAAAAATTATGCAATCGCCCACAACAGTTGCGTCATATATATAAATTGACCGTAATTAAATAAACTAGTAGCATATATCTTGAAAACTAGAGCCAATCAACATTTTTTAATGTCATTTTCGTTTTCAGCACACCAAAATTAGTTAAGATCAGCTATTTTCATTTCTGGTACATTTTGGTTGTTGACTAGTGTAATCAGGAAGGGAAAAATCACTAGAATTTTCTACGTACAATCTAGCACCCATCAAATATTCCTGAACATATGAAAAATCAACAAGCACTGAACCACAGTGGCATCCAATAATTCCCCAGCAAAAAACTGCTGACAAAAAACCATCTACGACCTTCATAGGCCGGCGAACATCGCAAGAATCCCTTTGCGCCAAAAGGTCCCTTGCGCCAAAAGGTCCCTTCCGGCTTTCATTCTAATCGAAAACTGGCCGAGCAGGTTTCTACAAGAGACGAACCAGTGTTGTTGCTCTCCAGTGTGACCAATATAACATTTAGCAAAAGTCTATGTCGTGACATCCATCCCCCCCTCCCCTAAGAAAGAGGAGGAGTCACGCCCAGCCCCCCTTTGGAGTATGGACGAACAAATGCCGAGATAGCACCTCCTCATGCAAATAAAGAATGCCAGAGTTGTGCTATACCCTCGTCGTACATGCCTTGTCTTTTACTAGACTCAATACAAGGAAACATGTACCAATCTACACCAGGTACTGACAGTCGTGAAAAATAACAACGACTGACTAATCCTGGAGTAGTCTACACATCATGCATGTAAAAACAAAATCCAAATACCTGATTGTCACCAATCAAACCCTAAGTTCTCGTAACACAACCATCCTGTCACAATATAGTTATAGGCATAATATAATATGGTATATCCACACATAGAGTACACTTACTAGATCTTGCCTTTATGGCAGCATATACCATACATTGAATATTAAAATACATCATCATGAAATATCAACTGAAATAGTCATAATGCCTTACTTACATAAATTCCAATAAATACTCTCTTTTCAGATGTATGTTTTCACAGAAACTATAACTGTTCAATTATTTGACAAACTGGACAAGACATCTGCTACTACATTTACAACATCCTCATATTGATAAATAGTAGAACTGGGGGCGCGGGTCAGAGCCTATCAGGTTCGGTTCGCGTCAACCAAAAGATCTTACTAAACACGAACCCGAAATCTAACCCTAACTATTGTTGGACTATTAACAGATGGTTGTGAAGCAAAGACATATGCTTCTGCCTAACTGCCTTACGCCCACCCCAACTATTTGCAAAAATCACCTGTGCTATTTTGGTGTTATCGCGCAACGACACTACCTCTACAAACCTAACCGGCGCGACCTCATCGAACACTCTCCTGAGAGTGCGCCAACTAGTATTCCGGGGAACGTTGCGCACCCAAGCTGTGCAATTATTAGCTTTCGGACCCTCATGTAAGTACTTACTGCTCCTACTTTGGTCATTTGGCACTTGTCGCTTATCACTTCTATGATGTACCTTGTGGTCATCCCCCTTGGGAGTTTGGTGATGGTGAACCTCTGCTCCAGCCACACCCCTGGCTTTATGAGCTCCCCGTACATTGCCAACGATTAAATCGGCAATGGGATCCTCGAGAACGAACGCGTTCACTCTACCTGTTATGAACGGCGTGTCCACATTGATACATGCTTGGGGGTAAGACTTTACTTTGCCCCCGAACGTGGTGCACTTTACAGTTTTGCCTGTCAGACAGAAGTCGTCGATGCACGATCGACGCACCCCAATTGTCGTGCATCCCGTGTCCCTCAACACGGAGACTTGTTTCCTCTCCACCATGCCTTTGTGGAGATCCACCTTGCCAGTCTCATGGACTGCTGACAGGCATGGTGCCGCGAGCCCGCATTGAAGCACCAACCTCTTATTCGCATGGAATAGAGGGCGACACCCTGCACAGTAATCACTGTTTATCGTATCTAGCACAAACGTGGAGTTCGCGTGTTCTATAGGGGTAGTGCATACATCAGCCCAATGACCCTTGCCACCACACATGGCACACAGACACTCTTTCTTCCTTTCCTCGCGTGTATCTTTGCTGGAGCCCTTCGATGACGAAGACCCCGCATCAGAGTCAGAAGACCGACTCTCTGAGGACGCACTCATCTGCTTATGATGTTTGGTTTTATACCAAAATCGGTCTTCGTCACGCGGGTCCTCGAATCGTACCTGCTTTCGCGCTTGACGATCCCCTCCGTCACTATAACTATCATAACGTTGGCTCTGCCACCTCAGCCGACTGTTCCTATGGGAACGAAAATTCGCATAAGTACCTCTATATGGTCGATAAGGACTGGAGGGCCTCTCATAACTCTGCTCTTGACCCCTGTCTGCCTTATCTGACTGATTTCGCCTAGGCTGGCGTTGAACTTTGCCAACACTGGCAACTACGTCTTCTGTCAGACCCGACTTCTGAATAGGTTTGCCCGGATGGGCCAGGACATAATGGTGCCCCAATTGGGCCATAGACTCGATGTCCTTTGGTTGACGTTCTTGGAAAAACGCAACCAACTCACTGGAGCATGAGGACAACACTTTGTCCCGTAATACTCAGTCTAGCAAGCCATTAAAGTCCTTTGTTATACCTTCCATTTCGATCCATCTACTCAGCAGAAGTTTGATCTTTGAGATAAAATCCACAAAGTCCTGGTCTGAACTCGGCATCGCGTTTTTAAAACGCATCCGGTAGCAGTCAGCAGTCAGACGGAACCTCTGGAGCAATCTCTCCTTCACTTTGTCATAATCGGCCCGTTCCTCTACAGGGAGGCTATAAAAAGTCTCCATCGCGGGCCCCACTAGCAGTGTTGATAAAAGAGATGGCCACTGTTCCTTCTCAGCCTTGTAGGCCACACATTCGGGCCTCAAATCTTTCCAAGAAGAAGTCTAAACTATCAATTTTCTCATTGAAATTTGGTAGCCGCAGTCTAAAAGGACGATGAGCCCCACCAGAAGTTGAGTTCTGACCACTCGCACCCACTTCTAACTTCTTTAATTGTATCTCCTTCTCCATCATTTTCTCTTCCAGAGCTATTCTCATTCTCTCCTTCTCCAACTGTAATTCTCTATCTTCCTTTATCTTCTTTTCTTGTAACTCAAATTCTCTCTGTTTCCACTCACTTTCTTCTTTCATCTTCCTTTCTTGTAACTCTCTCTCTCTTCTTTCATCTTCTTTTCTTGAAACTCGAATTCCCTCTGTTTCCACTCACTTTCTTCTTTCATCTTCCTTTCTTGTAACTCCTTATCTTCTTTCATCTTCCTTTCTTGTAACTCCTTATCTTTTCATTTTAGCTCTAACTCTTTAGCTCGAGCATCTCTTAGAGCATTTTGTTTCTCAATTCTCTCCCTCTCTTCCTTTTCTTTCCTGTCCATTTCCTCCTTTGCTGCTTTCTCTTTCAAATCTTTTTGATTCTCTACAGAATTGAATTCTGCCTTAGCAAACTCCACTAATTCTTTTCCTGTGTACCCGGCTACCTGGCCTATCCGCATGCAAGTATCAATGTCCATGATGTACACTTAGAATGCTCAGTATTATTTCTTACAAAAGATTTACTATCAAATCCCTTCGTTGTATGTGCTGTAAACTCTTCACTTATATCAGTAGATAACTCACTGGTTACAATGGTGTAGTAAATATAATAAATATGAATATCACTTCTCAATATACATATAACTATAAACCTGCGTGTAAGTATATGACACTTCAACTTTCAGTGTAAATATATCATCACCCTTTACTTCTTATAATATCAATAAAGTCACACTTAGCCTCTTGGCTATGTTATCACTACTTGTGAAGAATTACGTCTTTCTGACCCCTTATTCTATAGTCAATAGCTGTCTAATAACAACTTCCTGATACCTCGACAACACTGCATCAACTTACGATAATCAGTAGTTGTATAATCACAACTTTCTGATACTTTGACAATAATGTAAACTTGGTTCAAAATAGGTATTACTTCCACAATTCTCTACTGGCACCCACACTGGTGCTATGATCCAATAACACTCCTCTTATTATTATAATCAATAATCTCTGTTATCCAAGCACTATCTGTGGTAAAATGAACTCAAATGAGGACTAAACAGATGAAGGAAACACGCACATCACACCATGAAAACAAAATTCCAGTCACGAGGAACAGGACGATAGAACACAAAGAGCAGAGATAGATTAATATCTACAATGCGTGACTGAGCACAAACGAAAACACGGGATACTTGTAAACGTATTTACAAGATAGTAAGATAGGACAAGAGAAAACACCATTTAAACAGAACACAAGAAATACTAAATGTACACGACACTATAAATACACACCCCACAAATACCACTAACACCAAAAGAGCTATGAATGTAGTGCAGGGCAGTCGCAGGAAATTCGTCTGCCAGACTCCACCACAGAACAAACACAGCTACAACTTAATAGAATTGATCTAATCCAATCCTTTCCTGCGAAAGGCCAAAACTGGATTACAGTCACACACCAAAACACTATAACATCAAAGGCATTACGAAAACCAGAATCAACAATGAGGTGCTAGAAGCTAACTCTTGCACCAAGCACTGTCTTCCCTTCAGTAATAATAAACTAAGCAAAGTATCAATACACTTATATTATAATGTACCAAAATATAACATACAATAACTCCAAACTACAAAGAACACAGAGCAAGATCAAATTAACCAACAATGAGCATACAATCAAACAATTTAAGTCCTACTGGTACAATGAGAAAAAACAAAACAAAAGGAAAGAACACAACAACAAATTTAGAAGCAGATGAAGAAAACAGCCCTATACTATACAACAAATCAAAGTAACTGATAAATAGAATCAGTAAGAAAGGCAGCCAAGAAGATTAAATACACAGAAAAGAAAATATCAATATATGACATAATACATAAACATACAAACAATAACTTATCTGAAGCTCCAACGGCGCTTGAGTACGCAGAATCCACAGCACTGACGAAGACGATGAACAGAACAAACAAAACTCCACACTTGAAAATACGTGACCTAAACGAATATAGTCCAGGAATAAGTACACTGTCAAGACTGAGTGTCACGGTACACCACGGTACTAACACAGCACTGTCTATACTATCTGTCGTAAATTTATTTTGAGAGAAAAGAGTCTTAGAAATAGTGGTCCGGTTTAGAGTGAAATGATGTTGCAAAACTCAGTGATAGAAAATGTAGAGATTAAATAGTTGCTTCACAGCGTGCTGGAGGAGAGTAAAGACAGACTTATTTACGACAAATCGTTTCTCTCAATCTTCTCTTCCGCTCTCCTGGTCAAACAATTATTTGCCAGTTTTCCAGACACGCCTCTGCGCGCACACCGATTTGGTGTTTTCAAACACACAGACGACGTAGATACAAACTATATTAAACGAATAGGGGAAAAGTTGGGCTTTGGGTATCTCCAACACAGTACTCAATGAGTTTATGTGATTTTATTCAACTTAAACATCATTCACTAACAAATATCAGGTATTACATAAATTATCATAAGTACACAAATGCAAATAACAAGTTTGGGAGGGGTGAAGAAGATTGGTATCGACTAAGCCCTTCCCGCTTATTAGACAAAGATAAACCCAGTCCAGAGATAGATAATATTAGGAACACGGGTACGTTAACCTAACAGTGAAGTTAATTGCTCAGAAAGAGGTGTTACAAAGTTAGGTATAGGTGATAGAAAAAAACCTGTTCTTCCCTTTACTAAGCAAATGGAAAGGAGGGGGGTTTTAAACAGAGTTAACCAATTATCAACTCCCCCTTAAAGGAACAATGCAGGGAATACAGAAAAATTATATTACTAGGCAAGAAAGTTAACAACAGGGTTACAAAAGAAAAAGATTAAATTTCCTGTCATTCATACACACGCGTGAGGATCCACACTCATATACTCACACACTTACCGAATGCAGCCTCAGACGATCCATAAAATATATAAAAACAGCAAGTACTCTCTTGACATGTGAACTGTCTAGTCCTTCGATGTCCCGCCCCAGATGTTTGCGAGGTTTTGCTGGTAACAAATATTCTCACTTATCGCAAGGCTTGAAGACTAAGAGTTCTTGTAATTTTATTATATAAAAAAAGGAGTCTATGGGATGGCACTGACACAGTTCGGCACAGGGGTGAAAATGAAGTGGTCTCTTTTAATCTTCCGCTATGGTAAAATTCCTTCAATGCGTGATGATAGTAACTGACCGGAAAGTTTTATTAAATCCAATTGAGGAAAAACTAGGCTCAGTCACAGTCAGGAAAATATGTACTCTCTCACAGTAAACAGTAAATATAATATCGCTACTGGCGATGATTACCTTCCAGTTTATCTTACAGGTTTGTAATGGTAATTTGATGATTGTTCTTTACAATGTTCTTGGGTGGGTTTTATTTCATTTAATTCTGACAGCTAGGTCGCAAAGGACCGCCACAAGATTATATTTAAAAGAAATGTTTCTTCAATATGACTGGAAGTTTATAGGATGATTTCTTTATTTCTTTCTTTATTTAGCTGGGACCGCAGGTTACGATCACTCTGTGTGAAAGAAAAAAGACATGTAACAAATCGAAAAATCAAGCGCGATAAATTTCCCGTTAAGCCTATAATACACTCGAGTATTTAATTATGTATTTAATAAACACTGCGCGAATTCTAGTGGTTAAAAACACACATCTATAAAACTAGGACTTAACTGAATTTATTAATTATAAATTCCTTCGCGACTTTAAAAGTTAATTTAAGCATCTATTATCTTTTGAAATAATATAATAGATAGATCATTATATTTACAACTGGAACTATTGAGATGGTTTAATTTAATAGATTTAAATTAACACAAAATCCATTGAAATAGAATGACTGAACTAGACCACTGATCACTTTACACAATATATTACCGCTTTGCACAGAATAGAAATCACTGCAATATATATATATAAAATCCAGGGGAAAATCTATAACAAGATTTCAATAAAGCTAGTGCTTCTGTAAAGGTCTGGCCAGCGAGTGATAAAGTGTCTATTCTTCATGGTCTATTTATCTAAAATGGAATGTAAGTTGAGTGGGACATGAAAAACTTGACAGCTTATTTCATCCCAGGAACTTTTGGGGATCTGACCGCCAAATCAAGGGGAGAAGCCGCCCCCTGGTCTTCGTATCTCCGCTCGCTGCTGCCCGTTTCGGCTTTCCCCGTTCGCTTTCTGCGCGTTGACCCCGAGACGCGAAAATAGCGGCAAGAAAACTGCGTCTCGTATCAGGGACCACTACTGTCTTTGATAGCGCCGATAGTCTCCCCTGAAATCCCTCAGTCTGTCTCTTTGATCGTGGTCGCTTTATCTGTTTGATTCTGGCAACGCCCCCCACTGGCCAAGTTAATGAAAATAACTGCCTATGATTGTTCAAGAGATGTTAGTGGGCGTGATTTAATCTCTCCTTAAATCAATGCGATGACCAGAATAAACGATAGGTAAACTCTCCGCATATCAATCAGCAAACGTGTTTGCCCTCTGTGTGGAACAGTTGCATAGCTAATGAATCCACGTGAAAGAAGTCCCGTTTTTACAAGAAGTTACAACAAAGTTCAGGGTCAGCCGAGTTCGTCCATCACAATCGTCCCCTCTTTTGAGACGTGAAAACGTGTTTTCATGTTTGATTTATGACGATGAAGCTGCCCTGATCGGTAACTTTTGGATGATTCTTATCTTCACCTTCCTCCTCTTCCTCTGTAGTCCAGTTTCTACTCAGGAAATCAGCCCCGACGTTCTGTCTTCCCGGAATATATTCCACTTTGAAAGAATAAACGTTTAAAAGGAGGGCCCAACGCATGATCCTAGCGTTAAATTCTTTATTGGCACCAAGAAATGCTAACGGAGCGTGGTCTGTTTGCACCGTGAAAGATGTACCATAAAGAAACTCATGATGGCGTCTGATACCTTCAATCAGAGCAAGACATTCCCTTTCAACTACGCTGTAGTTCCGTTCCGCTTTATTTAATTTCCGACTGCCATAGGCAACTGGAATCAATGGTACCTATACCTTGTAGCGGTATGGCAGCTTGCGTACCCTGACAATCCCCAGAGCTATGCCAGTGGGAGTTTTACTCCTAGTAGGTTCAACCAAGCTGGACTGGTCTGTGTGGGTAGGGGTCAGACAAAAGCTGGTACCCTGGTCCTCCAGGTTGGGGGTTTTAGCATAGGGCTGACACCCCTGTCTATGTAAAAAAAATAATGAAGTTACGGAAACAACATCAAATGAACAAACTTTGCTGCGGGATGGACATTCGGAGTCTGTGGCTCGTATGACTGTCAGTGGCGAAAGCCGATAGACGCTGGAGCTGGGTTGGTCATGTCCTCAGAAGAGACCCCGATGCCATCACAAGAACAGCTATGCTTTGGACCCCTGAGGGAAAGCGAAAGAGAGGCCGACCAAAAACAACTTGGCGGAGGACTGTGGCGGCTGAGATGCAAAGAATGAACCAGAGTTGGGGCACTGTACGAAGGATGGCCACCGACCGTGCAAAGTGGAATCAATTTGTTGTTGCCCTACAAGACGCCACTAGGCGTGATGGCCACTGACTGCTTTGACGGTCGGTGGTTAAGGATCGAAGAAGAAGAAGAAGATGGGCAACTGGAAATAGCATGTTCAGGTCACTGTCATCGGCTTGAAGCAGTGTTGACCCGATGCCCTGACCTGACGCGTCGACTCTCAGTACAAAAGGTTTCTTGAGGTCAGGCAACCTCAAAATGGGGTATGCAGACAACTGTCCTTTCAAAGTGCTATACGCGTGTTCGCACTTTTGATCCCATTTGACCTTATCAGGACAACCTTTCTTTGTGAGGTCAGTCAGAGGTGCCGTCAGTCCGTTGAAGTTCTGGATGTACTTCTGATAGTATGCACATAGCGATATGAAGGAACGTACGTCTTTCTTCGTTCGGGGTCTTTTTGCTGCCACTATTTTCTCCACGTTCTTCTTAATAGGCCAACTGCATCCGTGAGAAATAGTGTGCCCCAGGAAGTCTAACTGTTCAAACCCGATGAGACATTTGCTAGGTCTGGCTGTGAGACCCGTTTCCTGTAGTCTCCTGAGGAGCATAGCAACCGTAGCAATATGTTCTTCATAGGTTTCCGATGCAATTAATATGTCATCCATGAAATTATGGATATGGAGACTTTGCAAAGGTTCTAGAAGCTTCCTCATCATCCTGGTGAACACTCCTAGTGCGTTATGCAAACCGAACGGCATCACATTAGTGCTGAAAGCTAACAAAGGTTTAATTTACTCCTTGACTGGTTTTTGATAATAACCTTTACTGAGGTCAATCTTGGAGAAGATCTTTGCTTTGCTGAGCTTGGTGAACAACTCAGAAACAGTTTGGAGAGGTTCGGGCTGGAATTCCGTTACAGCGTTTAGCAACCTGTAATCAATGCACAGCCGAACTTCCTTATTGGGCTTCTGCAACAGCACTACACTCGAGCTGTAAGGAGATGTAGACTCACTGATAATTCCTGCCTGACGCAGCTTGTCTATTTCTCCACGAAGTGCATCAGCTTTAGCGTACGGGATGGGGTAAACTCTGGTTTGAACCGGGGTCTCGTTTGTTAATTTCATATCAAATTCAACGAGATTTGTTCGACCAGGTACATCCGTTAAGACTGCACTGTACTGTTTTAGTAGAGCCCTGGTTTCTGTTTGTTGTTCTGGTGAGAGATTGTCGCCGAACTTGACATCTTTAAAGGATTCTGTGGGTTGCAGTGGATACTCCATGCAACCATCATCATCTTCCTCGTCTTCCGTTGCTATGGCGACAGCCAGGAGATGCTCGGAGGATGGCACCGGTCTTTCCAAATATTTCTTTAGCAGATTTATGTGGAAGACCTTCTCCTTTCCTTTGATGGAGATCTTGTAATTGGTACGTGAGATCTTTTTAAGGACAGTAAACGGTCCTTGCCATCCGATGCGAAGTTTATTGCTTCCGGTTGGAAGTAGCAATAGGACTTTCTTCCCTGGTTGTAGTTCTCTCTCTTTTGCAGCTTGTTGTATCTTTTAGTAATTTTAGCGCGGGCTTTCTTAAGGTTGGTAGTAGCTAGATCCCATCCTAGCTTTAGCCTTTCCTTAAGCTCAGATACATACTTGCTTGCAGAGACGACTGTCTCGTCAGCCTTCTGGTCTGTCAGGGACCGAAGTAAGGCTTCTAGTGGCCCCTTAATAGGTCTGCCAAATAAAAGTGTAGCTGGCGCAAAACCCGTAGACGCTTGGGGTACCTCTCGGTAGGCGAATAAGGCAGCCGATATATATTGGTCCCAGTCTTCCGGTTTCTCCTGACCCAGCTTACGTAACATCATGGTGAGGGTACCGTTAAAACGTTCAGGAGCCCATTTCCGGCCGGATGGTAGGGACTTGTGTGGATATGTTTGGCCCTCAAGATCTTAAAGATCTCCTCCATTAACAGGCTACGGAATTGGGATCCATTGTCCGTCAAAACTTGTTGAGGGAATCCCAACCGTGTAAACATTTGCACAAGGGCTTCTGCGACATGCTTGGAATTAGTGCATGGTAGCGGTACAGCTTCGGCCCACATAGTGCAAGTGTCGACTAAGGTCAGGATGAACCTGTTCCTTCTTTTGGTCTTTTCCAGGGGACCAATGATGTCGACAGCAACCCGTTCAAATGGAGTCCCTACTATTGGCATTTGCCCCATAGGTACTGGGGGTGTCAAGTGCTTGGGTGCTACCCGTTGGCACTGGGCGCAGGATTTCACATACCTGACAATGTCAGAGTTCATTCCTGGCCACCAATAGTGGGTTTTTATTCGCTGAATATTGGCGTTTTGTCCCATATGTCCGCTAAAGGGAAGAGAGTGCCCCATTTCTAAGATCTGGCTTCTGTACTGCGTCGGTACTAGGAGCTGGTTATTCCCCGTGTCCGGGTTGCCCGTTCTACGATACAATACGCCATCCTTAGAAAAGATGTCTCCGTTGTGTCTGGGGTCCTTAGCCATTTTCAGTTTTTTAAAGCAGTACGCCAGAGTAGGGTCCTTTTGTTGGGCCTCCTTCAGTTCATTCGGCAACAAATTTGGCGCAGGCTCCCTCTCCTTCTTGGCTTGCCCTCTTGTGGTTACCGCTGCCACAATCGGCTCCTTAGGTCTCCCAATGAACACATATCTACATCCCAAGATAACTGGGTAGATAGGATCATCCATAATGGCCGCTTTAATAACCCCTCTGACAAAATCAGAGTGTATTTCTACCAATGCGATAGGAAGCGTCCTGGGTGCATCACTCCTGAAAACTCCACTAAGTTTGACGGTTTCCTCTGTCTCCTGACCGGGTTTGACTAGGTGACTAGCGACAATACAATCAAAACTTAATCCAGTGTCAAAAAGACAAGTAGTAGAGGTACCGTTCAAAATTACAGTTCCTCGAGTTGAGGGTCGGTCCCCCTCAGGTTGAGAATCACTGACATTGACTCTACCTTTCGAGGCTGTATGCAAACATCCAATGCGGTTTGCACCGGTTTGTTTGCCCTGATCAGACGTTCCTGGTGTAGGGGTCTTCCCTTTTCCTTGACCTTGGTGGCCGCGCTGCCACGTAGGCTTGTTGGGTTGATCAGAATTGTTGTTGGGGGGGTATCGGGTTTTGTAGAATTTCGATTTTTTCTGGGGGGTTTCTGGGTATTGTTATTTCGTTGGTTATAATGTTGAGAGGAAGTTGAAGAATAGGATGCCTGCTCTAGATGCTGTTTACGAGATGGCTCATCTGTGGGTTTACGTTTAGTGCTGGGAAGTTCGGCCATTGCATTGCTATAGCGTTCGGCTTTATTGAGTATGTCTTCAAGCCTGACTGCTCCCTGTTCAGCCAAAAATCTACGAGTTTCATTCGACAAAGTGGATTTTATCTGCTCCACAAGAACAAGTTCGAGGAGTCCCTCATATGAAAGAGGTAGGTCAGATAATTCAATGCACTTTGTCAGATAACCCGTGAGACGTGAAGAGAACTGGGGAAATGTTTCCGTGCTCTCTTTTCGGCTGTTTCTGAACAACTGCAGAAACTTTCGGGCAGTCATCTCAAACTGCTGTATTAAGGCCTTCTTCAACAGGTCATAATCATGTTGATTCGGTCCCAGCTTTGTGTACACGTCATAAGCATTGCCTTTCAGTGACATTGAGAGTTTAAGCGCCCAGCGGGTACTCTCTAATCCATAAAGATTCGCGAGTCTCTCGAATTTTTCTAGGTAGCTGTCAATTTTTTCGTTAGGGCTAGGAAAAGATTCTAAAGAACACGACATAGCAGTTTATTGGGCAGATTGAGTACTGGAGAGGTCCATTGATTGAGACTGGGGCGAAGACGGCTCTCCGTTAGTCGAAGTAGAGGCGCCCCGACTCTCTAGAGCCTTAAGCGCCAGTTGATGCTGTCTTTCCTTGTCTCTCTCTCTCTCTCTCTCTCTCTCTCTCTCTCTCTCTCTGCGAGTTTCCATCTCTGCTTCAATTTTCTTCTGTTCCAAAAGACGTTCTTCCGCTTCTCTCTTATCTGCCCTCTCCTGGGCTTCTCTCCTCTCTGTTCTTTTTTTCTCTTCCTTCCTCTCAGCTTCTGCTCTCTGTTGCTCCGCCTTCCTCTCAGCTTCGGCTCTCTGTTGCTCCGCGTCATATATTTCCAATTCCTGGTTAATAAACGCGTTTGCAGCTTCTGCATCTAATCCTGCCTCTTTCGCTTCCAGCCTCAAGATGGACCTCATCTTTATCCTCTCTGCCATTGTTAAAGAATAAGATGAAGTATGCCTAGAGAACTAGTAAGAAGCAACGCGAAAGGGAGGAACTCTGAACCGCTACGAGAAAAAAACACAAGTATAAATTTACCTGTGTTACCTCCTACCTGTACTGTGCAAACTTATCGCTGCTATTATCTGGCAATTAAGGCTCTAAACACAAGCGACTATGCCACTAAATGGTAAGTTACACTGGAAAAGAATCTACTTTTACTAACAGTCGAGAAAAATTTATATTAAAACAATTTAAAAGGAAAAAAATTTTTTTTTTTCTTCCCCTAAATTTTAAATCTCTGACAACAAACTCCGTCCCTAAAGTCAATTATTGAGATGAGACGTTGTTAACTTACTTTTTAAAAATCAGAACAATCCGTCTTTAGCTAAGCTCAACTCTTTTTAACTTCAAAAACCTTAGTGACTGTAAAACAATCACGCAATCCCAGCAACGCTTATAAAGAAAGAAATATAATTATCTCCGCCAGAGGATAATAAAATAGCCAATATTTTTGTTTATCTGTACTTTCTACTGCTGTGGAGAGAAGACAACCTGTAAATATGCTGTGTGGACAACCCAAATACTTAAAGAACGTTTGTCTAGGGGTGTAATTATTTATTTATTTCCCTAATTCACAAAGACAGATCATTCACACTCTACCTAGTTAGACCCAGACTAAATCAGACTCAAAATATCTTTAACACGGCTATGCGATTGCCTCAAATGTAGCTCAAGATCCCGGACGAGCCCCCAAATATTGTCGTAAATTTATTTTGAGAGAAAAGAGTCTTAGAAATAGTGGTCCGGTTTAGAGTGAAATGATGTTGGAAAACTCAGTGATAGAAAATGTAGAGATTAAATAGTTGCTTCACAGCGTGCTGGAGGAGAGTAAAGACAGACTTATTTACGACAAATCGTTTCTCTCAATCTTCTCTTCCGCTCTCCTAGTCAAACAATTATTTGCCAGTTTTCCAGACACACCTCTGCGCGCACACCGATTTGGTGTTTTCAAACACACAGACGACGTAGATACAAACTATATTAAACGAATAGGGGAAAAGTTGGGCTTTGGGTATCTCCAACACAGTACTCAATGAGTTTATGTGATTTTATTCACCTTAAACATCAATCACTAACAAATATCAGGTATTACATAAATTATCATAAGTACACAAATGCAAATAACAAGTTTGGGAGGGGTGAAGAAGATTGGTATCGACTAAGCCCTTCCCGCTTATTAGACAAAGATAAACCCAGTCCAGAGATAGATAATATCAGGAACACGGGTACGTTAACCTAACAGTGAAGTTAATTGCTCTGAAAGAGGTGTTACAAAGTTAGGTATAGGTGATAGAAAAAATCCTGTTCTTCCCAGCTGTTCTTCCCTTTACTAAGCAAATGGAAAGGAGGGGGGTTTTAAACAGAGTTAACCAATTATCAACTCCCCCTTAAAGGAACAATGCGGGGAATACAGAAAAATTATATTACTAGGCAAGAAAGTTAACAACAGGGTTACAAAAGAAAAAGATTAAATTTCCTGTCATTCATACACACGCGTGAGGATCCACACTCATATACTCACACACTTACCGAATGCAGCCTCAGACGATCCATAAAATATATAAAAACAGCAAGTATTCTCTTGACATGTGAACTGTCTAGTCCTTCGATGTCCCGCCCCAGATGTTTGCGAGGTTTTGCTGGTAACAAATATTCTCACTTATCGCAAGACGTGAAGACTAAGAGTTCTTGTGTTTTTATTATATAAAAAAGGAGTCTATGGGATGGCACTGACACAGTTCGGCACAGGGGTGAAAATGAAGTGGTCTCTTTTAATCTTCCGCTATGGTAAAATTCCTTCAATGCGTGATGATAGTAACTGACCGGAAAGTTTTATTAAATCCAATTGAGGAAAAACTAGGCTCAGTCAAAGTCAGGAAAATATGTACTCTCTCACAGTAAACAGTAAATATAATATCGCTACTGGCGATGATTACCTTCCAGTTTATCTTACAGGTTTGTAATGGTAATTTGATGATTGTTCTTTACAATGTTCTTGGGTGGGCTTTATTTCATTTAATTCTGACAGCTAGGTCGCAAAGGACCGCCACAAGATTATATTTAAAAGAAATGTTTCTTCAATATGACTGGAAGTTTATAGGATGATTTCTTTATTTCTTTCTTTATTTAGCTGGGACCGCAGGTTACGATCACTCTGTGTGAAAGAAAACAGACATGTAACATACCGAAAAATCAAGCGCGATAAATTTCCCGTTAAGCCTATAATACACTCGAGTATTTAATTATGTATTTAATAAACACTGCGCGAATTCTAGTGGTTAAAAACACACATCTATAAAACTAGGACTTAACTGAATTTATTAATTATAAATTCCTTCGCGACTTTAAAAGTTAATTTAAGCATCTGTTATCTTTTGAAATAATATAATAGATAGATCATTATATTTACAACTGGAACTATTGAGATGGTTTAATTTAATAGATTTAAATTAACACAAAATCCATTGAAATAGAATGACTGAACTAGACCACTGATCACTTTACACAATATATTACCGCTTTGCACAGAATAGAAATCACTGCAAATATATATATAAAATCCAGGGGAAAATCTATAACAAGATTTCAATAAAGCTAGTGCTTCTGTAAAGGTCTGGCCAGCGAGTGATAAAGTGTCTATTCTTCATGGTCTATTTATCTAAAATGGGATGTAAGTTGAGTGGGACATGAAAAACTTGACAGCTTATTTCATCCCAGGAACTTTTGGGGATCTGACCGCCAAATCAAGGGGAGTAGCCGCCCCCTGGTCTTTGTATCTCCGCTCGCTGCTGCCCGTTTCGGCTTTCCCCGTTCGCTTTCTGCGCGTTGACCCCGAGACGCGAAAATAGCGGCAAGAAAACTGCGTCTCGTATCAGGGACCACTACTGTCTTTGATAGCGCCGATAGTCTCCCCTGAAATCCCTCAGTCTGTCTCTTTGATCGTGGTCGCTTTATCTGTTTGATTCTGGCAACGCCCCCCACTGGCCAAGTTAATGAAAATAACTGCCTATGATTGTTCAAGAGATGTTAGTGGGCGTGATTTAATCTCTCCTTAAATCAATGCGATGACCAGAATAAACGATAGGTAAACTCTCCGCATATCAATCAGCAAACGTGTTTGCCCTCTGTGTGGAACAGTTGCATAGCTAATGAATCCACGTGAAAGAAGTCCCGTTTTTACAAGAAGTTACAACAAAGTTCAGGGTCAGCCGAGTTCGTCCATCACACTATCACTAGAATTTTCTACGCACAATCTAGCACCCATCAAATATTGAACAACTTGAAACTTAACAACACACTATTCCACCTGCGATAAACTGAAAACGTAAAGAAAATAGCCATAACGAACTGCGATGCTACAAGTAGGTCAGCGCTTGAGAACGAGGTCAGGTCACGCAATCGTAAACAATACCGTAGCAAACTAACATACGCATACCCTTTCACTGGACACTGAAAAAAAAAAAACGAAAACAACTCACACCAGTGAGTTTAGGAAAATATGAAGGCGCCAAAACAGTGGCGTTACTAGCCTTCTAACACAGTGTGTGTACAAAAAGTTAATGGCAATAATAATACTGGGTCAAAATGTCAGCTAGCTAGGAAATAACGCTATAACATACAGGCCTCATGACCCAAAGAATAGTCCGCAATAAATATGAGCGAATTAATAGAAAATCACTGGCCCCATGGCCTCTTACTTACCGGACAAGAGCGCCCCAGATGTCAGAACAACAATCTATAGATGCAGTTGGATTTAACCCTATTTGTACTGTGGATTCAACTCACGGCTCATTGTCTATAAAGTAGAACCACAGCACACAATAGCTGACATGAGTAATATAATAACGCCTCAAATACAGTAATATCCCTTTAATGAGAAGTACACACATCAATCACTATGCATGAAAACTGCAATACATAAGGTAATGAACATATAAGGCAACTTACTTGCGAGAATAATGCCAACTCTCCTAATAGCAAAAATGCACATCACAATAAGCTGAAAAACTGCGACATATCCTGGCGAACACTATAGTTCAACATAAGAACCCAAAATGGTTACCGACATAAACTCATCAGTGAAAGCACTGAACTATCGCTCAGAGACGGCACCTAATACTAGGTTAAAGCAATACACAATTGCAACCAACGTATCACAATTAATAATCAGGAAGGGAAAAATGACTAGAATTTTCTACGCACAATCTAGCACCCATCAAATATTCCTGAACATATGAAAAATCGGCAAGCACTGAACCACAGTGGCATCCAATAATTCCCCAGCAAAAAACTGCTGACAAAAAACCATCTACGACCTTCATAGGCCGGCGGACATCGCAAGAATCCCTTTGCGCCAAAAGGTCCCTTCCGGCTTTCATTCTAATCGAAAACTGGCCGAGCAGGTTTCTACAAGAGACGAACCAGTGTTGTTGCTCTCCAGTGTGACCAATATAAAATTTAGCAAAAGTCTATGTCGTGACAGCTAGTAAGAAAAGAAATGAAGAAAAGAGGCATCCCTGTCTCACTCCCGTTCTTATCCTAAACGGTTCTGTAATGTCCTTCATGAAGAACTCTGCATGTCATGTCTTCATAGGTCTTCTTTATTAAGTTAATGATATTCATGGGAACTCCATAATGCCTCATCAGTTTCCAAAGCGATTCTCTGTCTACACTGTCAAATGCCTTTTCATAGTCCACGAATCCGAAGTATAGCGGTGAATTCCATTCCAGACTTTGTTCAACTATTATTCTCAATGTGGCTATCTGGTCTGTACAGGATCTATTTTGTCGAAAACCTGCTTGTTCATCTCTCAGTTTCTTGTCTATGGACTCTTTTAATCTCTCCAGGATTATTCTGTTTAATACTTTTGCTGGCAGTGATATTGGCAAGAGGCATAGTGATCTCGTGGCCATTTGACTAGAAAATTTTATACAAACAACTACGTTGAGAGCAGATGTGATACATTGTAAAATTAACTACTAAATTCACTATCTGGACGGGGCAGAGCAAAACTGAGGCCATATTCTTTGCCAGTCAACGTTATTTGTGACATATTTCTTTGAACTAGTGGTAAGTATGCTTTATGTATTTACATGCTTGATTAAAACTGCACAAGTTAGATACTGCTGTGGAAAAGCGAAGGACATGCCGGGAGCAAACATTATTGAGTCCTCACATTGAACTGTATTTGACTGTTGATAATTATTATGATTTCATATAAACAATTTTGTATTGGAAGATGTTAGGAAGCCTCAGTGTTCCATGAACACTCTTTAACATGCCTAGAGCGTTTATAATTTAGAAAAGAAAAGAAAAATCATCTGAAAAGGAGATGTGGTTACTCCACGTTATTGTATTGAAGTAAAGTATGTAAAAGTCCAGGGGCGTATCTGCCACAGGGACCTGAGGTGTGGTCACAGAAAGGTGTGAGTCATATAATTAGGGGCTGATGCACATGAATGCACACGAGGCTGAACCCACACCATCATGTATACATAGTGATAAAAAATGGTGATCAGATATAAAAAGGCCAGGGTGTCTTTTTATTGCAGAGTTTTTATTTCCTGTTACTATCCGGTGACAGGAAACCTGATGAGTGAGTGAAAGGGAAAAGTCTCCATTCTGAAGTTTATGCTGTCAGCTGATAGCCTGAAGGAGCTTGTGTGTGGGTGCTGATCTATTATATCTGCAACGACATCCTGACTTATTATCGTCATACCAAGAATCCCAGGTGACACGTTAACAGCTGGGACATCTGACACTTCCTCCTAATAAACTGGTTTTTATCAAAATAAAACTGAATTATATGGGGAATGATGAAAACAACAGCTCCTCATAACCAATGACTATAACTAGCAGTTATTAAAGTTTTAGTCAGTGAATACACCTACAGGAACTCTATATAATAACATTACATTCATAGGACCAATAGTCCATACTTTTTAGTTAAAGCATTATATGTAAATATATTTCCTCATTTTCAAAGACCTGTCCAAAAGAGATGGCGGGACAGGCAGATTAAATTGTACAAAGAAAAATCATTCCAATTTTAAAAGAAAACTTTAACCACAATCTTATTCCTTTTCTTATAGTGAGTTAAAGTGTATTGTTTTTATGTACCATTATTTTCATTTCACCCCTAGACACTAGAGACATCATACACCAGCCACTATAATCAAAATACGGACTGTGTGAGATCTAGGGAGGTAGCGTTAGGTTCCCTGAAAGTGAAACTTCCCGTTATATAATTTCCCATTAACATCATATGATGATGGCGAGTTTTCGTTAAAGAATATTACCTTTTTAATAACTGTTAAAATCTAAGTGATTATTAAATTTGTTATTTATATCGATGCAAATTTAAAGTTGATTTAATAATTTTCAATGTGTTGTATCCGTATGAGGAAAGCAAAACTAGAAATCCTGGCTATAACGGAAACAAAGAAAAAAGGACAAGGAGTCATGGATCTCGATGGCAACACGCTGCTCTACAGTGGTGTACCCATGTCTGAAAGAGCTAAAGGGGGCGTGGGTTGCATTGTGGCCCAAAATCAAAAAGATAGTATCAAGGGATGGAACTTTGTCTCGGAGCGCATTATGGTTGTTAAACTAAAAGAAGGAGAAACCATAGTCAACCTGGTCATAGTGTATGGGCCAAATGAGGATGAGAGAGCAGAGGTCAAGGAGGAATTCTTCGAGCTGCTTCAAAGGACAGTGGATGACTGCCTAGATGAAGTTATCATGCTCGGAGATTTTAATGCCAGAGTTGGAAATGACCATGCTAGATGGGGTGGAGTTATCGGAAGATATGGAGAAGATACTCTCAATGACAATGGAAAGCGACTCCTTAGATTCTGCAGTGAGCAGAATCTGATCATTACAAACACAAAGTTCCCCCATAAGCACATACATGCATACACTAGATGTGAACCAACAAAGAATGAGAAGTCAGTGATCGACTATGCCATTGTTCGGAGAAGCTCATTCAGATATGTCCGAGATGCTAGAGTCTGGAGAGGGCCAGAGATTGGAAGTGATCACTACCTGCTAACAATCAAAAGAACAACTGAAAGAGTTGCTCAGCCTAGGAACTGTCCAACATCACGCAAGAAACCAAGTAAACGAGTAGGAGAAATGAGCATTAGGACCTACAAGCTGAGAGAGCCAGAAATTAAGACCAGATATCAGGGGCTTATTGCTGCAGCGGTGAGCAACACAGAAGAACGACCTGATGACTTGGAAACCCTCTGGATTAAATTCAAGGATATCATAAAGACAGCTGCTGCAGAAGCATGCGGTGAAGTCCGACTTGGGAACAAGAAAAAGAGGACACCTTGGTGGACAGAGGAAGTCAAAGAGAAAATAAGAGAGAAGAAAATGGCATGGAAACAATACTTAGGAGCTAAAAACACAACAGGACAAATGGAAAAAAATAGAGAATATGTAACACTCAGAACAGAAGCAAAGAACAAAGTGCTAGCAGCAAAACAGAAGTCCTGGGAAGAATTTGGAGAAAAGCTAGAAAAAGATGCACAAGAAAACCAGAAATTGTTCTATAAGACCCTAAAGAACATGAGGAAGGAAAAACAATGCCCTCTCAAATTTATAAAGGACAAGCAAGGCAAATTACTTACTGCCCCGAAGGAAGTAATGGGAAGATGGAAAGAATATTTCTCAGAACTCCTGGATGGTGAGCATGGTGAAGCATCAGAAATGATAAACACTAGCACAGAAGAGAAAACCAATGATGGTGAAGATGACATAAAGATGGAAGAACTGAAGGCAGCACTGGAGAAAATCAAGATGGGCAAAGCAGCAGGGCATGATGGTATAACACCAGAAATGGTTAAGTTCATGGGAGCATCAGGCGACCTATTACTCTTAAGGGTTTTACAGGCAGCGTGGTACAACAAGACCATACCAAAGGATTGGGAGATTGCCATCATAACACCAATTTTCAAAAAGGGTGACAATCGACAGTGTGGAAACCATAGAGGCATATCCCTTCTCAGTGTGCCTGGTAAAATCTACTCTAGAATCCTAGAGCAGAGACTCCGACGCCTAGCTGAGCCACAATTGGATGGGGTCCAGTGTGGATTCCGAGCAAACCGAAGTACTCAAGACCTAATCTTCACACTCAGACAGCTGAGTGAAAAGGCCCTTGAGTATAAGAGTGAGATGCATCTTTGTTTCATAGATCTGGAAAAGGCGTTTGACAGGGTCCCCTGGAGCAAACTTTGGGACTGTTTGGCAAGGAAGAATATTCCAGCACCTCTAATTCATGCTATACAGAGCTTCTACAAGTCTTGCAGAAATTATGTGAGGACAGCAAACCATAAGTCGGAAGAGTTCAGGACCACCACTGGTGTAAGACAAGGTGATATCCTATCACCTTACCTCTTCATACTCCTTATGGACGATGTCATCAAGGCATGTAAGGAGAGAACAAGAAAGTATTCAGTGGGGTACTGCAAGATGAGACAGGTCTATATTTCGGAGCTGGCATTTGCTGATGATGTTGAAATGATTGCTAAATCAGAGGCACATCTCCAATCCAACCTGCAAGTCTGGAAGGAAGAGCTGGAGAAGAGAGGGATGGTCATAAGCAGCTCTAAAACAAAATCCATGGTGATATCACGAGAAGAAAGAAAACATCAGATTAAGCTGGGAGAACAGGTCCTGGAGCAGGTCGACCACTTTAAATACCTCGGAGCTATTATAGACCGAAAGGGAGGCATCAAAGAAGAGTTGGCCACTCGAAAAGCAGCAGCTGGGAGACTTTTTTAGGCCATAAATCGAGGATTCCTCAGCAAGAGAGAGGTTGGTAAGAAAACGAAGATGGCTGTATACCGCCCCACCTATGTCCCAGTCATAACATACGGATGCGAGTCATGGGCAATGACTACAACCCATAAAAGCCAGATCCAAACCTCAGAAATGAGGTATCTGAGGAAGGTGGTTGAAGTAACAAGAAGAGACATGGTACGCAACCAGACGATACGTCAAGGCCTTAAATCCTACCCCCTGCAGACCCAAGTAGAACAGTCCCAATTAAGATGGTTTGGCCATGTCTGCAGAATGGGAGAAGATCGGATACCACGACAAGCATGGGAAACAAAGAGCCAAGGATCCAGACCCCGAGGACGACCCAGAGTCCGCTGGGAGGACAACATTAGACAATCTTTGAAGGATCGAGGACTAGAATGGAACCAGGCCAGGAGGAAGACAGCCGATAGGATAGTCTGGCGCTCTCTCTTCCAAACCTCTACACCTCACGGTAGAAGGGGAACGACTAAGTAAGTAAGTAAGTAAGTATCCGTATGTCTCAGACAATTTCTTAAAATACACTCAACCAGAGCTACTAAATAATAATAGAGGAAATTCGCTGAATTAACTCAACTGAGGCCTTGAACGAGCTAACTAATCATAAGAAACGATTTCCTTCACAAAAGTTGTCAGCAGATCCCAGAGTTAACGTGCTCAGCCAATGCAGCATTGTTTTCACTTTTCTGAATATCTTGTGAAAACTCCCTGTAAGTAAAAGCATCATTATCCTTCTACCTACAACTCTGCCGAGAGAAATCGTGTGCAAAGGTAGACACCTTTGAAGATCCACTTCAGAGGGCAGAAAATATTGACAGCAGTGGGTTCTTTTTTAACAAGTCGTTACCCCCAGAACCAATAGAGACAGCTAAAAATAACGAAGCAGTGACAGAGAACACAGAGAGAGAGAGAGAGAGAGAGAGAGAGAGAGAGAGAGAGAGAGAGAGAGAGAGAGAGAATGACATTTATTATTACCCACTGAAGTTTTTGCTGTATATAGTTTAGCCAGCCTCATGAGGAAGGTTGGGCACATCATTCTTTCAACCCTTTGATCATGTAAATAAAGTTCAATTTTGACTGTTACTGCAGTCAGCGTGAAGTCATTCACCAACTCGTAAAAATCCTCCATCAACTGTTAGTACGTGACCTGTTGTCATTGTTATGAGAGAAAGAAGTCATCAATACCACCAATACACTACCTACTGTTAGGGTAGTGATACGAATCATTATACGAATTATACACGGCCACAATGTTGTTGCTTAGAAAAGAACCTGGAAAATGAGGTTTCCCATTGCCTCAAACAAATATGGCCATAACCATCTCAAGTTTTAACCTGACACCATCTGTACTACCACAAAACAGTGCGATCACGCCAGTAAGACAAATAACCAGAAAGACTGCAAGATTTGAACATATTGTTGAAAGAATAAATTCGTTAACAAAGCCTTCCACCTGACAAACTAACAAACACACCTGATGGACAAATCTTCCATTCTACTAACACAACCAGACAATTAACACAACATCTACGCGGCCACAGTTCTCTGTTTACAGACAAAGGCACACACTCAACTCAGAACACTTTCTTCAGGAAACAATTCATTGCTACATCGTCCGCTTCTCATCCATATGACTCACCACCCTGTTAAAGAGTTTATTAATGTATTTTTGCATGTTAACCACACTTAGTCTATTAACAGTTTAATCTACGCGGTAATATGTCTTTCTGTGGTTAATCATGATGTTGCACGCTTTTTTATTGTAAGTGAACGCGATATATTTACTGCGTCACTAAGTGTTTATGACGTAATCCGTTTTGCACTAAATTATGCTAACGGTTGTTTCGAGGCCTTTCGTCAATGTGATCCGTCAGAGAAAGACGTTGATTTTCTAGCTCCCGATATGGTGGAGGAATAATATATTTTTACGTGGCATAAGTTAACTACGAAGGTCGCCACTTGTTTAAGAAGGGTCCGGACTTATGGAGAAGTTCCGTTGATTTATACAGAAGTATTTCTACGATAGAATTTTAAGCATCTTCATATATCTAGTTCACATTACTTGGGTGATAACCTTTCATAGGCACTCCTAGTACAGCGGCTAGATATGAATCGATGAGACGAGACTGTTGGAGGAATTTATATCATTCATGTCATTTTCTTGATGCCAATGCCATGCACTGTAACTTGTCAAGTCGTAATTAAACATGTCGTTTTATGTGGACCCATCCACCTACGAATTTCTCAACTATATTTTGATGGCCTGTTCGTGATGACACTACCCACATTCTGTTACGTTATCAGCACGATACATTGATGTCAGTTATGTTTCAAGAGTCTGTTACAACACGAAACACTCTTTACCAATCCCAACTGTAACAAAGAGAACGTGGTGGCCAGTGTGGGGATTTCGAGATCAAGAACGTTCATTATATATAATATGAAAGAACAGTGATTGAAACAAAAATTTTCAAGGACTTTATATGAACTTGTCATCGTTGGCCCTCATTTGCATAATTCGAAGTCAAATGCGCATGTCTGCCGGCTTTTCCAGATGTCGTCTTTCAAGTATGCAATGGTCTTCTTCCGATGTTCGGGACCGCTGTTTGCTGTATCAGGACTGTCTACAAGCTGTTATTTCACCAGGCTGCATCCAGCGCCGAGACGTTTTGTTGTAATACTGACATCTGCAGGGATTCACAGCTGTTAAAGATAAGTTGACCTGTAAAACGTGGTTCTTTTAGATCAGGGGTACAATTGTTAGACCCTTCGTAATCTTTGCTTTTCATGTCTTTTCGTATATATTCATGTTTTGTGGTTTCTTTTTTTCCCGGGCGGTTGGATGGGAACTTTAAATCTGCCATACCTCCAATTGGACGGTTGTAGATTCAAGGTCGTTTCTGTAGGGCTAGTTTGTTAATTTCATACAGCAGTGTATTCCGGATTTGAGCAACCCTCACCGATGTTCCGACTGCTGTTTGATTTTTTCAATAGTTTATGTATAGTTGTGACATTTCGTCTATCCGTATTGTAATGCATTGTTGACTAGTTCTATTTTCCTTAGTTTTGTAATAGTTTGTTCGTGCTTGTGGTTCTAATCTGCCTTTCGTTTAGTTTTTATAAAACAGCTGTTTATACTTCCGTTAGGGTCCTGTTTGTGTCTAATTTTAGCAGTTGATTCACCTATTTGCTGTGTCATTTTCCAGTTCACTATTAGATTTTATTTGTTTACTGCTAATGTTTCTATGTTCGTCATTGGTCTTATCATGTGATATTGCTTTATATTTTAATTTTCTTTACTTTCCCTATTTCTTTTTCTTTCATTACATGATATTAATATAATTTACATTGTGATTATTGCAATAATAATATATCAACATTCTTTGCTTACAAAGAATTGTAAATCAATTAGCCATTATATTTTGACTAAGTAAGTCACAGTATTAATTAAAATGGCTACATTAGATTACTTTGTCGAGCAGGGCCAGGCTTTTGGTTATAAAGGTGAAGTGTTGAGGGAGTTTGCCATGACTGAGTTGGCAAAAGCAGAATTAAATTAGAGGAACAAAAAGCTAAGGATTCAGAGGAGAAAAAGAGAATGATGGAGTTAGAAGAAAAAAGGCGTTGTCACAGTGACTGTTAATTTATTTTACCATTCCGTTCCATATGTTATTACTCTTTAATGTCCTGGTTTCCTCGTCATTCTGTATTTTTCTTTTCTTTCATTTTTTCACCTTCTCAAACCCCACCCGAGGTATGTTTACGTTCTGACTGGCCTTCAGTACAAATTCCTTCAACGGTCAGCGTAGCGGTAATATTACATCAGCGCACCTGTGGTCCGTCTTACCAGGGGAATTTCTCTGGTCGCTTTAAGTCTTTGATCACTAGCGAAGAAGGTTTCTGTGTAGAAACGGTTTGCTAGCGGCTGGTACTCTTTGAGGCCTGGGTAACCGTTGCATCATCGATTCAGGGGAGATAACCCGCGGTTGGTATCTGTGGTCTTGCCCCTTAGACGAACGCAGCGAGCGATCATAATATTATGCATTATGTCTATCGGGGAACTCTCTCGCGGTTGTTGACTTCTGAGGTAGTCTCTAGAGAAATCTTTGTCTTACTCTTTATTACGCATTACGCCGATACATCTGTAGAATCAGGCCATGCAGGTGTCCCTAGTAGCGTTATTTGTAAACTATAAGACTAGAGAGTTTTAGTAAGTCAAACACTCGTAAATATTTCCTGGCCCGTAGATGACCATATGAGACTAAGGCAGAGTTAGCACAGCAGAACTAGAATGTGTTTGCCTAAATTCTTGTCATTTTTCGGGGTGAGTAGACATATCTTATATATGATATATTCATGTTAGCTTTTTCATATATCTGATAGGAAAGTGACGTGAATTCATTTCTGAGGACTTCTCCTAGTAATTTAAGTCAGTGATGATGTAGACTCAGTCCATACAATGCTTACCATAGGTTAAGAGTCGGCAGAATTAACTGTCATTTCTGTAAGAAAATGTCAGAGGTGTGGATTATTCACTTAAAACTGAATAGTGAGATACAGGCACTAGAACTCTGAATTATAGGAGAAAGTCACTTATTCCTTTTTGATAGATATTTCTAGTGGCAAGGGAGAATCATTACTTGTGTAGCTTACTTGTGTAGCTAGACTCTAGCCATAACTTTCACAGAAAGCAGACACCCGCCATAGATATAATTATATCGTATGTTCAGTCACAACGGTATTATTATAGCAAGAACATTGCATTTTCTATGTGTTAATTTTGTGGGATATTAATATCTTTCCCCAAAGGGCCATATGATTTATTTGTGTAATGTCACATGCTGTAATCTGTTTATGTTCTTCTTCTTCTTCCTTCCTTAGCCACCGACCGTCAAAGCAGTCAGTGACCATTACGCCTAGTGGCGTCTTAGGGCAACAGCAGATAGGTTTTCTTTGCCATTGTTTCCCATCACGCCTAGTGGCGTCTTTAGGGCAATGGCAAATCAACCCATCTGCTGTTGTTTCCGTAATCGAAGTGACTGGCAAACGGGTGATCAGCCCGTTGTGATTTCTGTTTATGTAAATTCATTTAAATGGTTGTAAGATGAATAAGCATATCCACTCAACTGTAACTACATGGTTAGGTTTCCTATATGTTTAGTTGGAAGAAGAGGAGTAGTTTTTGCTGCCAGAACATTTACTGACAGGTACCTGGGTGTACAAAATATATTAAGCCTATGCGGGCACATGCTGATAATTGATAGAGTGGAAGGAACAGGAGACTTATATGGTTAAAGACAGCCTTAAAACTATCATAGCAATAATTACTTACTTAGTCTTCCCCTTCTACCGTGAGGTGTAGAGGTAAAGCAATAATTACGATAAATTTAAATCCCATAGCGGAGCACAACTATTTTATATAACATTAGTGTGATTTTATTGTTTGCTTAATGTAAAGGGTGTCTCTTTTGGGTCTCAGTTTCAGGGATACCGACTTGCTAGAGCAGACTCCAGTCAGGCGAAGAACGTCATATACTCTTCGATCTAGAGGGTTTCTGAATACATCTAGCAACGAATCCTCAACCCCATTCCTGAACCAAAACCCCTTTTGTCAACGCCATTTCCCTCTCACGGGAGTTACGCTCACGCAGTGTGCAACGAGCCAACGCTAAATCTGAAATCATCTATTGCAGTTGTAGTCTCCTACTCACCTATTGATCGCCAGTCACAGCAGGGCGGCTTCCAGCATATCAATCAGCCCAGCGTCTATAGCAGAATTTCAATCACCAGCCGTTGTGTGCCTAAACGGGGCACTCAGTCAACCAGTCAAACCAGCCCAAACCGGATTTAACACCCAGTACGCAAGCCAATGATAGCGCCGGATAAGAGTGCCTGGGACTCTTTGTCCTCAAGTAACTTCGTCTAGTGTATTTCTGGGTTTATGTAGAACCTTGCACTTAGGAGCGGCCAGCCAAAGATAGACAGAGTCCCAGTCCCCCTCGCGCAATTAGAGGTCACCAACGTTTAGCGCCTACATTGGATTTACAGGTTAATTCCATCACCCATGGAGTATATATTTACGTAAAGACACTTTTCTGGAGCTAGCTTCTGGTCCCACGAAAGCGGACAGGCTGTCGCTCAGTTTGTTTATTTTGTCAGCAGGAGATAGTCTTCCAGTTCTCTTCCCCCCCCCCCCCCGCGCAATTAGAGGTCACCAATGATAGCACCTACAAGGAAAGTTTTGTATTTTCACTTCATTCACCTTGAAGGATATCTACATGTAAGACACTTTTCTGGAGCTAGCTTTTGGTCCCACGAAAGCGGACAGACTGACAGACAGTTTATTTCATTTCTCTGTGTTCTACAGGTTTTATGATTGGTGGTGTGTGTGTTTGTTGGTGTATTTTGCATATTTTTGATTATTGGTGTAATTTTATGTTGTTTGTGATGAAATGCATTATTTTCATGCTTTTCTGCTTTAATAAAGTTTACACATTTATTAATGCGCTGTTCACGACCCTTCCATCCATATTTAACATTTTCGTAGCTCTTTGCTATACTCTCTATGTATGATTCAGAGAAAAGAGTGAGAGCAGGAGGTGCTTAGACAGTATAAGTGTGTTGAGGCTTGGAGAGAGAGATCATTTTAATAAATCTTCTTCCAAGTTGTCTCAAGTCCTCCTCCTATTTTACACCTTATCTACGTATAAACTATAACTCTGTCAGTCCACTATCCCTTGTCGATTTTACTACTATTGTTCAACTCGACAAATACTCTACACTCTAACTCAACCACGACAGGCTTCTTGAGGATTTAGAAGAGAAAAAGAGAATGATGGAATTGGAGGAAAAGAGACTTGTTGCTGAAGAAAAGAGACTTGTTGCAGAAGAAAGACAAATGCAATTTGATAGAGAAATGGAGGACAAGAAGGCTGCGACATTGGCCCATGAAGAAAGAATGGTGCTTTTTCATTTGGAGGAGTTGAAGTTAATGGGTCAAAATGTAAATAATAGTAATTCAAATACTACTAATTCCTCAGGTAAAAGTAACTGTAATGATAAATTTAAATTGCCAATATTTAACCCAGGTTTTGATGACGTTTCATGCTTCCTTTCATGCTATGAAAGTGTATGTGAAGCACATAAGTTAGACAAATCACAATGGTGTGCTATACGTATTGAATTTTTAACTGGAGAGCCTTTGACTGATATAAGCACAATGGATGAGACTCTTATGAACAACTATGATGCTGCTAGAGCAGTATTATTAAAACGATATCAACTTGATGCGGAGGGATATCGGATGAGATTTAAAACGATGATTCCTGAACCTGGGAAGGACTTCTCAGAATTTATCTCTGCCATACGACTTACTTTTAATAGATGGGTTCAGGTCTCAGGAATTAAGAAAACATATGAAGGTCTTATGGATCTGTTGCTAAGGGATAAAGTGTTATCCTCTTTAAGCAAACCATTTTGGTCATTCTTGCATGAACGCAAGCCTTTGACTCTATCATCTTTGGAAGAGATTGCAAAACAATACCTTACAGCACATCCGGGTGCTTGTATTAGCAATAGCCTCATTAAGGATTCACTACCAGTTGCCTCAGCTGCCACTTGGAACAATAATGGTAGACTCAGATCTCATAGCCTAGATAGGAATTTTATGCCAAGGAGGTATAATGATAACAAATATAATAGGAATGGAAATTTTAAATTAACAGGAATGATAATTTCAATAGAGGGAGGCAACAATTTCGAAATCAGTCCCCTCAATTGAGGAATAATAATAATAATAATAATTTCCAACAAAATTCCACTTGTACAAGACAAAATAATTTTTATCCTAGTCAAAACAGTTGGAGTAATAACAATTCCAATAATCAAACCTACCAAAACAGAAATAATGCACAATACCTTAGAAATCAAGGTAATTCTTTTGATCGCCAGAGACAACGATCTCGCTCACGTGCCCCGGTGAGGTCTGAACATAATGCAGGGGCGACACTTACTGCTAATGCACCGATAATTAATCAGGAATTAGGTGTTCAAAACCAATCAGCTGCATGTTGCGCATTTGATTTTGATGTTCCTTCTCGTTGCCAGGAATGTCTAACTCTATTTCAGAAAGATAGTACTTCGGTGTTGAAGTGCGAACATCCCTTACCTGCTGTAACTGGACTCTCTGCTCACGATGGCCCAGGTAGTCTAGTCTTTTACAGGGGATTCTTGAATGGTAACCAAGTGTCTGTACTCAGGGACTCAGGTTCAACTACGGTTGGAATCAGACAGTCGCTGGTTCACCCTTCTTGCTCTACAGGAGGTTATGTAAGATGCATTACGTTTGGCGGCACAATTGAATTTTACCCTACCGCCATTGTTGATATTCATACCCCATTTTTTTCAGGAATCGTTAAGGTATGTTTGTTGAAAAATCCAGTAGCTGATTTGACGGTTGGTCGCATCCATGGGAGCAAAAACTGTTCACCAGAGGAGATTGAAGATTGGGAAAAAAATAATCTCTTGACTGCCAATGCAGTTACCACACGTGCCCAGGCACAGGCACTGGAAAATGATGACAGTTTAGAGGTTGATACAATATCTCAGGATGACACTGAGGTGCATTCTGTCATAGACAGTGTCTTTTGCTAAGCTTCAGAGATAGGATTGCTCTTTTAAAAAAAATTTCTCTCTGGTAAAAAATAATGATGATGTTGACTTACATAAGAGTCCTAAACACTGGTTTACTCTTAAAAATGATATATTGGTGAGACATTTTGTAGATAACTCTACTGTTAAACACCAAGTTATGGTGCCTCTTAAACTTCGCCCATACATTTTACGACATGCACATGACTCCAATTGTGCGGGTCATATGGGTTACACTCGCAGACGTTCCAGAGTGTTGTCTTCTTTCTTTTGGCTGGGTTTTTCCAGGGACGCATCATTATATGTGCGTTCCTGCATTACCTGCCAGGAAGTTAAATCTAGAGGAGCTTTTCATGTTGCTCCTATTCAAGCATTTGATATCTCTGTTCGACCTTTTGATAAGATGACCGTAGACATTATCGGTCCTCTTTCTGTTCCATCTGCTAGAGGTCACAAATATGTCCTCACGAGCATTGATTTATGCACTCGTTGGCCTGAGGCCATCCCTTTTAAACACATAACCACTTCTGAAGTGGCTGATGCACTTTTACTCATTTTTTCCAGATTGGGTTTTCCTCGTAAACTTCTTTCTGATCATGGTTCACAATTTGTTTCTGATACCATGACTTCTGTCATGAAGACTCTTAACATAGATAGATCTTTCAGTAGTATATATCAAGCAATGAGCAATGGTTCTGTGGAGAGGCTCAATAGGACACTTAAGCAACTGCTACATAAAGTAACTGTCAAATATCCTCACGATTGGGACAAAGTCCTGCCGGCTGTACTTTTCGCCTATCGAGAAGTGCAGCACGAGCAGACCGGATTTTCGCCTTTTGAGCTTGTTTTTGGAGCTCAACCACGAGGTCCTATGGGTTTAATCAAGGATCTTCTCACTGACTCTAAGATGACTCAGGACACTCAGTCATCTTACGAGTATGGGGTTAATCTTCGTCGGAAGATTGTAGACGCATGTCAATTGGCTACAGCTTCGTCTGAGGCTGCCAAACAGATATCACGTCTTTTTCAACATAGAAATAGACGTTTACGACAACTTCTTCCGGGTGATGAAGCCTTTGTATTGCTTCCGCGGAAGGATAATAGATTGCTTATGGCATGGAATGGCCCTTTCAAGGTCATATCTCGTATTTCAGATGTTGATTACGTGGTGGAAGTTAAGGGGCAAAGAAAGATATTTCATATTAATATGCTCAAGGAATATCATACAACACCCGAGCATTTACATTCTATTTTCCATGACATTGATGACAATGTGGGTAACTTTTGTCATTTTTCTAGTTTATCTGTGATTCATGAGGAAAAATCTTCCTTCCATGATATTCACATGACTCTTCCTATGCTTCCTTTGGATTCTACAGAATCTTGGCGAGATGTTTCTATTTCTTCGTCATTATCGTCTGATCAACATCGCCAGGTGTCCAATCTATTGGAATCCTTTGCTGATGTCCTTACCGACCTTCCTGGTCACACATCTGTTGTTTCACACGATATCATCCTTACTGATGATACTCCTATTCGTTTACGTCCTTATCCTGTTCCCCTTCATTACCAGCGCCAAACTGAACTCGAGTTAGATGAGATGTTGCGTCTTGGTATTATTGAAACCAGTATGTCAAAATATTCATCACCATTGGTTATTGTCCGAAAAAAGGATAATATTATTAGGTTATCTGTAGATTATCGCAAACTTAATTCTAAAACTATTTTGGATGCGGAGCCACATCCTTTGCTTGATGATCTATTATCTCGACTATCCACTGCTCACCTGTTCACAAAGATAGATCTTACAAAAGGGTATTGGCAAATCCCGTTAACGGAGAGAGTCAAACCTCTTACTGCTTTTTCTACTCCACGTGGGTTGTACGAGTACCAGTGGAATGTCATGCCTTTCGGGCTTATAAACGCACCCGCCACATTCATTCGAATGAAGCGCAAACTACTGTCTCATAGATCTGACATCATCACTTATGTAGATGATATCTGTTTGTTTAGCTCATCTTGGGAGGAGCACTTTATAGGGCTCCGTTCTCTTTTACACACTCTTCGCTTTCACAATCTTACGGCAAGGTCTACTAAAGTCCAGATTGCTTTTCAGGAACTTACTTTTCTTGGTCACACTGTTGGTTCTGGTCGTCTTCAGACTATACCACAAACTGTTTCAAAAATCCTTAATCTGTCTGTCCCTACTACTAAAAAATAAGTACGTAGTCTCTTGGGACTGGTTCAATTTTACTGTCGATTTATTCCTAATATGTCAGACATCACTGCTGTTCTGTCATCTCTATTACGTAAGGGTTTACCAAGTAAAGTACACTGGTCTAAAGAATGCCAGGTCGCTTTTAACCAGACTTTACACACATTTTCATCACCTCCTATTTTAAGGTTGCCTGATATGAAATAAATGTATATACTCCTTACAGATGCCAGTAATCTCGGCTTGGGGGCAAATTTTCTGCAAGAATTCGACAATGTCCTGCATCCGACATTATACATTTCTCGCAAATTATCGGAGACGGAAAAGCAGTACTCAGTGGTTGAAAAGGAGCTGCTTGCTGTTGTTTGGGCAATTCAGAAACTTGAAAGATATTTACTCGGAGCGCCTTTCATTATTCAGACTGACCAAAAGTCTGTCACAGCTTTAAAGCGAGCTAATCATCGAAACCATAAACTAGCTCGTTTCTCAATTTTGCTTTAACCCTTCCAATTTGAAATTGAGTCTATACCAGGATCTGCTAACGTGGTTGCGGATTCGTTATCAAGATGTCCACCTTGTGTACCTGCAATCTAGTTGTACTTTTGCTGAATATCGTTTGAATGATTCCTTTCAGCTTACGGAAAGTCATACAAGACTTTATTAATTGACATTAACTCACGTTTGTAACCAACAATGTTACATTATGCTTACACTGATGGACATGAGATTGTTTCTATCAATGACTAATTCGCTGAATATTGTGATGAGATCTACCGAAACTCGCTTTGGCTATACTGCCATGTATCAAGAATGTACTCCTTCAATGTACTCCAATTACGTGTCAGGATTATACTGAGTTGGACTAGAACTTTGTACACCATGAATTTCAATGACAATATTGACATTGGTACAAATAACATTGGGTGTTTATTGGTCGTAACTTTATGATGCACTCATCTTACGGTGAAATTTCTCTGGATACGGATGTTACTGGACTGTACGATCTCTCATGGACCTGTGATATGATATTAATGTTTTTCTTACTTCATGCTTTGAACTTTAATTTATTAGTTTGTTACTTAAGCTTAGTATTATCGTTGTGTTAAATTAATTAATAACCTTTTCTCACATTCGATTGATATATATTTTGGCAATCGCTTGCACTTATTACAGTATACATTTTATCTCTTGTTCAGATAGATAACTCATGTTTTATTTTTTGCTCCTATACTTTTTATAGTTACTTCCCTTTTGTCCAATCCATTTCTGCTTACTAAACTTTTTACTGTTTCTTTTATGTCTTTCACACACACACCCCTCCCTATATAAACATATTTTTTTTTGCTTGTTAACATTAACAAATATTTTGTTTTAATTCACATCCTTAAAAAGTTAACCATACGTTGCATGATGCTTAGTTACACACACATCTTTCATTGACTATTGTTACATAGTTACTGCTAGAAATAGGACTTAGCAAATATTTCATTTATCAGTTTTCATGCATGCTTTCCTTGATACTATACTCTATTCTCTACTTGACTGTTGACGATTGTCTTTCTCATTAGTAACTTTAGTTATTTTATTACATATGCTTTAAGTTTTTGACTTACATTTTCTTTTCGACCGCGACCATTGACATATTTATGTAATCATATTTGGCCGTTGGTTATTTTTTTTTTCTCGCGATTTTCTTTAGTAACTAATTGCGATGTTTCATCACAATGATTGTGATTACAAAAAAAAAAAAATTCTTTGATTTTTGTTTCTCGCCCGGGGTAATTTTTAAAGAGTTTATGAATGTATTTTTGCATGTTAACCACACTTAGTCTATTAACAGTTTAATCTACGCGGTAATATGTCTTTCTGTGGTTAATCATGATGTTGCACGCTTTTTTATTGTAAATGAACGCGATATATTTACTACGTCACTAGGTGTTTATGACGTAATCCGTTTTGCACTAAATTATGCTAACGGTTGTTTCGAGGCCTTTCGTCAATGTGATCCGTCAGAAAAAGACGTTGATTTTCTAACTCCCGATATGGTGCAGGAATAATATATTTTTACGTGGCATAAGTTAACTACGAAGGTCGCCACTTGTTTAAGAAGGGTCCGGACTTATGGAGAAGTTCCGTTGATTTATACAGAAGTATTTCTACGATAGAATTTTAAGCATCTTCATATATCTAGTTCACATTACTTGGGCGATAACCTTTCATAGGCACTCCTAGTACAGCGGCTAGATATGAATCGATGAGACGAGACTGTTGGAGGAATTTACAACATTCATGTCATTTTCTTGATGCCAATGCCATGCACTGTAACTTGTCAAGTCGTAATTAAACATGTCGTTTTATGTGGACCCATCCACCTACGAATTTCTCAACTATATTTTGATGGCCTGTTCGTGATGACACTCACCACATTCTGTTACGTTATCAGCACGATACATTGATGTCAGTTATGTTTCAAAAGTCTGTTACAACACGAAACACTCTTTACCAATCCCAACTGTAACCTCTTGTTGAATTAGAAGGTAATGGTCTTGACCTTGTCAATGTTAAATAATTTGTCAATGTTGTTTTCTGTACATGTATTTAAAATGAATGGTATATATTAAATTAAACTGTTTATTATTACAAGTATTTATTTTTACAATTATGTACGGCATTGGTGGAACACTTCCTCCTTACTTTAAATGTTTTTGAAAGAGAAAATCCATTTACGCGATTTCTGTTTACACGAGGCGTTAACAAAGAAATACCTCTATTTTTAATACGTCCACGGTGAACATATGGAAAGACTTGCGCTTTATTTCACTGGGTGTGCAATTTAACTTTCACTATGCAGTGTGCACCTTTTCCCGATAATCGTAGTGGATTGTTCATTTCCTGTAAAAAATGAGGAGGTTTAATTCTTTAAAAAGAGTCCAGTTTTGAAATATCACTGCTTTATTGGGAAATATTCAAGCCCACGTCTAAGAGTGTACGAAGAAGAAATACATTGCACATACTTACTTACTTAGTCGTTCCACTTCTACCGTGAGGTGTAGAGGTTTGGAAGAGAGAGCGCCAGACTATCCTATCGGCTGTCTTCCTCCTGGCCTGGTTCCATTCTAGTCCTCGGTCCTTCAAAGATTGTCTAATAATGTCCTCCCAGTGGACTCTGGGTCGTCCTGCGGGTCTGAATCCCTGGCTCTTTGTTTCCCATGCTTGTCGTGGTAGCCGATCTTCTCCCATTCTGCAGACGCGGCCAAACCATCTTAGTTGGGACTGTTCTACTTGGGTCTGCAGGGGGTGGGATTTTAGGCCATGACGTATCGTCTGGTTGCGGACTATGTCTCTTCTTGTTACTTCAACCACCTTCCTCAGATACCTCATTTCTGAGGTTTGGATCTGGCTTTTATGGGTTGTAGTCATTGCCCATGACTCGCATCTATATGTCAAGACTGGGACATAGGTGGAGCGGTATACAGCCATCTTCATTTTCTTACCAACCTTTCTCTTGCTGAGGAATCCTCGATTTATGGCCTGAAAAAGTCTCCCAGCTGTTGCTTTTCGAGTGGACCATTGCACATAGTAGGTGCAAATATTGTATTCATTTGTTTGTTTCTACAATTTTACACAAAGGACAGATAAGAACACCTTGTAACATCTAGTAACTGATGCGTACAGTGTTATACGATAACAACAGGAGAAAAACCCGATAAGAGCCAACAGTAAAAGCTATATAGCTCTGAAAGCCACAAGATGTGAAGATTCATGGCCACTACGACACTAACAATGTAAGTAAAATAATTAATAAATGATGATTTTAAAGTTCAGTTTGTAAATATTAAAAAAGGGATGTTTTATTCTGACAACTGGAACACATATTACGATCTTCGGACAACTGGAACACACTTTACGATCTTCGGACAACTGGAACACACTTTACGATCTTTGGACAACTGGAACACACTTTACAACTTCGGACAACTGGAACACGGTAAGTTCTTTACATCATCGGACAACTGGAACACAGTGGGTTCTTTACGATCTTCGGATAAATGGAACACAGTGTGTTCTTTAATATGTTCGGACAACTGGAACACATTGTGTTCTTTACGATCTTCGGACAACTGGAACACAGTGTATTCTTTACATCTTCCGACAACTGGAACACAGTGTGTTCTTTACATCATCGGACAACAGGAACACAGTGTGTTCTTTACGATCTTCGCACAACTGGAACACAGTATGTTCTTTACATCTTCGGACAACTGGAACAAAGTGTGTTCTTTACATCATCGGACAACTAGAAAACACTGTGTTCTTTACGATTTTCATACACCAAAAGATAGTTTGCTTGAGAAGGTTAGAGGTTCGGGAGCTGATGTTATTGCCTCGTTCCGAATTTCTACTTACGTACTCATATACTTAACGAGTCCCTGTTTGCCGGTGATACACCGACGACGCAGGGATTGAGCTCTTAAAGCGTTTCCGACACAACGAGTGTGGTGTACGTCAAACTTCTCGGATACAGCTTCCCTCCAAAGCAGTGTTTCTTACTTTTGTAATAATCGCCTACCCTTTATGAGAATTTAATCTTACAGGTGTAGCCCTTTGTGGGGAACTTAATTTGGAGGTGGGTGTAAGGTAGTTTTAATAGTACTATTTTATCTACACTCAGACATATATATTATATATAAAGCACTGTTTTTCTAAAATAAAGTTTACCGGTTCTCTATCACCCCATCCCATTATGCCAGTAAAGCCAAAGTAAAAAACACCCATCACATTAGTACCTTATTTTTACAATAGTTTTCAAATTGGGCTCAATACATTGATGCTGCCATCTTCGCGTACCCTTTCCTTGCTCTTCGAGTCAGTTGCTAGATGTCTGCCTTTCAGGAACCAGGAATTGACGTACGGTAAAGGCCGAAAAACACGTACAGGAGGACCAACCAGCTTCATGAACCTCAGTGTACTCAGTCTTCAGGTGTAGAGAAGCTCTTGTTGGTGTGAAAACTAAGTTCATTTGGGAGAAGCCACGTTCACACTCACAGGTAGAAATGGGGATGCAATTGAAAGTGTATATTAGTGGCAATAGTCCGGCTGGCATTTTCTTTTCTGTCAGGAATTCACGATAACCTCTTAGAACTTGTCTTTCTGGAATCCTAAGCCTCTTACACAAACTCTCCACTTCAATCTCACCAAAAGTGACATTCTTCTCGACATTGTCTAACAAACATTCTGGATACAGCACTTTTGTCCATTCTGGCATTTGTGTGTCTTCTTCAGATAGCAGGCGATTTTCCATTCGTCGTTTCAAACTGTCGTAAAACATTTTAGGATCAAGAGAGCGATTTACATTGGTTGGTCGATTTGTTACCATCTTCTCTAGAGTGACTCCTTGAAAGTTCAAATTGTCTGCTGCTCGTAGAGCTTCACGATAATAAGGTCCACTGTTAAATTTTCTGTCTTCAAACACCCGAATCTGCCTTGATATAATATTATGAGCTGTGTAGAGTGTAATATCACGTGCTTGTAGATCGACACTGAGCTCTGACAATTCTAGGAGAGCATCACACATCAGTCCAAGATCCAAAACAAAATAAACACGAGTAATTTTCTTTAGTGGGCCTTCATACATTATTTTTTTCACTCTTATCCCTGTTTTCATCCTGTTTTGCTGCTACAAAATGAGGCGTGAGTGCTCCATAGTCTTTCCAAACTGCAGAAACACTTCTGAAACTAGAAGCTACCCAACGCGTACTTAAAATTCTTCCAATTTTGAAGATTTACTTGCCTAGATCTTCAGCTACGTTTCCAAGTTCTCTGGCGTTTTGAGGCTACTGATGATATAAGCAGTACAGTTTGTCAAGAAATGACTTAAAATTGTTGATGTGCGATGGGAAGTCTTTTTTCACAACATCTCCAACAGAATGCTCAAGCCTGTGGTTAGCACAATGCCAAACCAAAATGTGTGGGTATTGTTCAAGGCCACTACTCCTTTCTTCTTACCCAACATCACAGCTGCTCCATCACATGCAATGGCAATAAGATTTTCCTTTAAAAAGTCATCATGAAAACCCAATTCATTAAGGACATTAATCAAGCACTGGAAAACACCTTGTGTGGACACATTTTCTAATTCTAAAATATTTGTGGGTTGCTCCATATCAGGAAGCATTGTCCGTACATAAATTATTGAAGAAGAAAACTGGCTAATAGTGGTGCTCTCATCAATCAACAGGGCAATTTTACAATTTGATTCAATTATTTTCTGAATAAGGGTTTGTTTCATTTCAGTTCCAATATGTTTCTCTATATTAATGCAAGCATTTGTGGAATGTAGAATTCGTCCCATTTCATAACCACTGACTTCTTAAAGATCATCAATTTCAGATTCAAAATCATTGAAAGCCTGATTTTTCTTTACAACTTTATAAGCTGTTCTGAATATTTTAGAAGTGATTTCTTTTTCATTTTCAAATGAATGTGAACAAGCTACTCCCAATTTGTTTTCTTTTGCACTGGATACTATTTTATTGGCAGCACTTATGAGCTGAACTGATTTTATGTTCATGAATTTTCTTGCGTAGTGAAGTCATTTGATCCTTTTTATTTTCACCGAAGTAAGAGAATTTGAACATTTGCCCATGGCTTTGAAATATTTATACCTTGTTTGTTTCTTTCCGGTCCCAAACTACCCACTTCCTTGCATATTTTACAGCCAAGATGTTTATTTTACTAACAACCACTCATTCTTCTCACAAAATTCAGCTTTTTTATCTAGAGTCCAACAGTCGGGCATATCTTCCTGTGCTTCTTTCTTCGCCGTCGCAACAAATACGTGTTCGACTTCTCCAGGTTCTGCAGTATCCATTGGAAAAGAATTTGCTTCCGCGGCATCACTCTTAGATTCATTGCTCGCAAGTTTCAATTTTTTAGCTGCAGGAGCGGAAGATAAAAACTGCGTAATTTTACAATTCATGGCGTAAAATTATTACGAATTACGAGACACATTCACCCACGTTGTAAAAAGTTGCGTCGTATCATGTGGATAGAGTCAAGTCGGAAACAGGAAGTATATAATATTTTATGATTTTTAAGGTCTTACATGTTTACCGTTTCGCGTACCGGACCGTACCGGCAAAAATAAAGCACCGTATATATATATATACGTTCCCTTCTGCCATGAGGTGTAGAGGTTTGGAAGAGAGAGCGCCAGACTATCCTATCGGCTGTCTTCCTCCTGGCCTGGTTCCATTCTAGTATTCGGTCCTTCAAAGATTGTCTAATATTATCCTCCCAGCGGACTCTGGGTCGTCCTGGGGGTCTGGATCCCTGGCTCTTTGTTTCCCATGCTTGTCGTGGTAGCCGATCTTCTCCCATTCTGCAGACATGGCCAAATCATCTTAGTTGGGACTGTTCTACTTGGGTCTGCAGGGGGTGGGATTTTAGGCCTTGTCTGGTTGTGGACCATGTCTCTTCTTGTTACTTCAACCACCTTCCTCAGATACCTCATTTCTGAGGTTTGGATCTGGCTTTTATGGGTTGTAGTCATTGCCCATGACTAGCATCCATATGTCAAGACTGGGACATAAGTGGAGCGGTATACAGCCATCTTCGTTTTCTTACCAACCTCTCTCTTGCTGAGGAATCCTCGATTTATGGCCTGAAAAAGTCTCCCAGCTGCTGCTTTTCGACTGGCCAACTTTTCTGTGATGCCTCCCTTTCGGTCTATAATAGCTCCGAGATATTTAAAGTGGTCGACCTGCTCCAGGACCTGTTCTCCCAGCTTAATCTGATGTCTACTTTCTTCTCGTGATATCACCATGGATTTTGTTTTAGAGCTGCTTATGACCATCCCTCTCTTCTCCAGCTCTTCCTTCCAGACTTGCAGGTTGGATTGGAGATGTGCCTCTGATTTAGCAATCAGGGCAACATCATCAGCAAATCAGGAAATAAATTATCCTAATATAAACTAATCCAAATTTTCATTTTTGTGCTGTTTTGACTTTATATGCGCTGTAGCTCCAGCCCCTAAAGGCGGCCAAAGTAACACGGATCACACCACCCTTAGTATGCCGTATAGTCAAGAAAATATGGGACTAATACCATATTCCCAATATGCCTCAATGGGCATGTAACGGGATCCTTACCAACATGAAGGGACCACAATTTTCTAACATGTATGCTCAATCATGTTGTAAAGACAATGGTTATGTTAATAAAGACAAAACTTTAATAATAAAAACATATTTAAAAAAAGTGGGTTAACCGTTATAAGTTGTACAAAATACAAAATTGACTAAGTTAAGTACAGGAGGCATAAAACAAGTAATAAAAATACTTACATATTTGTGTATATAATACGACCTAGCTATTTCAACCATTGACTATTTCTTTTTAATTAAAATTACATTTCATAACAATTTTTTTGATGTGAAGTAACAGTGATGATAAACTTGAAAAGAAATTAGATAATGTGATAAATAACTGACTGAATAAGTAACTGATGAAATAATTAATGAACCTTTCTACGAAAAAGTGAAATGAGTGATTGACGCATTAAGGAAGGAGAGTGGACGAACTAATAAACTAAAGGATAATGGATCGATAATGAACGAACGGGTATATACTAAGTCAGTCAACGGATGGTTACTTAACAAAAATCAATAAATGAATTAATGATTAAACAAGCATTGGCACAAGAAACTATAAATATAAAATTTATTTGATGGATTTCAATATTGATATACATCAAGCAATTAGTCATTAAAATGTCCAATTTATTTATTTTGTTTTATTTACATTTCAGTAACAAGCAATGTCTTTATTTGTTATATGTATATACTATTTGAGAGTCCGGTTGACAGAGTGGTTAGAGTGTTTGTCTCTCACGGCAAAGGTGCCGGTTCGATTCAGGTGTAAATTGGTACCCGGTTTTGCACTTAAGTTAGGGAAGGAAAAGGCAATGAGAAATGGCAACTGGTCACCTTACCTCTCAATGCTGGATGTAGTATAGTTGTTACGATTAAAATTCATAACAGGAGTGACGTATTTAGTTTAGCTCAGGGGGACTCTGTGTTTGTTGATTTTTACACGGGTCACTGGAAAAGGTTGGGTGAGTTACGGTAAGCGGTCATGCTTGGCGGGGCCTCGTGGGAAGGTGAATTGCCGTAGCTATGCTTACGTTATGCTTTAATGGCTTTTGTGACACTGGTAGAGCTATGCTTACGTTTGTTTAACTGTCCACTCTGCTTTTGTGGTGACGTAAATATTTTCAAGTTGAATGGCTATGAGCCATGTCCATCTGTAGTACCCCTAATGTGTACCTGGCCAGAGTAACCAGTCTTTACTAAAAGAGACATCATATTTTTATAAAAGACTTACTACAATAGTGAAGTCTCTAACACCCCACTCCCCAGCTGCAGTAGGTGCTCTGGCACTTCCTTTAACAGTTATGTACTGTTTATATAACCACGCATAGGATGCAAAGAAATTAACGTTGCTCGTCAGTGAGTTCCAGTGTTAGGTCACTAATCAAGATTTTGTCATAGTGCTTCTTGGAAACATACAACCTTCGAGTCAGAAGGGCTGTCAGCAGTAGCTGTAAAAATCTCAACAGCACATGCAGAACCAGTAATCTTTGTCAGATGGGTGGTTAGGGGCTAGTGACCCTTATTTCCAGTGGGGCCCATATCACTGTAAATCCGCCCCTGTTGCCAGGTATACCGTGCAGCTCTCAAATGGAAGAACAAAACAGTTTTAATATTTTAAGAACGGAACAGTAAGAACGTAATTCTTCTACAGTTGTAACAATTATGTTACCTTTAACAAATCCATCACTGCACAACTGTAACAAATTGATGAGGTTATCATTTTTTTAAACATGCGATATGACATTCACAACTCGATATTTTGTATCAAATAAAGAAACACATTTGTGTTAAAGATTGGCAAAATACAGATCAAACAATCAAGTAAAACGGCATTGTAATGCTCTAAGGCTATTGAAACTACAATAAACAGCAACTGAGATTCATGGTACTCGTACCATACTCTTATTAAGCACATTTATAACAAGATAAACGGGCGTGGAAACAAACAAATATAAATATGGTTAAGGAGATATGTTAACAACGGCAGTAAATGTAAGGCACGTGATCAGATCTCTTGAAATGATTGCTCGAGCAGATCTTCTTTGGGGTTGAGGTGGTGTTTGAGTTCAGTCTTTTCCACTGAAAGAATAACAAAAAGGAAGAGGAATTTGTTAGCTTCCTTGGGTAGATAGATAGATAGATAGATAGATAGATAGATAGATAGATAGATAGATAGATAGATAGATAGATAGATAGATAGATAGATAGATAGATAGATAGAGACAGACAGACAGACAGACAGACAGACAGACAGACAGACAGACAGACAGACAGACAGACCGACCGACCGACCGACCGACCGACAGACAGACAGACAGACAGACAGACAGACAGATATAGGTAGATAGGTAGGTAGGTAGGTAGGTAGGTAGACAGGTTGGTAGGTAGACAGGTAGGTAGGTAGACAGGCAGGTAGGTAGACAGGTAGGTAGGCAGACAGGTAGAGAGATCGGTAGGTAAGTAGGTAGGAAGGTAAGCAGGTAGGTAGACAGGTAGGTAGGCAGAACGAACGAACGAACTTTATTCTCAAAGGGTTAAGAATTATGAAGAATAATGTTTGTAACAGTAGACAGGTAGGCAGGTAGATAGATAGGTAGGTATACAGGTAGGTAGATAGGTATGTATGTAGATAGACAGGTAGGAGGTAGGTTGACAGATAGGTAGGTAGACAGATATACACATAGAAAGACAGATAGATAGATAGATAGATAGATAGATAGATAGATAGATAGATAGATAGATAGATAGATAGATAGATAGATAGATAGATAGATAGATAGATAGATAGATAGATAGATAGATAGATAGATACATAGAAAAATAGATAGATAGATAGATAGATAGATAGATAGATAGATAGATAGATAGATAGATAGATAGATAGATAGATAGATAGATAGATAGATAGATAGATAGATAGATAGATAGATAGATAGATAGATAGATAGATAGATAGATAGATAGATAGATAGATAGATAGATAGATAGATAGATAGATAGATAGATAGATAGATAGATAGATAGATAGATAGATAGATAGATAGATAGAACGAACTTTATTTTCAAATTGTTAAGAATTGGGCACGCAGGCCCGTCTGACATTTTGCCCTTCCTCTCTCTCTCATCATGTATACTATATCCTTTCATCCTCACATTTACTTTAAGCATAATTAAAGCATTTATCATTATAAAAGTAATATTACATTTGCAATAATCATCATAATTAAAGTACGTTCTTAAAATAAAATTTAAAAAATAATATAAAAAAAATAAATAAATAAATAATAATAATAATGAGTTTAAAAATAAAATAAATAAACATAAACATTAAAAAAAAAAAACAACAAGACATAAAAATCGAATTCTTCGTACAGTAAATTAGTGATTTGAGACATATTCAGAAGTATGTTATAAGAACTCGTGAAATTTTCAAACGGTGTGCAACTGAATGACTCAGGGGCTTATTTTAGGTTCATCAAGATGAGGTGGGGTAAACAGTTACTTTCCTCGCTGTCTTTGCGTCCCAAACTCAAGACCAGAATCAGACTAGGTAGATAGCTAGATAGACATATACGAAAGCAATTAATTTGCGAAGGGTTAAAAATCGGACACAGTCCCATCTTGCATTCTTCCTTCCTCTTGCTCATCTTTTATTACTGTTACTCAAACATTCTCCAGCATACTGAAATTATTAATGTAAGGGCAGTGCAACATTACAAGGAAGTATAACAGCATACATTAACAGTATCTGATCATAAAATTAAGCATATAAGTTATTAAGAATATATACTACTCGTCAAAAGTCAAGGGCCACTTAGAAAAACCTTGGTTGAAACAATAAAACAAATCTGATATAAACATAATTGGTATCAGTCAAAACGGCATTTATTGAATACCAAATTGACATGTCACGTAAAGAAATGGAAACACACATTCAAACGCAATGAAGCTGTGAAGTGTGTCACCCACCTTTTCAAAAGTCACACAATATCTGTTGTAGATATTGGACAAATAGACATTTCAAAATCGGGTATGACCACCGTTTGCAGCAAGGCATTCAAGACAGCTTAGACGCATCGAGTCCACAAGGGTCCGAAGAGTATCCTGAAGAACAGCTTGCCATTCCTGAAGCAGAAATGCAATCAGCTGTGCAACATCAATTGGCAGGGGTGATTTGTTGACAATCTTCGACCAAGGACATCCCAGAGGAGCTCAATCGGAGGAGGTCAGGTGAATGAGCTGGCCACGCCACCCTGATGATCCCATGTTGCTGAATAAACTCATTCACCACACGAGCTCGATGGGGTAGAGCGTTATCATCTTGGAGGATGGCATTACCACCTATGACCTCCAGAGCAGGCTGAACAATTGGTCTCAAGATTTCGTTCTGGTATCTTGGGCCGGTCAAGTTGCCTTGGATGATGTAGAGTGGGGTCCTGCCGTGTCTGTAGAAGCCTCCCCAAACCATGGCAGAACCCCTACCATAACGATCCACCTCTCGAATTGTGTCATCAGTAAATCGATCTCCTGGTCGTCTCCAAACTCGAATCCTGCCATCATTGAATGACACAGTGAAGCGAGATTCATCAGTGAAGAGAACTTGACTCTATTGTTGCCTTGTCCATCGGATGTGCTCGCGACACCAAGCAACACGGGCTCTGCGATGAGCAGGAGTAAAAGGGATTCTGACTGCAGGACGTCGAGCAGCCAGTGCAAATTCATGTAAACATCTGCGAATGGTGCTTTGACTGACATTAACGTTTACAATTTGTCTCAGCTGACATCTTAGAGTGGAACAAGTCACTGTTCGATGGCGCAGGGCTGACAACAAAAGGTACCGGTCATCATGTCTATTGGTGCATCTAGGGCGACCTGGCCGGTGGCGATTCTCCACGCTTCCTGTGGCCTGAAATCTCTCCAAAATTCTTTGGATAGTAGAGTGTGACACTGCAAGCCGTCTAGCAACCTCACGGACAGATAAACCACTTTCAACCAACGCTATAGCCCTCATTCTTTGTAAGGTGTCAAGACTTCTTTTCGGTGGCATGATTTTTGCAAGTGATGAAACTACGCTAAGTCTGCTGATTGTAAAACAAATTAAGAGTGAACTCTATTCACGAAAAGTCGCCTTTGCACGTGGAATGTCAATCAGCACGATTACTTGACCTGTTTGGTTGTACGGAAGTTTGAAAAAACAGATTAAAAATGTGAATTTATGGTCAGCAAACCAAATTGCACGTGATCACCATGGTTGTCGGTGAGTTGTTTTTATGCTTAGCATGCATAGAGGACTGTCAGAAGAAGACATTGCACCCATTTTTACTAAAAACTTCCTTCATTTAATCATTCTATGCGCTTATATAAAAGTGTATTGAAAATAATATGGTGGCCCTTGACTTTTGACGAGTAGTATAATATTAAGAATAAGAATATTGTAATGAAAACTAGATCATCAGAGCCTCCATACAGTATATTAGATACAAGTACAACACAATCAGCGTTAGATTTTAAACGAGGTGGAAAATAATGCAAAATTAAATCAGCACTCATAAGTATTTGAACTTACAGGCAGCATTCAAATCGATTGTCGATAAGTACAAACGATTGTATAAATAAGGACTGTGCAAGATGGATGGATGGATTGATGGTTGGATGGATGGATGGATGGGCGGGCGGGCTGGCGGGCGGGCAGACAGGCAGCCAGGCAGGCAGGCAGGCAGACAGACAGACAGACAGACAGACAGATAGATAGATAGAGAGAGAGAGAGAGAGAGAGAGAGAGAGAGAGAGAGAGAGAGAGAGAGAGAGAGAGAGAGAGAGAATTAATATAAAATGTACTTACACTCATACGTCTGTCCAGGATATCTGGTCTTGATGATTATAAAGATGACAATGGCGGCTACGATAAGAAACAGGATGACTAATAAAAGCCCAATCCACCACAGCTCCACCCCGGCAGTGACTTCTGTAAGGGTATCCGGATTGGGCGCAACAGCTGTGGAATGCGGGAATGTATCATTTATTTATGTAAATCTGATTGGTCTGAAAGACAGTTCTTGCAAGTGTGTTTTATTATTCCTGACTTTAAATTTTAAAAGACCTTTGGAGATTTACTGGAATTTCCTGCACATATATATATGGCACCTCTTAGGCTCAGCTTCGTTGTTAGATCAATGTATGACCTGCTGCCATCGGCCACCAACCTTGTGAAATGGGGAAAGTCGGATGATGAACAGTGCCCCCTGTGCCAGGGGAGGCAGACACTCGAACACGTGCTCTCAGCGTGTAAGGTGTCATTAGGGCAAGGGCGATACACTTGGCGCCATAACAAAGTGCTAAATGAGCTTGCTGCGACAATAGATCTGGCAAGGATGAAGGCGAATAGCAAACCCGGGCCGAGCACCGCAAATACATACTTTCTGAGGGCAGGAAAGTCAGCACACCCCAAACCGAGTAAACCTGGTAGCAGTTTACCATCTCTTCTTGACTGTGCAAACGACTGGGAGATGGCGGTAGACCTACCTGAACGAGGGGCATATCCAGAGAGTATCAGAAAATCGCGGAGACGGCCGGATATAGTGCTTCATTCTTCAGCAACGCTTCAGGTCATACTGATTGAACTGACGGTGCCATTTGAATCCAGATATGACGAGCAACATTCGTTCAAAGCGGCCAAGTAGTGATCTCGCCGCGGATCTGAGACACGATGGGTTCACTGCAAGGGTCATGGCTGTTGAAGTGGGCGCAAGAGGGCTTGTGGCTGCTTCAGTGTATGATCTATTGAAACTGTTGGGGCTGAGGGGACAGTCGAGAACAAGGGCACTGAAGAGGCTTAGTGAAACTGCCGAAAAGGCATCAGGCTGGCTGTGGAACAACCGCAATGGGCAATGGGAATCGTGACAATAAACGCTGCGATACAGAAAACACCAGGAATTTTTCTAAGTCCACAATACGCTGAGTTTTTATGCGTCCTAGTGATACCGCTGTGGCTGAGAGGCGACAGGCGATGTATACTATAGGGGTGTCAGGGAGAATTTCAGTGGCGACCGCCCAATGTCAAGTCTCGGCGGCTTCGCGCAGGTGACTCAGTGTGTGTCCGTAGTTGTGATGTGCTACGGAGCGAACGGAATAATTTGTCTTCTCTTTGTTACTTTCACAATTGCCTCCACGGCTGGCGGAGTTGGGGATTAAAGTTGCTACCATAAGTGAAATGGGTTCATTTTCGATACAAGACAACAGGAGGGTGAGACGCTTGGGAGTCATGACCCAAGTGGGTCCGCCCCCCTTAGAGTGTAAAGGAGTATATAGGGCCGAAACACTTGTCGGACGGGGGGGGAAGGGGTGTCGTAATTTTTATCTGAGAGGGTGCTGATGAATATTGGTCCCTTTAGAGTGTAAAGTGATATTGAAGGCTCTGTGAAAATAAGGATTTAGGAGAATGAGGTAGTAGATTCACAAGCGCTGGGAAGGAGCAAGGACAGTCTCTTATTACGACAATATCTGTTTTCTCACAGACTACTCCTATCTCTCTTCTGCACAAACAATTGTTTGTCAGTTCCAGTCGCTCAGGCGCGCTCACCGATTTGGTGATTCTGTCGCTCAACGTACATGAATACAACCTACACAGATGGAAATGTTTGGAGTTTTAGGCCAACCGACAACCAACACAATTAATGATTAATACCTTTATTATCATAAAGGACTCACACATAATTGTACATTTACAGTCAAAAAATCAAAGGTTACAGAATACAAATATAACAAGGGAAGAGGGGTTTTTGAGGAGAAATATCCCATCCACCGTTTCCCGTTTATATTTACTAACAGACAAAACCCGGTCCCAAAGACAAGAAAGGGGGGGGGGGGGTGATCAGAGATAGGCAATTTAACTCACTGGTAAAGTTATTACTCTGAGGCAAGGGGTTACAGAAAAAAGGGGGGGGGGGGGGGTAGAGGAAAGCTAGGGTTCTCAATTGTCTCCCTTTAAATCAACAAATTTTACGGGAGGGGGAATGAACACAGTTACCCAATCCCGCTAGGAGAGATCCCGTACAAGGAATATAATGCACCTTAGTACAAGGTCGAACTAATTAAAAGGGTAAAGAAAAGATAAATCTCCTTTCATTCAAAAAAACACACTAGTGCTGGCCATCCCCACAAACACACACGCAGACTTACCGAAAGGTGAATTCTGGCACTTCATAGGAAATACATAAAAAAACAGCACTAAACCTTGGCTTAGGTAAAAGTATTTTCTTCCGTGTACAGCCCCAGATTTTGCGGGTTGTTGACGTTAACAAAGTGTCCCGAAATCGCTGGACGTTGAAGTTTAACGGTACTGTTTGTTTGTTAGATAAAGTTCCTAAAGAAAGGCACAGGTACTTGGCTAGGCGTGAGGTATGGTGTGGTTCCAAAAATTGGCACAGCTGGTGGAGATAACTTCCTTTTTCCGTAATGTCACAAGTTAAGAAAAACACTGAGGTAAGTTCTTCTTCGGGGGGGGGGCGGGGGGGGGGGGGGGGGAATTAAAATCCACTGAATATACGTGACAGACAGTGTTCAGGTATCGATGCTTTTTCTTCACAAATAGGGGCAGTGAATAAAATATGTTCTGCTTCCAGTTGTCGTTAAGGGCTCTATATGAACTAGTATTTTTAAAGTGTTTCTTGAATGGCTTTTTTCTCAGTTACGTTCAGAGGAGCGGGGCCCATTACAGGTCGCCACAAGTTTAGCTTTAAAAAAGTTCATATGTTACTGGAGTTATCAAATTGAGTTTGGCAGAACTCTGTATATAGTTAATAATTGCTGGGATGCAGGTTGAATGATCGTTCTGAATGAAAGATAACACTAGTCAACAAATTTTCAAAAGTTTTTTGTACCAGAAATTAAATATACCATTTCTTATTGATTTTGACATGCTGATTTCAAATATCATAATGAAATTCACCAATTGGCTCTGGTTTTTTTTTAAAATGATGAATTTACATTACAGTAATACAAATAATGTATGCTTGTTTACTTCTCTGGGCTAAACAGCTAGTCTTTCTACTTTAGCATTATAAAAATTGTGGTTACATACTCAATTAATTGATATTTTAACATAAAATGATAGAAAAAATAAAAACATTATTTAAAGTTCACATATCATTTTTTAAAAAGGCACATTTGAACCCATTCCGTCATTATTCAGTCGCTGTTCGAGCTCTCTTTGCTTGCTACTTGTAGTCAATCGATGAGGTGTCTCTTGTCACAGTCCAACAGTAATCAACAAGCATTGAAGGGCTCCAATTGCCTTGATACCTTGTCTCCATAGCAGCAATGTCCTGATGAAATCGTTCACCATGCTCATCACTGACCGCTCCACAGTTTGACGTAAAGAAATCCAGATGAGAATCCAGAAAATGAATTTTCAAAGACATGTTGCAGCCAAGACTCTTATACTTACTTCTGAAGGAGATTTTCTACAATTTTCATTGTAATTATCAGATCTGTTGTTTCCAAGAAAATTGTCCACCACTGACTTAAATGCTAGCCATGCTGCTTTTTCCTTGCCATGCAACACGCAAAGAAACTCGTCATCATGAAGAAGTTTTCGAATTTGCGGACGAACAAATACTCCCTCTCTTATTTTAGCTTCACTCAGTCTTGGAAATTTTCTGATGAGGTATTTGAAAGCCTCATCTGTTTTCTCCATTGCCTTGACAAAGTTTTTTCATGAGACCCAGCTTAATGTGCAAGGGTGGCAACAAAATCTTGCTGGTGTCGACAACTGCTGGGTTCTCAACGTTCTTACTGCAGGCTGCAATGACTGCCTGATTGGCCAATGTCTTCTGATGTAATGGTCACTTCGTGCACGGCTATCCCACTCACAGAGAAAGCAACAGTACTTGGTGTATCCACCCTGTAGTCCAAGCAAAAGAGCGACCACTTTTAAGTCACCGCAAAGTGACCAATGATGATGATCGTAGTTTATACACTTCAAAAGCTGCTTAATGTTTTCATAAGTTTCTTTCATATGAACTGCGTGACCAACTGGAATTGACGGTAAACACATTACCATTATTCAACAAAACAGCTTTAAGACTTGTCTTGGATGAATCAATGAAAAGCCTCCACTCTTCCGGTATGTAATTGATGTTGAGGGCTGCCATTAAACCAGAAATGTTGTGGCACGCAGAAAGGTCACCCTCTTTGAAAAAGAATGTAATAAGCGGCTTCTGGCGGTTCCTATACACAGAAATTGTAACATCTTCTGCCAGGAGATTCCACTGTTGCAATCTGGAACCCAAAAGCTCCGCCTTGTTCTTCGGTAAATTCAGATCTCTTACAAGATCATTCAGTTCTACTTGGGTTAGTGGATGTAGTTTGCTCAAAATCTGTGTCACTTGAGGTTGATGGTTCAGGACCACCAATGTCCTCTTCATCAGTGGAAGCAGCTGAAAAGGATTCTGGCACTTTGGGAACTGGTAGGTCATCGCCATGTGGTACCGGAAGTATTGCAGAGGGGATGTTTGGATATTCCAGTCCATTTTTTTCTTCTTTGATATGCCTTTCCCAATTGGAGGGACCATGCAAAAGTAACAGTTGTTGAGATGATCAGTGGGCTCTCTCCAAATCATTGGGACTGCAAAAGGCATAGCTTGCCTTTTGCCAGTCAACCACAGTTTAAGATGTGCTGCACATGTATTGCAGCATATGTGTGGCACCCAGCTCTTATCTTGATCTCCTATTCTGCAGCCAAAATACAAACTGTACGCCTTCTGGCATTTCTAACTACGATACTTTTGATAAGGACAAATGCACTAACTAATGGCAAAATTTTATCAGAGATAAGGTATTTATACACAAAGGTGATGTAATCATAGGTAGGATTGCATCATCAACTTCTAGTAACATTTTTATTGGTCATTAGAAAAAATTATGCAATCGCCCACAACAGTTGCGTCATATATATATATAAATTTACCGTAATTAAATAAACTAGTAGCATATATATTAAAAACTAGAGCCAATCAACATTTTTTAATGTCATTTTCGTTTTCAGCACACCAAAATTAGTTAAGATCAGCTATTTTCATTTCTGGTACATTTTGGTTGTTGACTAGTGTAATCAAAACAAGAAATGCATTACAAATCATATTATAATCTGACGCGATAAATTACAGTTAGCCTATTTACTTATTAGCGTCGTCAATTAACAAATCAGGAAAACTTCCCGTGAGTTAAAAATAATTAAAAGCACATCTATCTATACAGAACTAAACTGTATTAAAGTTATAATTCTCTTTAACGTCTGCAAAATAAATTTACGCGTCAATTGTATTAGGAAATACTTTTAGCTGTAACATTAGTTTGCACTAGAACTTTGAAAATGGGTTTGTTTAATAAGGTTAAATTTACACCACAATCCATTGAAATCAATTGAAATAACTCGACCACTGATCACTCGAAGCTAATGTATAAATTACCGTCTGCACAGAAAGAATACACTCCAATAGTCACGAAAGTAGATGAAATCCAGCAGGAATCCGACTATGCTAGTGCAACTAGGATTCTGTCAGAGCGAACGATAAAATGCAGTTTATCGGAGTTCTCTATTTATACTTCTCGAATGTAACTTGAATGGGGCGTGTTAAATTTTCGCACCTTTCTTGATCTTGAGCAAAATTCGGGGTACCTCGCCGATGTGTTAAACGCTGCGATTCCTTCGTTTTCCCCGGTCTACCGATTTTCTTCCGTCTCAGGCTGCTCGCATAAGAGTGTGAAAAGTTTCCGAGAAGCTAACTCTGTGAGCTGCGGGTTCCCTGTTTCTTTAGATCGCGGCCGCTCCACGTTGCATTCTGAAGATCAGCCTGTTCTTTGATGGTACCGCTGCATGCCGGTAAAAGTTACAACAGATGATCAGGGGTTCTAAAGTTATGAGAGGCCAATATTCTGTTATCATCCATCGAGTCAGGGAAATTCATTTGTCATACTTAGACGTACGTCACAGGGGGGAGTTCTTCTGTACTTCTGATGATCAGATTGCTTCCTGTTGTATCGCTCTGTAAAGAGTTTCCTATCATATATAAGGTATATATATATATATATATATATATATATATATATATATATATATATATATATATATATATATATATATATATATATATATATATATATATATATATATATATATATATATATATGTCATGTTCATCGGAAGGTTAAACATGAAGAAAATGATAATTTTTAGTATTGAAAGGTAACATAATTTATTAATTTATTTCCTCATTAATATTATTATTATTTTTATTGATACAATAACTTTGAATGAAAACTAAGGCATTGATAGATTTATCTGAAAGTCTGTTTCATATTTTGCTAAACAAAATTACGTTTAATGAAAAAAATCCTGTTCTTTCCCGAAGGTTTTATTGTTAATATTGTATCGAAAATGAGATATATATTAGCTGTTTCCTTCTAAGTGGCTTCCAAAATGTGAAATTCTTTTTCTTCAGAGCTTTTCTATGACTGACTTGCATTTTCTGATTACTTTGGTTTATTTTATACAGTTCCAGATATAGTTCTTCATGTTTGACCTTTTCAATTGACAAATTATCATCATTTTCGCTTTGTTTTCTTCCCGTTCTTGTCACGGTGACTGATAATTTATTTTACCATCACGTCCAATTTTCTTATCTTTTAATGTTCTGGTTTCCTCGACTTTTTGTATTTTTCTTTCTTTTCGGATTTTACCTACGTAGCCCATTATTCCCCTCTCAGACCCCACCCCGCGGTTTGTTTTCGTTCTGGCTTCATTATAAATTCCCCACTGGTCAGTAGCGGTCAGCTTACGATAATATTATCTAAGCTGCACCTGGCGTTTGTCTGACCAGAGGAACGTCTCTTGCTGGTAACAGTGTTTGATCACGAGCGAGAGGGTTTCTTTGAAGAAGTGGACCGATAGCAGGAGGTATCCTTTGAGGTCTGGGTAACCGATTTCATCTCCGATTTAAGGGGAGAAAAAATCGCGTTCGTTCTTTGTGGTTGTGGCGCTTGCACGCCGCGGTGAGTGCTAATAATATTACGTCTATCTATGAAACTTTTCGCTGCTGTCTTCTGATGTGTCCATCTGGAATAATATTTGTCTTACCCATGGTTGCGTTATACGCAGTTCATCCGTGGGAACACGCGATGGATAGCGTCTGGGGTAGACTATAAAAGTATATAGATTTAATCAGTCAAGCACACTCGTAAATTTTCTTGCCCGTGATGACCAAATGAGACTAAGGCAAACGTTAACACAGAACTAAATTGTGTTGCCTATTTTCTCGATCATCTCGGGGTAAGTAGACATCTACTATAATATGTACATTCATGTTAGCTTATATATATATATATATATATATATATATATATATATATATATATATATATATATATATATATATATATATATATATATATATATATATATATATATATGGGAGCCGCGCTGGTGTAATGGCTTCGGCGTTGTACTGGCGACCAGGTGTTCATGGTTCAAACCCGGGTGTCGGCGTTTGAAGAAATGTTTACGGCCGGAAATTTGACTGAATAGCCTGAACGGCTCCTGTGATAAACCCTCTGTGGATGGGAAGGAGCGAAGCTCCTGACCGGGTTGGAAGGAAAGTCCTCAGGTTCCCCAGCCTCGCAATGATATGTCATTGGGCCGAAGGGCTGAAAGCCCAAGTGCCGCTGGTAAAGAAAAAAAAAAATATATATATATATATATATATATATATATATATATATATATATATATATATATATATATATATATATATATATATATATATATATATATATATATATATATATATATATATATGATAGCAGTGTGTCTTGAATTCATTTAGAGGATTTCTCCCGGTAATTCGTCCAGTGATATGTGGCACCGTCCACCGCCGTAGTTAACAGGAGATCTAAGCAGCAGGTGTCAGTATTATTGTTATTGTTTACAATGGGTAAATGGTAAACTTACGATAACAGAGTAGTCCGTCCAGTGCTTACCATTGGGTTAAGTTAGTTGCTTATCCTTTACAGGACGTGGCAATCAACCCCAGCTTTTATTGGCTGTTTGTGATTTTTCTAGGCAATTTTTTTTTTCATTCAGTAGTTTAGTTAGAGAGAAGATAAACACCTATGCAGGCCACCAAGAACCACTTTTGTCAATAGTGAAACGTCGAAAGCTTGCCTGGTTTGGGCATGTAACTCGTCATGACTCCCTTTCGAAAACGATCCTCCAGGGAACAGTCGAAGGTAAACGGAGAAGAGGAAGGCAAAGAAAATCCTGGGCTGATAGCATCAAGAATGGACAGGACACGGTTTTTCCACACTTGTACGCATTGCTGAGAATAGAGAGCAGTGGAGGACCCTGTCTGCTGATGCTTCCACCATGGCACCCCTACGATCCATGACGGGTTATGGGTTGAGATGAGATGATGATGAGTTTGCCATTGCTTTCTGAATGGTACGGCGCTTATACTATTGTTAAAAATCCACACAAAGCGATCTGCTACCAAACCGCATGCAGCAGGTTTCGAACCTGGTATATCTGGATTATGAAACTGCGTTCATATCCAATTAGGCCACAGACGCCGACTTTTGGGTTAAGAGTCGGCTAAAATAACGGTCATTACTGTAACGAACTGTCAGCGGTGTAGGTTATTCACTTAAAACTGAATAGGGATGTGCAGGCACCATAACACTGAATTATAGGAGATAGTCACTTATTACTTTCTGATAAAAACTTCTAGTGGTTGTGTGGAATCATTATATGCCTATTTGGGTAGTTAGACACCAGTTTAGAACGTTCACAGTAATTCAGAAAGCAGCCACCAGCTGGAGATATAATTATATCTTATGTTGAGTCACTATTATTATAACTATAACATTGCATTTTCCATGTATTATATTTTGGGAGATTATTATGTTTTCCCTTTTTGAGTATCGACCCCAAGTGGCGCATACCATTTATTATGTAATGTCAAATGCTGTATTTTATGTAAATTCACTTAATGTTGTAAGATGAATAGCATATCCAGACAGCTGGAACTACAGGGAGATATCCCTCATGTTGAGTTGGAAGAAGACGGAGTAGATTTTGCTGTCAGAACATTTACTGACCGGTACATGTGTGTACAAAATATATTAGCCTATGCAGGCGCATGCTGATAATTGATAGAGTAGAAGGAACAGGAGGGCGACTCATATGGACAGCCCAAGACTATCATAGCAATGATTAAAATAATTCAAATCCCATAGTGGAGCATAACTGTTTGTAATAAAGTACACTGTGTGACACCCAGCTCAAATTTCCCCGATTCAAAAATCTAGTTAACGTAAATTTACAACCTATAACACTATTACTATGTTTGAAATTTGTCAAGGGCAAGGTCAAACCTACCGCTAAAAATTGGACAAAATAAATTTAATTTTCTACTACCACCGTTAAAAATCTATAAATAATTTCCATGTTTGACCTTGGTCTGAAGGTCAAAGTCAAATTTACCGCTTGAAAATTAACTAACGTACTCCTACAATCTATTAATAGCTACAGTATTTGTATTTGTCTCAAGGCCATCGTAAAAACAACCGCCAACTATTTGACTAAAGAATTTGAATATTTTTTATAACACCAAGCGTTAAAGGTTACTACCCCAAAACACACACACGCTCTATCCTTCCCAATAATTATGAACGAACTCCGTAAAGTTTGGCCACTAACCAAGTTGTTACCTCGTTTTATAGGGAAGAGGGGGGAGGTGTTTTAAAATGGAAAGCAAGCCAAATCGGTGTGTTTGGAAAAACGTAGATAATGTATTCCTCTATAATAAAGAGAGTTTAAATAAAAGGGATGTCTTGAATTGTAGCGTTAGTATTGTAAAATATAATACCATAAGAATTTCCCTTATAATAAATTATCTGGCCTTAGATACATTTATTTTACTAATACTTTAGTTCAGTGAAAGGAGCAAATAATTATTTTAAAAATTACACATATGAAAATGGGGACAAATAATTAAATGAAACCTATATAGGAAGATAGAGGAAGTTGTCTGTTTAGTAATCACTTTCAATATTAAAAATCTACCCATTAATAACAAAGATATTGTATAAATAAAATTGAGACAGAAGAACAAACACACTTCTGAACTGCTCAATTTGGTAGCTTGGGGGAAAAGTTAAAATTTGTTGACGCACGTTCTGATTGGTTAGGCGTAGTTGAGGATGGGGCAATAAGAATTAACAATTGCTGGCAAAGTCGGCCATTTGAAATTTAAACTAACTAAGCTGACATCAGCGGGAGAGCCTGTGTGACCAAAGCTTTCACCGTCTGGAACACTAAAGCAGTGGTAGAGCCCATTTACTGCTAAGTCATCTTATGTTATGTGAAATTCTTACTTGAAGGTAAGGCAAAATAAATATTTGTATTGATTTAATTAACATGTAGGCCACGGTTTGTGTTACGATAGCCTAAGAAGGAATGCAGTCTTTCGGAGTGAAATAAATGCATAAAATATTTGCTAGTGGCTTTACAACGTTTGCGAATGCCAAAGCAGTAGACCAAAATGGATAATGGCCTTTGTAGTGCCATAAATGTTTACATGTTATGTATAATTATGTAGAAAATGTTAGGAAGAATTTATCCACAGGTTTCAGTGCTAGAGTAAGCACACCCTATTTATTGTATGAACGACAAACCCTGTATAAGATGTTGTACGGAAATCATTAAAGGGTCACAGGCTGGGTATGTACACCCCTGCCTATTATATGGAAGCGACACCTTGGAGGAAGGGATCAGGGCTTTGTGCTATCACCGAAGAAGAATGTTTACACAGCAGTGATGTTAAACAATGAAAAATAAAGACTGGTGTAATGATCAGCACACATAGCTGATCAAGGTGAGTTGTTACAGTGGTTATGTGTGGAAGTATTATAGATGAGAGTTATATGGGAGAGAATGTTCCTCTCATTTCAGGTTATATGTCAGAATACTTATTGGTGGCAGGAAACCTGGTGAGGGACGAAAATCTTGGGAGTGATCGCTCAGCATTCACGTTGTAGCTAGCCCCACACCTTCGACCAGGAGCACCACATTTGTTGATTCTGAGGACCTATGGGCCAACTGTTTTCTTCAATTCATGCTAGTTAAGTCCTTTAGAAAAGGCACTGACAAAATTATTGATATCATAAAGTTCCACCATAATAACCATAACCATAATAATAATATCATCACCTTGAAGTGATGAACCCAACAGTCTTTCCAACATATTAACAGTGATCAGTACAAGCCGTTATACAGAACAGTGGGTGGATTTCTTCAGTGATTTCTTTTGTATAAACAAGAGACATGAACAGAGTTCCAATTTATTTATTTTAAGTAGTGTAAATAAAAATTCTATTGAGTTTGGCAATCCCTGTCCCATAAAATTAAGGTACAGGGAGATTAAATTGTAAAAAAATAATTACCTAAATTTCATCAAAAGTCTTACTTACTTTAATTTTATTGGGTTAAAGTTTTGTTTGACATTTTTCTTTCATCACATAAAATACATTACCCTAGACACACTCAGCCACACACCATTACAGAGATTAATTTATACAAGGTGAGATCTTAGAGGTGGCGGATAAGGACCCTGAGAATTACATCATCATCATCATCAATTAGACTTAGGGAACTTACACAGCTTGACCTCACCTTGTGTACCCCTAGTTTAGTAACACCATAACCTCTAATTTACCACACTGTTTAGTATAACGTTATTGTAATTTTATTGTTTGCTTGATGTAAAGGTCGTCTCCTTTTGGGTCTCAGTTTCAGGATATACTGCATTTTGCTATCGCAAGATTCTAGTCAGGCGGAGAACGTCACATTCTCTTCGATCTAGCGGTTTCTGAAAGTAACTAGCACCACGAGTTGTCACCCCATACCTGAAGCAAAACCCTTTTGCCAACGCCCATCCCTCTAATGGGAAATAAGCTCACGCAGTGTGCAACGAGCCATCGCAATTCTGGAAAGCTTATATTGCAGTAGTGGTTTCTTACTCGTCTTTGTCCTAAATTTGACCTCGTCTTGTGTGTGTATTCGGGTCATCCAAAACCTCCGCACGTATTAGCGGCCAGTCGGATATAGACAGAGTATCTACAACCTATCTCGTTATTAGGGCGTAACCACCAGGCATGGATAGTGTCTACATGTATTCAATTGTGAAAATTCATCACCTATAGGAGGATATACGAGTGTATATATCTAAAGACACTACCTGGAGTATTGATCGTGGTTCACCAAAAATGGAAGGATTGAAGACTCTGTTTATTTATTTCTGGATGTTCTACAGGTTTTATGTTGGTGGTTTGTGTGTTCGTTGGTGTGTAATTTCATATTTGTATACTCAGTGTGATTATTGAGATTGTTCTATGTTGTTGTGAGGATATGTATTATTTTCATATATATTTCTTCGTTAATAAATTTTACTCATTTATTAATGCGCTGTTCACGACCCTTTCATCCACACAAGCTCTTTACTATAGTCTCTATTTTTTGACAAGAGAAAAGAGAGAGAGAGCGGGTGGTGCTTAGACTATTTAAGTGTGTTGAGGCTTGGAGAGAGAGATAACTTTAATGAATCTTCTTCCATGTTGGTCTCAAGTTCACCCTATTTACACAATATATATGTGTAATCTATAATTTTGTCAGTTCACTATCATTGTCGATTTCACTATAATTGACTAACTCGACAAATACTCTTGCACTTTAACTCAACCACGACAGTTCTTCATCTTTGCTTTCGTTGTCGATAACGAGAAGTCGCCAAAAAATGTGGTGCCAAATTCTTCTGTGAAAGAACATAAAGTAGCTTTTTAACAGAAGGGAAGATTTTATGTTCTTTTTATGCCCGTGTGACGAAATAATCTCAATCGTTACATTATCCTGTGCCATTCTTTAATTTCTTCTGTGCTCTTCCCTTTTCTTTTTTCTCACCACTTACAGTATTTACTATTTTCGCCTAATATTTCCAGTTTCTTTTCACGTCTGGGCCTAATCGAGCACCCCTTACTGATTATTTTAATCGCTGATGTGGTTTGATATCATATTGACTGCTGGATTTGTAGAGTGAAGTGTTTGTGTACGATTGCGCAACACACTTCTGACCATACAGTAAGCGCAAGGATTAAAGCGTAGGAGCGTGTCACGGTGCACTTTAGCCGTGCGGTGAGCCGGTTCTTTCGGAAGACGAGCAAGTCGTTCGGAAGTCTCCGAAGGAAGGACGGAAGCAGACGAGCGAGTGTATTCATGTGACTAACTCGAATTTTGTTGCTAAGTGGATTTCGGGCGTATCGTTGCCAGGTTACGGGCTGTTCATCACTGACCGTATTAGCGAGATAGCTTCTGCCATTAGTTGGAGTCCTGGTGTAGTATGTTCTAGAGAGGTAGATTATTCTCTCGGTTGTTAGTTTTGCAAGTTGAGGCTTATGTCGTAAGTACGGTGTGTATTATGAAGATTGTCAGTTTGACGTACGTATATTCTTGCCACTCGTGTGAGTGGAGTTCGCCATAGCAGATAGGTTTCTGATGGTGCCTATATATTTATATTGTACACTGACTTGCAGCGGTAGCGATATTTATGGATTTCATCATGGCCGTTTGTGGCCAATTTGTGGTGTTCCTAATAAAGAGATATTAGCTGTTTTGGAAGCCTTATTTTCTTATGTTAGTGTGCCCCCACAATGTACACGAGCCATTGTCTATCTTGAGTTAAATCCAGCACGGACAGTGGGAGAGCATAATAGTGGGGGCCAGTTATTTAACACCCCCCCCCTCCCCCATTTGTATACTATAGCACTTGACAGAGTGGAATGCCCACCTGGTTCTTTTTTGGTTTATCTCTTACACGGCTATTGCCAATCCAAACGTTCTGATGGGAATATACATAACAAACTATGAGTTAGGGAAAGGTCAGCCAAATAATTGCCACATTCCATGTTTACTGCTTGATATGTTGTTCGTTTGCACATGATATGATGATATGAGGGAAAATATGAGTCTGGTGACCGATTAAAGACAAGGCACTTAAAGTAACGAATAGGATTTTTGGAGCACGAAAATGATGTAATCTTTTCCGGCCAGATTTTATTGTAACGGATAATTACAAGAACATTAAATCTTGAAGGAGATTATTCGTAATAGATCTACGAAGTAGTGAGTGTAAACATAATTAAAATCAACGGAAGTGGCAAAACCTTATATGGTCTTGTAAGTCAGACATGAATACGTAGATGACATGCAGAAAAAAAATAGTCTATTTTTGTCTAGAAGAGGGTTCTACATAAGCAAGGGTAATTGGAGATAGACCCTACCAAAATCAGCAAGTTATTTGTCATTTGTTTGGCGTTTGAGATGTTAAAATACAACATCTCTAATTGGACTTCACCTCCTCGTAGCAATGTGGATGCATGTGCCTAGTGTTGCTAAAAATCCAGAACATTTTAAGATTATTTCACTTCTAATTCAACTCATCAAGAAGACAGTTCAGACAAGCCAGGGTAAAGAATGGAATCAAGATTATAATTTAAAGGACCGGAAAACGTATTTGAGCATCTTCTGCACTTAAACAGTAAGAAAACGCTACTTTTACTAATACGAAAAGCCCGGAATCCTAAAAACTTAAATACGAAGTCATAGTGGGATTCGATTGTAAAGCAATACCCCAGATCATGTGTAAGAGGTATCTTAACTAAGTTGCAGAAACTATCAACTGAGCAAGAAGTCTGTAGCGCCCAAACAATATTTGGGGTGAGTTGTACATTTTATAATTCTGTTTTGCAATATCAACATGTGAAAATTGTTAGTGGATGTCCAAGTTTATACGTGGCTGGCAACCTCAGCATATATAATGATGGTTTGATGAACCACAACTGCAAATGCTGGTGACTGCTTCATGCGGGTTTCTCATGGAGAATCAAACGCAGAGGTAGTCCCAAGTTCTAAATGGAGCAGGTAGTGGATGATGACAGAAATAATGAACATAACTATTATATTAACCCTTTTAATCAGTGCGTATGTATATGTAAACACGTTTTATATAAATGTAATAGGCGTTTTCCGCCCGCTGAGATTAACATTAATTGTCAGAGAAGGTAAAGTTCTGAGGCAGATGGGATGGCGGAATGAAAGGGAGGCGCACCTGATTTTCGTATCAGGAGACCTATACCCAAGTAGCGATATTTGTTTCTCTCTCATTTCATGATACTAGTTTGTGGTACCAATTGGTGGTACAAGTCTGTGGAACAAGTGTGTGGTATAAGTGGCCTTCATTTAAAGCTAGACACCAACATCAGACGGGTGTTGAAAACGCTGGATCATCTTCGTAATTACCCCACGATAATACGAGGGACGTGTTACGGCCGCCCCACTTAACCAGAGACTAGAAAGAACCAGTCTACAACCTGCAAAGAACTAACCTCGGCTGGAGTAGAAGCCAGCCAACACGTTACTGGCAGCTATGTACGCACTTAAAGCTGCCATGTGAACTCTTAAAACAAACATTTCAAACCAGATCATCATCTGTGATGAATCTTTAAAGGAATATTTCCTATATCACCCCATTATTTTTTTTTTACGTTGTTAACTATAATTGATTATTAAATGTGTTATTTGTAAATATACAAATTTATAGTTGATCTAATCAGTTGATTTAATCACTATGAGGCTCCCTAGAATTGAAATATACAAATGTATAGTTGATTTAGTCATTTTGAGTGAACTGCACCCGTATATCTCAGTCATTTTAAATACTTATAACAGAGCTATTTAAGTAATATTTTACTGAGTTAAATCAGTTGGTGTCTCTTCAGAACAAGCAAAATACTAACTCATAGAAGGTCAGAAAAGATAAAATGTTTACACGGCCTGGATCCTATCAGCCGCAGTACTTGAATTCTTAAAATTCACGTGAGGCTCCCTAGAACTGAAGCATCATTCTTCAATTCACATATCTGACAAGAGTAATCTTGAGCGGAAGGTAGACACCTTTGAAGACCCTCAGTAGATACTCTGAATTGTGGCCACTGTTGGATCATCACCTCAAAACAAGGGGAAAAATCCCGCTGTGTGGGTGTTGGAGGTGCATGAGTAGGGTAATAATTTTCTTCTCTCATCGTTCCTTGATTTTTTTTTATGTGTTGTTTAGAAGAGCTTCATTATTTCTTCGGCTAAACAGTTATTCAGAACTTAAATACATTTTTTAAATTTTTTGCTTAGAATTAGAAAACAGTCAAAGATCAGAAAATACTGAGCACAACTTTTTTACCCGAACTGACCTGAACTGCCTCGATTAACAGCGGATTGTTTTTTATTTTAACATGATTCATTTATGCGCCAAACAAAATCCCAGAGTAAATAAGAGACAAATAAATATTTGTTTTCGTAAATCTATTTAATTATACGATTTTTATTAATACAAATAATTTGGAAATGTCCCAGGTCCTGTCCATTTTTTCCCGGTACTCGACTGAACACACTTTTTAATAATTCCCGGGAATTCCCGAACCATAAACCCTTGTTCTTACACATTAACTCATTCTTCTTCAGCTGAGTAACGGGCACATACCTTAAAAACAAATTCATGCCAAATTCTCAGTTTCTAGTTGTTACCGTCAATCTGTTAACAATGCTGATAAAGTATATGCTGGCCTCCACTGATAGAGTCTAAATTTGATTGTATATAAATAGTTGTATGTATACGCCCACACAGAGCTATAATGAAGATATTTTTACTGTCACTGCCTGGACTGTTCAAAGTAAGTGTGTACTGGTGCATTCATTCATCACAGTAACACACATAAGAATCATGGATCGTTGAACTACCGTTGACGTTTCATGAACAGTTTATTCACGTATCAACATAGACGATGACATAGACGAAATACAGCATAAAGTACAAAGCATCGAGAAAATACATTCATGAAGCTCCAACACCCCACAGAGCTCCATTACAGCGCACACCGGCGCACTTCTCATATAAGGTACACATTAACAATGTTCCTTAATAAACTGCATTCACAGCAGCTATAAATACGACCTCATACATATGGCCTCATCCAGAAAAACTGCTCACATCGCAGTACTATTAAATTCATCAAAATACTGGCCTTCTCATGTTTTCTCCATAGAGCTCAATTATAGCATAATGGTGCACTTCTCATAGAAGATGACCATAACGATTTTCCTCAAAAGACTACATCTCCCCTTCTCAACAAAGGCTGCTCCACGGCAGTTGAATAATCATCGTCAGCGCTATCCCTTCTTAGAGCTCAATTATAACGTAGTGGTGCACTTCTCATAGAAGATGCACACCCACAATATTCCTCAAAGGACTGCGTATCCAGCAGTCTGCAGTAATATAGCCTGCACAATATATGGCCTCCTAATCTCCTTCACAAAAATGTCTATGGCCTACAAAGTAATGTCTTTAAATCTCAGACTCTCCATAGCGCCTAATTGTAGATTAGTGGTGCACTTCTCTTAGAACGTGCACAATAACAAAATCTCTCACACGACTGCATCCCCTGCAGTTATATATATTAAAGTAAATTCGTCACATAATCACAGTCAAAACGCCTAGAACACACTTCGAAACACTAGGCTCGACCGCATCGGTCCACACCCAGAAACAGACTGCGCAGCGGTCACAAAATCTCCCGCACAAACAGTCACGAGACTTCGCTGTTGACACAGCTCAGTCCCTTCATGGACTAGCCGTGAGCTATTCACAGCTGTCCAATACAGAACTTCATCTCCCCACTCGAAGTGAATAGCGCTCACATCGCTCTTTTTTTCTGACTTACAAGACTTCTCGAACATACGAGGAAATTTCTTAAAGAATTCAGTCATCTAATAAATAACACGTGCCACAGGCGACGCAACTCTAAATTCAATCTGACCAACCTAGCATACTAAGGATCACTTCCCTTTTTGACCTTAACACTAGTCTTTCCATTCTGATCCGTGCCTTTTAACTCTGTCTGTAGTTCTGTTTTCCATGGATTTTTTGGGTCTCCCTATCCCTCTCGTACCCGGTGGATTCCAGAATAAGAACTGCCTTGTAATGTCTTTAGCAAGTCTTCTCAATGTGTGTTCTATCCATTGCATGTGTCTTCCTCGCATTTGTTATTTCACTACAGGTCTTACTGGAGTACTGAACATTTGGTTTTTTTGGCGAAAATCAGATAGGTCTGTGTGGCGACATGGAAGTTGGATAGAAAATAATAGAAAGTAGTTTCAAGAACTGGAGAACAGAATTGGCGAACAAGATGAAGGGGTGGCACAGGTCACGTTAGGTAGTTAACTGCACAGTTCTAGATGGTAGCTGTGGAAGAGAGCTGTGAAGTAAGTCACCTTCTCGCTGGACCTGTCCTATGCTCCAGGGGTGTCTCTATTAATAGTGTGAATCGCAGCTCGTTAATTATACCTACCATTTTAAAATATTGAATAATTCTCTCAATTTCCACACAATAACAAGATTTTGATCAGAACTGGAATTTAAACCAAATCAGTCAACTGCGATTTATAAAATATTTCTGTACATTTTTTAATTAAAATACAAGGTTGGTGAAGATTGCAGATATATATTTACACAAATCATAAGTTGGAATTTTAACGTGCCAGTGTCTTTGTTCATCATTTCTGGCAATTGGTGACTTCTGGATCTTGTTTCTGACACGGATTGCCTCCCCTTAGCTCTGCAGTAGTGGTCCAACAGTGACCAAAACTCAAGAGTAACTGATGTGGGTCTTCGAAGGTGTCTACCTTCTCACAAGATTACTCTTGGCAGAGTTGTAGATGAAGGATAATGATGCTTCTACCTCAAGGGAGTTTCCACAAGATATTCAGAAAGCGAGAACAATGCTGCATGAGCCGGAGCAAAGGTTAACTCTAGTATCTGCCGTCAACTTTTGTGAAGGATAGGGTTATCTTATAATTCGTTAGCTCGTTCAAGCCCCCAGCTGAGTTAATTCATCGAATTTCCTCTTATTATTATTGTATAGCTCTGGTTTAAGTGTATTTTTAAAATGGTCTGAGACAAAGGGATATAGTACGTTCAAAATGATTAAATCAACTTTAGATTTGTCTTTACACAAGTAACAAATTTAATAATCAATTATATTTTAACAGTTATAAAAATGAATAATTTCTTATTGGAAAAGTTATAATCACGGGGTAATGTTTTGCGTTAAAAATTGGATAGTTCACTTGGCAGCTTTTATGTTTCTACTTAACTGCCAATGGCGTTGTCTGTTCTCCTCCAGCTGATGTTTGATTCGTTGTAGATGGAGGACTGGATCATACTCGTCACTGATCAAGTTTGAAAGTTCCAAGAAGGTCATGGAGTAACTACCACGCTCGTCCCGCGTATTTAAGACCCGTCTGATGGTGGTATATAGCGTCGACTTCAGGCCACTTGTACCACTTGTTCCAGAGATAGTACCATCAACTGGTACCACCGAAAAGTATCACAAAAGAAGAGAACAAATACCCTCTTGAGTATTGAGTTTCCTGACACATACCTATGTGTCCCCACTCTTCCTATTCCACCATCCCATCTACCTCAGAACGTTTACTCTCGCTGAGAATTAACATTAATCCCAATGAGCGGTAAAAAACATTCATTACATTTAGGTTGAATTTATTTATATTTACTTTACATTGGTTGAAAAGGTTAATAATATAAATTGAATATGTTTTCGTTTACATCTACCATGTTTGAAAATGTTAACAATATAGATTGAATATGTTTACATTTACATCTAAACTGGTTAAAATGTTAATAATATAGGTTATGTACATCATTTCTTTCATCATTCACGCCATATGGAACTTGGGACTACCCCTGTTTCTAGTTCTCTATAGGAAACTCGCAATAAAGCAGTCACCAGCCCTGGCAGTTGTGTTTCATGAAATCTTCGTTCTATTTGTTGGGGTTGCCAGCCTCAAATGGCTTGGGCATCCACTAGCAATTTTCATTGTTCACATATTAATATTTACATGTCAATATATGCATATTAGTTCACATGTTAATAATGCAAAATATAGAATTTAAAATGTACAGCTTACGTCAATCTTTAGGCTCACAGACTGCTGGTTCAGAAATAGTTTAAGGCAGCTTGACGATGCCTCTTACACGTGGTCTGGGGTGTTGTTATTTTAGCAATAAGTTCCCACTTTGACTTTGTGTTACAGTTTCCTCAGATTCCGGTTTTCCGAGTTAAAATGGTAGAGTTCTCCACAACATGCTCAAACAAGGTCCGGTTTGCTAAATTAAATCTGTTGCTATTCTTAACTCTGGCAATGTCTGATTGTCTTCTTGGCGCGAGGTGAATTTTCACAGTTCTAAACTAACTAAAGTGTCAGGTTATATTACACTTCGCTCCCCCCGCAATAATTTGTTACGATTTAGGTAGAGTACAATCCGGAATTTTGTTCTTATTATATTTCTAATACCCTCCAATCGTTTAAAAACCTGTGTGTTTTGGTGGGGTAATTCAAAATATTTTCTCTAGAAAATGTCTGTGTGTTGATGCAAAGGTCATGTACTTCCAAACATGGAAGTGAGATTTCCGTACTATTCTCGTCAGTGATTACAAATAACTTCTTACTTTTATCTTAAGTAATATCTTCGTAATAATTCTGCCGGAAGCTTATTACAACATTCAGGCTGTCAAGTGCTTGTCTGTAATCTATCCGCAAACTGATAATTTTTCGCCCGGCACGCCTGAGGTAAACATAACGCTCGGTTGCTGTACGAAACTGACCGGTCCATCTGGGTTTCTTACTTGTGCCTAATCTTAGCACAGCCGAGAAGCTTAAAGTAACATGAAGAATTATCACCTAAGGGAGTGTACAACTAATTAGAAAATAGCTAATATCTCTTGACAGCAGAGAAAGAATTGTGCCCACTACGGAAATTTCACGCAATCAGTACGCACAACAAATGTAACTGAATACGGCAGGACAGGAAAAGAGATCAACCCAAAAATTATTTGACAGCTTCTTCATAGTAATGAATACTTATCTCATTCAGGTCCTTTCACTGCAGACACTTCTCTTCATAAATAATAAATTCTTTAAGCACCAAACACGGCGCATAAGGCAGAAACCAGTGCTCTCCAGGTTGTTCGTTGTGACGCCACTCCTCTTAGCTCTTGCACATTATTTAATCCCAACGTTCTTCCTTCTCTTATTATTGTTCTTCTGAGTGTTTCTTTTGGTCTTCCTTTTTTCCTCGTACCCTCAGGAACCCAAGTGAGCGCCTGTTGTGGTATTCTGTTGTTTTGCATTCGTAGGACATGACCGATATATGACCATCGTCTTTTCCTTATATAGTCGGAGACATATTTCTGCCTAGAGTCTTCTCTTATTTGTCGATTAGTCTTGAATTCTTTCCAACTGATTGTCACGTGAAAGATAATTTATTTTACCATCTTGTCCATAATTTGATTACTCCCTTAAATGTTCTGTTTTCCGAGACATTTTGTATTTTCGTTTCTTTCATATTCTACCTACATTTTTTTCACCTTCTCAACCCCACCCGAGGTTGTTTACGCTGGCCAGCTGCGGTCAGCTAAAGCTAGACGTAATGTTATCTAAACGCACCTGTTCGACCAGAGAAACATTTCTCGGGTCCGCTTTAAGTGTTAGAACGAGCCAAAGACGGTTTCTGTGAAAGAAACGGTTCGTTAGCGGCGGGTACCCTCTGTGGTCCCAACAGGGGAATTTCTCTGGTCGCTTTGATGACGAGCGGCTGGTACCCTTTGAGGCCTGGGTAACGAGTGTGATCTGTTTCAGGGGGAGATAACAATCGCGGTCAGTCTCTGTGTTTGGCTTCGGAACGCAGTTAGAGCTCTCATAATATTATGCATCCTGGAAACAGGGGGAGACAAACTCGCGGTCAGTCTTTGGGTTTTCGCCCCTTAGACAAGATAGAGCATAATGTTATGCATTTCTCTACCTGGGGAACTTTCGCACGATTTCTTTTGTCTTACTCTAGATTACGTCTTTCGCCGAACTTCTGTAGAAATACGCACGCCAGGTGTTCGGGGGGAGCGTCCCTTGTGATCTATAAGTGTAGACTGGTTTTAATAGACAAAGACATTCGTAAATTTTCCTGGCCCGTAGATGACCATCATGAGATAAGGCAAACGTTAACACAGTACTAAAATGTGTTTGCCTATGTTCTAGTCATTTTTCGGGGTGAGTTGACATATCTTATAATTATAATATATTAGATTCATGTTAGCTTTTATATATCTGTTAGGAAAGTGAATTTATTTCTGAGGACTTCTCCTAGTAATTTATTCAGTGATAAGGTAGCGCTGTCTACGGCCTATTAAGTGGTGCTTAAACTGTTACGGTTTATCATGGGTTAAATGTTAAACTTACAATAACAGATATTAGGCGTAGAATCAGTCCACGAATGCTTACCATTGGGTTAAGAGTCAGCAAAATTAACTGTCATTTCTGTAAGATAATGTCAGGTGTGGATTGTTCACTTTAAAACTGAATAGTGAGATGCAGGTAATAACTCTGGATTATAGGAGATAGTCACTTATTCCTTTTTGATAGATATTTCTAGTGGCAAGGGAGGATCATTTTATGCTTACTTGTGTGGCTAGGCACTAGTCTATAACTTTCACTGAAAGCAGTCACCAGGCATAGAGATAATTATATCTTATGATTTAGCCACAACTGTATTATTATAGCAAGAACATTGCATTTTCTTTGTACTCATTTTGTGGAATGCTAATATATTTTCCAAAGGGGACATACGATTTATTTGTGTAATGTCAAATGCTGTAATCTGTTTATGTAAATTCATTTAATGTTGTAAGATGAATAAGCATATTCATTTAACTGTAACTACAGGTTAGGTTTCCTGTATGTTGAGATTGGGAGAAGAGGAGTAGATTGTTGCTGTCAGAACAGTTAATGACAGGTACCTGGGGGTGCGAAAGATATTAAGCCTATGCGGGCGCGTGTTGATAATTGATATTTTTAAGGAACAGGAGACATGGTTAAAGACAGCCCTAAACTATCATAGCAATAACTACAATAAATTTAATCCCATAGTGGAGCGAAACTTTCTGTATAAAGTTAGTGTGATTTTAGCGTTGCTTGAAGTTAAAAGGTGTCTCTTTTGGGTCTCAGTTTCAGGAAGACCGAATCGCTAGAGCAGACTTCAGTCAGGCGAAGAAAGTCATATACTCTTCGATCTAGAGGGTTTCTGTATACATTTAGTAACGAATCGTCAACCCCGTTCCTGAATCAAAACCCCTTTTTGTCAACGCCAAGTTAAGCTCACGCAGTGCAACGGAGCCAACGCAAAATCTGGAATCGCCAAACGCAGTAGTAGTTCTCTACTCGCCTATTGGATTACCAGCCAGAGCATTGCGGCTTCCAGAATATCAAACCCGCTCAGCATGCCTATAGCAGAATTCCATATCACCCGCCTTTTTTGTGCCTAAACGGGGCACTCAGCAAACCACAGCCAAACCAGTTTAAACAGGATTTACAGCCAAGCAGAACCTAGCGCCGGATAAGCGCGCCTGGGACTCTTTGTCCTCAAGTGACTTCTTCTGGTGTATTTTTCTGGATACTTAAAACCTCGCACATATGAGCAGCCATCTATGGACAGAGTTCCAGCCCCCTCTCGCGAGTAGCGGCCACCAACATCTAGCACCAACAAGGAAAGTTTTGTAGGCTAGTCCCTCACGAAGGATCTACAAGTAATACTCTTTTCTGGAGCTAACATTTGGTCCCACGAAAAACAACAGACAGGCTGTCGCTCAGTTCGTATTTGGTCAGCAGGAGATAAACAACGTCTTCCAGTGTTCCCTCGCGCAATTAGGGGTCACCAACGTTTAGCCCGACAAGGAAAGTTCGGTATTTCACTTCAGTCATCTTGAAGGATATTTATCGGTAAGACACTTTCCTGGAGCTAGCGCCTTTGGTCCCCGAAAGCGGACCCTCTGTCGGACAGCTTAGTTATTTTCTCCGTGTTCTACAGGTTTTTATGAATGGTGGTGTGTGTGTGGTTGTTGGTGTATTTTGCATATTTTGGTTATTGATGATTATTGATGTAATTTTATGTTGTTGTGATGATATGCATTAATTCCATGCTTTTTCTTCTTTAATAAAGTTTACACCTTTATTAATACGCTGTTCACGACCTTTCCATCCATATTTGTATTTTTAGCTCTTTACTAGAATCTCTATGTATGATAAGAGAAAAGAGTGAGAGCCGGAGATGCTTAGACAGACATAAGTGAGTTGAGGCATGGAGAGAGAGATCCTTTGAATAAATCTTCTTCCAGGTTGTCTCAAGTCCATCTCCTATTTACACCTTATCTAAAGTGTAATCTATAACTCTGTCAGTCCACTATCCCTTGTCGATTTCACTACAGTTGTCCAACTCGACAAATACTCTTCACTCTAACTCAACCACGACACTGATGTTCATGAGTTTTCTAAGACATTTGTTCTCGAATGTATTCAGCTTGTTCTCCAATGATTTTGTTATTTTCCAACTCTCACAGCCGTATGTTAACACTGAGATAACATTTGAATTAAACAGACGAAGCTTGGTATGTATATTTAATGATCGTAATTTCCAAATGCTAGATAATCTATTGAAGGCGCTAGCTGCCAAAGCAATTCTAGTATGAATTTCTCTTCATACATAAGGTGTTAATGCCCAAGACACTTATTTAACCTGCACAGTTAGTCACCATGCAACTATCCTGCAAATTTGCAGAGGTGGTCCTTGAATAACTGAATGCAGTCTGTTATGCTTCTTATCAGAAGCGTTTGTTAAAACTCTCGAATTACGAATCTGAAACATATGCACAGATTATGGTATTTGTTTCCTACCACCAAGACGATCCTCCGATGATGACGAGCCACCATTGATTAGATTCCTCATTTAGACAACATAGGCCATGAGGCCGTGGTCATGTCAGTCAAAGAACTACGTCACACAATCAATAAAATACATTGCTTCGCTTTCGTCAAGTTATACCAAAAGTGGTTTCCCTTTAAGGACATTACATCAACGAAATTTTACATTGAACGAAGGAGACTAACGAAACGAAGAAGCAGGAGAAGAAGAGGAAGAAAAATAAGACGAACTCTTTGGCATCCAGCATTTAAAAGCTATGCTCTGAGAAGGACTGTTAGCTCTTATAGTTAGTATTGCGCAGTCCTGACAAGGACTTCTATGCGTCATGTTGTTCAGGATTGTTCAGGTTATATTCAGCTTGGAAACCAATTTCAGTTATCAGCCCAGGGTTTAGAGTACCACGATTAAGATATCAGCAAGTAATTAAAAGTAAATGCTAACATTAATATTTAAATATTACAACAATTTACATAACACCAAATTACTTGTAACCCAAAGATTAATATAATTTTAACATATCCTCCAGACATGGTATTACGGATCTGAGCTTATCACTTGCAAGTCTGCTCAAAACCAGGTCAGATTTGTTTTTCTCAGCTATGGGCTGTGGCTATGTGGCTTCGACAAGTGTGTGACTTTCGCTGGGCGTTTTGTCAGCTATGAAATTTTGAGAGTCCAGAATTGAATCAGAGCGGGCTTATATACTCAACCTAGATCTAACCCTTTCCTTCTCGGAAGTCCGCGTTGGTGTTCACGTTTCTACTCGTAACTTTCGTGGTATTTCGATGCTGTTGTGCTATTTTCCCGACAAAATCCTGATTTTCTCGTTAATTACCAAAGATAATGATTTCTTACTGCAATAATTACATGTATTTGTTGTTGCTGTTCAAATCCAAAAAAAAAATAATTTTTTCCGTTCGGGGCATTAGTCATAAAGTTATATAAGAATTACGTGTGCGATTCATAATGTATCATAGAGACACTAGTTTACGTGGCAATGCCAGAGTGTCTTTGCCCGTATTATGATAGTCTGATAAATATTTATTGCTAGAGTGTGTGAATGCATGATGTATCTGTGAAAATTAGACCTGTCTCAAAGACAGGCTTGACTACGGTGCGCGAACGTTTGATTCATTTGTCAGAATCCAAAAGGTCTTACACATATTTGTTTCTGGAATATGTGACTACATGGGGTATTTTAAGGAAAATCAGATAGATCTGAATTTGATTTTTAACTAGATAAATTGACATTAAGTCAAACTAAGATATTAGAAAAATAAGAAGAGCGATAGGGGAAACTATGCAGTATTAATTTTGTGTTAGGGCAAGAATGATTTACCCCTTTTAAGTTTTGCAGTATGTCTGTTCACACTATGATTCTGATAGTTTTATCCCATAGGTAAAGAGTTGAGATTTCCTCTCGCCAGCCGCAGATTTGTTTATGTTATTCTATTCCATTGGGGATGGGGAGGGGGGGGGGGGGGAAGAGCCCATCAAAATGTACCAATTATAAATGCCTTCATAGCTGTTTAACATCCAAATGTCAGCGAGTTTGAGTGCAAGAACGCTATTTATAGGACAACTAACAATTAATCAACAGTGAGTCAAGTGTGTATGGTCCAGACAAACAATTATAAGCCAATAATAATAATAATATTCAATAAATAACTAAATAAGTAAGTAAATAATTAACTGAAAGACAAAGACACTTTTATGATTTAGAAACACAAATATAAAATACACAAAATTTAACAAGTAGAGAAGAAAACTCAGTAAGAAACAAACAGGCAAATATTGTGACAAACACACAAATGACATTACAAATTATAAGGACACAGCGAACATTTTGCAACGGTGACGGACAAAGAGAAGAAATTAGCACAATCAATGAGTAAGTTACCGTCAAAACAAAATCGGGTTTGAATTATAATGATCTCTTTCTACAATAAGCCCTGATGACGACACTATTTCTCACTTCTCTGATTTTATTCCTGTACATTCCATTTCACTATCATTGAATCATTGTAGCAAAAAAATTGTCTGAATGCGTTGGCTATGAAGCCAGGAAGCATCCGTTCAAAAGGTGCGCTTTGAGAATCAAAATGGAATATTGGATACGAAATGTGACCAAACAATTATCAGCTCTTTGATCGTAACAGTTTTTGTAAATGTACGGATATTATGCCCTGATACCTTGTGTCCTGAATACTTTAAGATTGTTTTCCTCCTTTCCTCAAGTTAGTGCTATATATGAGCATTATTACAATGCGTGTGCAATTTAGCGTCCAAGGAGCAATGCGCTGGTTGTCCGTACTTTCCCGGAAATACACCGTGAAAATCTTGCAATTCATGCTCTATACTGTAATTAGTGTTCAATTTTGTTTCCACCATGCAATGTGCGAATTTTCCAGAAAAGTTATTGGGAATTAATTTACCTTGTTACGTTACATTTAGAAAATTAGGACGTTTTATTAATGATGCCAAACGACGTAGAAGACTTTTTAAGTACAATTTTGCTCCGTTTTGGCGAGCCTCGCTCCGTTCACCCAGATACAGAGTCGTCGGTTATATTAAGGCACGAATCAATATATAGAAGACCAGATCAGTGAAAAAAATCAGTTTCAAATGTAAAATGAACAGTTGTAAAATATATCACAGTATTACCTTTCTCGACAGAATTGATGCCTAGTGCATATTTCATCATGGGGATAAGATACCGCATCTTTAACTGCCGGCTTGAGATTGCTACATCAAATCTCCCCTAGCGTTAAAATTCTTTCATTTCTCCCTTCCGTCACCTAAATATCTACCAAATCATTCTGTGCGATCTACCGGTAGTTCACGATAGATAAGTTGCCGACCATTTTGTTTCTATAGTTCCACAGCTTTTACTTCCGTAGCGGAGTGAAGTGTTGCAGACGTCATTATTCTAAGTCTAGCTTCGAGGGATGAGGTGACCCGTTTTCTTACTATCTGCCTTTGTCTTCCCTAACTCAAAATAAGAGTCATTTTTCTCAGTTACAGCTGGGTGCAGTGGCTTCGAACCCGATACCTTACAGCGAGAGGTCAGGGATCTAACCACTCTGCCAATCGGACGCTCAGCCGACCCTTTAAATAAAAGCTAAGAAAGGATAAGACTCAAGAATACACTTATATATATATATATATATATAAATTTATTTATTTAAGACAAAAATAACAAAACAGTAACATCAATAAAGAAGGCATTAGAAGCCCTATTTCCTTTTTTATCCATCTGCCATCCTTTAATTACAGATGGTCATTTCAATTCAGTCATTCTGCTGGTTCCACTAACCGTGCGTGACTTACCCTTCATGGAAATGGAAAACTCCACCTCCTGAAAGTCGAAACTGTTGTTCACTCGACACTTGTACTTCCCAAGTTTGGAAGGCAGAGTAACATTGGGCACTTTACTTGCGTCAAACATCAGGCTATCAGCGCTAAGGTCCCATCTAGCATTAATGGAAAACATACTTAATGTTAGAAATTGTCATCTTAATTGAGTAGAATGAAAGCTATTAATCATCATCATGTTCATATGACACTGTTGACCACCACCTCTATGAGTGCCCAGCACTCTATGATGTCACAAAAATGCTCCTGCCTGCAAGGCTAGATAAGTGGAACACCTTATATAGAGCAAAAGAACAAATTGTCAACACATGCAGATACATGGCATTGGGCTGAAGAGCTACAGCCCAAACGCCGCTGGATAAATAACAACATCATCATCAGCTCCCATCTCAACATATAACGTTGGCTGCTATGGATCTCCAACGTCTTCTGTTTCTTTTCTTGATAGTGCACTTTTGTAGTGGTTTTGATGGTATTGTATGATGGTGATATTACTAAGTGTGATGTATGAGGTCAGCTGTGAAGGCTCCTGAGATAAAATGTAGTTGTGAATTTTCAGAAGGCCTTTCTTGCTACCACTACGACCTCACACCTATCTTTTTTTCTAATAAATGTGGCTACGTTACAATCTAGGGTACTGAATGTAATGTGTTGTATTAACATATACAAACACACACACACACACAGATATTAAATAATATAATATTATCAATAAAATTTAGAACACAATGAACTAAATTCAGCTGGTGAATTTTTAGAAAGTAAATCTTTTTTTAAATTTATTTGTTCTGAACCAAGGTTTTATTTTGGCCAGAACTTATGCAAAGATTTTGAAATTTATGAATGAATGGCATGAATAAAGGGCATGTTAAATGAAAGATGTTTACATATGCAATCTTCAAGATTAATTATAGTATTACTGTTCGTAATGTTAATTTTCCTGGGAAAACTATGAATGGATGTGCTGTTGGGGTGGCTTCATCCCTCCCTGTTTATGCCTACAAAACATTGTCCATTAATGATGGAAGAAAATGGGATGCTTCAGTAGTAAATTCTCTTGGGTGCTAGTTTTATGAAGTTGGTGTAAGTTCAGCAGGCCAGCTAGCCTACTCAACTTTGCCAGATTTGTTCTGGTGCTGGAATCTGATGGCCCCACCTCTCCGTGCTTGAGCAATACAAAGATGTTCTGCCGAAATGTACACTGCACGGGTCCTCACTTCAATTATTAATCAGCATTTGACACCACCTTAGTGTCAAGATCGAACTCACAGCTCTGAAATAAAGTATTGGTTTTTGCTCAGAACCTTACCTAATAAGCCACTTCTACACATAACAAATTACAATAACACCACATAAACAGGGTCAGTTCTCTCTGACCAGACAGCACATCTTACCTAGTTGGTTTCGCATAGGGTAAGTTTCCCCAGTCTACAGATTCTGAAATAGGTGCATTATCTCACTGCCATACAATAGGATAGGAGATATGTTTCACCGCTCTCAACACTTGATCACCCCTTCCTAAACCTTGCTGTAGTTTATATATATTGTTTGTCCCTAGACCCTGAACTAGGGCGGGGGGTCCAGAGCCAATCCTTACTTGTTTGTAAGGCTAGATTTCGATATGGCAGTATCAAATCACTCGAACATTAAACAATATTCAAAATATACAAAGAAATAATTTCAATCTTACCAGATTATGAATAAAGAACACAGAAATGCTAGCAAAACTCAGCTGAGCTGCTGGCTATAGTATGGCGTCCCTGAACTTATTTCAATTTATTTCATTTGGAAATCACCACACTTGAAATTTACTGTGTCTATCACTGGACAACTATTGAGGAATGGAAAAAAAGCTCGTCTGAGCGCGGATAATATGATTGTCTGTGGCCAATCAATGCCTTGGTTTTTTTTTAAATTCAAATTTCCTACACTAAAGTCATTTCAGTCATGCTTCAGTCAAGTATGGATTTTTATCTGTTAGTCTGTCCGTCTCTACTTGCGTTTTCACAAAAACGTACTTGATTTTTGAACCAACCTTTCTCTCCCCTCCAAAATTTTGTCGTTAAAAGTTATTTTTAGACACAGCTCCCACCAATATCCCCCGCTTTCATTCTAACTAGATTTGAACACTTGCGTCTCAAGGTCGCGATTTTTTGTGCAAATAGTGATATGTTAGATTCAATGCAGTCTTTCGCTGATGTGAACAACACTGTCTTTTGTCATTATCTTCATTATTATCTATCCGTCTGTAAAATTAAAAGTATATTATTTCACTGCTCAAGATGGGTCATCCGGCCATCTAATTTTTATATTCCTAACATCAATATTAAGAAAAAGTTACTTTTTAAATTTTGTAATATTTCAAGCATCTGCGTTTTTTTTTTCCGCTGAATTCAAATAAAAGGCTTGGTATCGCAAAAGCGTCCAATAAATGACTGTGGCGTATCATATCCAGGGTCCCTTCTGTCGAGTTCCTTACTTTATGTCAACTTGGGGAACGTGACTTTTTTCCTCCGTTCCCCCCCCCCCCCCCCCCCCCCCCCCCCCCCCCCCCCCCAATTGCGTCTCCTTAGCCTTGCTAGTCTCACGCAATTTTTTTCAGTCATATTTTTTTTTTCCTTTTGATCCGCCGTTCTCATCCCTCCAAATGGTAACCGTTTTGATTTCCCGTCTAACAAGTCAATTTTTATGGAGGGTGATGACCCGCGGTCAGGGCGATCATGTACTATCAGCAGCTTACGCATTATGTTTTTATCCTTACATTTTATCCTTTGGAGATATTTTTACGTTGTATCACTTGTTAATTTTATGACACATCTCCCCACTTGAAAACATGCCTACGGCAAGTTCTAAAACCAGTGATACACATAGATAAAATCTCTCCTCACGTCTGCCATTACTCTAATTTTGATCACAGGGGTGCCGACTGAGGAAATCTGCACCGACATTCAATTTGCCTGGGATATATTGGATACTAAACTGATAAGGTTGAAGTAATAAAGACCACCTCAGCAATCTTGCGTTTTCATGCTTAGCCTGAGATAAGAATACGAGAGGCTGATGATCCGTCTCCACCACAAAAGTCCTACCATACAGATAGATTTGAAACTTCTTTATTGCCCAGATTAACGCTAAACATTCTTTTTCGCTTGTGGAGTATCCTTGTTCCGCCTTATTCAATTTGCGGCTTGCATAAGCGACTGGTTTCAGTTCCCCATCAGGTGAAGATGATCTTTGCAACAAAGCCCCTCCGAGTCCTACATTACTTGCATCGGTTCTTAAGACAAAGTCCTGTGTCAAATCAGGCAGTTTGAGAATAGGCCTGCTAGTGAGTTTTTCCTTTAACTCTTGGAACGCTAGTTCACATTGTGCAGTCCAAATAATTTTATCTGGAAGTCCCTTGCGAGTCAGATCAGTCAGAGGAGCACAAATAGCGTTAAAATTTTTGATGTATTTCTGATAAAATCCGCATAACGACACGAATGATCGCACGTCCTTTTTTGTTTGTGGTCTAGGTGCTCTCTGCAGTTTTTCCAAGTTCTTAGGATCAGGGGTCATGTTACCCTGATATACAGTGTGTCCCAAGAATTCCAACTCTTTGCATCCAATACAACATTTTGTTGGCCTAGCAGTTAAGTTCGCCTCCCGAAGTCTATTAAATAACATTTCTAGAGCTTCAATGTGTTCTTCAAATGTCTCTGTGGCGACGAGAATATCATCCATGAAATTCGTGATACATGGGTTATTCAGGGGATCCAACAATTTGCGCATCATCCTTGAAAATACACTCGGAGCATTTTTCAGTCCGAATGGTAGCATATTGAATTCATAATGTCCATCCGAGGTGCTAAAAGCCAAATAAGGTCTCACTTCAGGCTTCACTGGGATCTGGTAATAGCCTTTACTAAGATCCACCTTTGAAAAGTATTTTGCCTTGTTCAGTCTGGCAAATAACTGTTTTGTGTCTGGTAATGGATCCACTTGTCCTTCTGTGACAGCATTCAGTTTCCTGTAATCTATGCACAGTCTGTGTTCCCCAGACGGTTTTCTCAACAAAACGACACTAGAACTAAAAGATGATTCACTGTGCGAAATAATCCCCTCCTTCAGCAAATAATCTATTTCTTCCTTCAATGCCTTCTCCTTCGCAAACGGAATAGAATAGGCTCTCATACAGATTGGGTTTGAGTCTACCAGTTTCATGTCATACTGTAGCAAATTTGTATGGCCTGGTTTATCTGTTAGTACATCTGTATGTTCCTCCAGAACCTGTTGAACTCTCTCCCTCTGGTTTTTAGTCAGGTGCTTACTGACTTTTACCTGTGCTGCTGTTTCACAAGGATGTAATGGGTATTCATGTGAGGTGAGTGGTTCCTTTTGCATCTGGGTTGCAATAGCCAAGGTCAATAAGGGGGTGCTTTCCTGGAGTGGTCTGTCCAGATACTTCTTTAATAAGTTTACATGATAAACTTTCTCCTTCCCCTTTTTGTCAATTTTATAGTTTGTTCTAGACACCTTCTCTAGAACCGTATATGGACCTTGCCAACCAATTTGTAATTTATTCTGGCTACCGGGTAGTAGAAGAAGCACCTTCTCTCCCACAGCTAGTTCTCGGTCCTTTGCCTTCCTATTAAAATATGCTGCATGTTTCTTCCTGGCTTGTTTCAAATTATCATTTGCCAGTTTCCATCCAGCTTTCAAACGAGTGGTCAGTTCGTTCACGTATTGATAAGATGAGGTAACAGGTTCTTCCGCCTTCTCATCCGTCCAGGTCCTTAATAAAGCTTCTAAAGGACCTTTTATTGGCCTCCCAAATAGCAGAGTTGCGGGAGCCATCCCGGTTGAACTATGTGGTACCTCCCGATACGCAAACAATGCGGCGGGCAGGAATTGATCCCACAGATCCGGTTTTTCGTGTGCCAGCTTTCTCAGGATAGAAATGAGAGTCCCGTTGAACCTCTCTACCTGGCCGTTCCCTTGTGGATGGTACGGACTACAATGAAAGTGTCTGGCTTGAAATAGTTTAAAAACTTCTTCCGTTAGTTTCCCCTTGAACTGAGATCCATTATCCGTCAAGATTTGATGCGGGAATCCTAATCGGGTAAATATTGTAAGTAGTGCCTCTGCTACATGTTTTGAATCAATTGATGGCAGGGCTACCGCCTCTCCCCACATAGAACAAGTGTCCACCAGAGTAAGGATGTAACTGTTCCTCCTCTGGGTCCGAGTGAGAGGTCCCACAATATCCACTGCAACCCTCTCAAAAGGTGTTCCCACTATGGGCATTTCCCCTAGAGTTGCAGGAGCAGTCCAGTGCTTTGGAGCTACCCTTTGACATTCAGGGCAGGATTTGACATATCTTTTTATATCCTCCGTTATCCCTGGCCAGAAGTAATGACAAGCTATACGCTGTCCTGTGGCGCTGATCCCCATGTGACCACTGAAGGGAATCGCATGCCCGAGTTCCATCACTTTATCTCTATATGAGGTGGGAAGAACCAGCTGGTTGTGACCATTTGTTCCAGTTCCGGCCTTCCTGTATAATAGTTTGTTCTTCATGAAATATTCCCCCTTGCTCGGAGGTGTGTGGCATTTGGGCAATTTTTTAAAACATGGCTTGAGTGTCCTATCCTCAGCCTGCGCCTTTCTCATCTCCTCTGGATGAGCATTTATAGGTTCACCTTCTTCCTCCTTCTTCTGTGACCTGGTCTGCACTGTCGCCATGATCACAGGTTTCTCGGGATTCCCCAAGAAGACGTATCTACACCCCAATGTCAGAGGGTAGATTGGTTCATCTATCACTGCTGCTCTGATTTCTCCTTCCACATAGCGAGTTTTCACCGTTATCCTTGCGATGGGAAGTGTCATGAGTGGTATGTCCTTAGTCGCCCCTTGTATTTCCACTGTTTCTGTGGTATACTGACTTGGGTCCACTAGGCTAGACTTCACAACTGAATCATAATCCAAACCTGTATCATAAAGGCACCTTATGGTGACCCCATTACAAATAACATCCTCACAAACTGGGGGGTGATAAGGTTCCTGTTGTCCATTAGGATTAACCTTTAATCTTTGCGTCCCCGACTTCATTGCAGCAATGTTTGAAGGTTTCCTTCTACAAAATTCGGTGTTATGGTTATCTTTCTTGCACCATTTACACCATCTTTTTCCTTGGTTCAACGGTTTTCTTTCATTGAACTTTTGGTCATTGAACTGTGAGTTTCTGTCGCGATAGTCATTTCTTGGCCGCTCAAAGTTTGTCCTACCTTTATTTCCCTGCTCTCTATTATCAAATTTATTAAATTGCTGTGGAGCTTTAAAATTGTCTATGTGCTTCTTTTTAGCACCACTTACCTCTGCCTGGGCTGCCTGATACCTCTCAGCGACATTTAAAACCTCTCCCAACTTCTCTGCACCTTGTTCCATGAGAAATTTTCTCATGTCTGGAGCCATGGACTCTCTCAATTGCTCAATCATGATCATTTCTTTAAGATCTTGGGTCTTCCCCAGAGCAGTCCATTTCTCCAAATAGGTTTCCAGTCTAGCAGAGAATTGGTGGTATGTCTCCCCAGACAACAGTTTGGCATTTCTAAATTTCTTACGATAAAATTCACCATTCTTCTCGTACCTTAATAACAAAGCCTGCTTTAACATGTCATAATTGTCTTGGTCTTCCCTGTTCATTTTAGCAAAGACTTCATAAGAAGTACCTCTCAGTCCTTGTGATAGCTTTAAACTCCACCTCTCTCTCTCTAACCCATATGTAGTAGCTAATAACTCAAAACGTCCTAGGTACCCCTCTATGTCATCGTCTTTTTCAACAAAATGGTCTAAATGAAACCCCATAGCTGAGTTTGAGGCTCCCAAACTAGGCGTAGCATCTGAGGCAAAAGGGCTGGCACCATTTTCAGGAGCCTGGCCTTGTAACTCCAGCTCCCTTAGTCGTAATTCGTGCTCCCTTTGCAACCTTCTATCTTCTGCCTCCCTTTCGGCCTTTTTATCTTCTGCCTCCCTTTGCTGTCGTTTGTCTTCTGCCTCAATCTGCAGCCTCTTAATTTCTCTATCAGCCTCAATTTGTAACCTCTTCTCTTCAGCCAACCTTTCAGACTCTAATTTTCTTTCAGCCTCTTTTTCTAATCTCCTTTCTTCCCGTTCAATATATTTATCACATTCAGCCGTTACGTATTGAATTAAAATCTGACCATCCATTCCCATCTCCTTTGCGGTCAGCACAGCAGCTGATCTAAATTTTGCTAGCTCCGCCATACTTTCTAAACAAATCTAGCAATAAGCAAAGTAAAATTTCCAATCACTAAAGTAATTATAATTATTCTAGACCAAAATAATTCTAATTAACTAATTAACTAACACTGGCTGTGAAGATTCACCAACTTCTAATTGCCCTTTTAATTTAAAGGGACACTTTTAATTTTAAGGGAATTTTACAATTTTGTTCCCCTAATTTTATTTCTCCCACCAGGAGATCCTTATATTACTGTTTATGCTAATTATCCCTGGACAAGACCCCAATATATGTAGTGGTTTTGATGGTATTGTATGATGGTGATATTACTAAGTGTGATGTATGAGGTCAGCTGTGAAGGCTCCTGAGATAAAATGTAGTTGTGTGAATTTTCAGAAGGCCTTTCTTGCTACCACTACGACCTCACACCTATCTTTTTTTTCTAATAAATGTGGCTACGTTACAATCTAGGGTACTGAATGTAATGTGTTGTATTAACATATACAAACACACACACACAGATATTAAATAATATAATATTATCAATAAAATTTAGAACACAATGAACTAAATTCAGCTGGTGAATTTTTAGAAAGTAAATCTTTTTTTAAATTTATTTGTTCTGAACCAAGGTTTTATTTTGGCCAGAACTTATGCAAAGATTTTGAAATTTATGAATGAATGGCATGAATAAAGGGCATGTTAAATGAAAGATGTTTACATATGCAATCTTCAAGATTAATTATAGTATTACTGTTCGTAATGTTAATTTTCCTGGGAAAACTATGAATGGATGTGCTGTTGGGGTGGCTTCATCCCTCCCTGTTTATGCCTACAAAACATTGTCCATTAATGATGGAAGAAAATGGGATGCTTCAGTAGTAAATTCTCTTGGGTGCTAGTTTTATGAAGTTGGTGTAAGTTCAGCAGGCCAGCTAGCCTACTTAACTTTGCCAGATTTGTTCTGGTGCTGGAATCTGATGGCCCCACCTCTCCGTGCTTGAGCAATACAAAGATGTTCTGCCGAAATGTACACTGCACGGGTCCTCACTTCAATTATTAATCAGCATTTGACACCACCTTAGTGTCAAGATCGAACTCACAGCTCTGAAATAAAGTATTGGTTTTTGCTCAGAACCTTACCTAATAAGCCACTTCTACACATAACAAATTACAATAACACCACATAAACAGGGTCAGTTCTCTCTGACCAGACAGCACATCTTACCTAGTTGGTTTCGCATAGGGTAAGTTTCCCCAGTCTACAGATTCTGAAATAGGTGCATTATCTCACTGCCATACAATAGGATAGGAGATATGTTTCACCGCTCTCAACACTTGATCACCCCTTCCTAAACCTTGCTGTAGTTTATATATTGTTTGTCCCTAGACCCTGAACTAGGGCGGGGGGTCCAGAGCCAATCCTTACTTGTTTGTAAGGCTAGATTTCGATATGGCAGTATCAAATCACTCGAACATTAAACAATATTCAAAATATACAAAGAAATAATTTCAATCTTACCAGATTATGAATAAAGAACACAGAAATGCTAGCAAAACTCAGCTGAGCTGCTGGCTATAGTATGGCGTCCCTGAACTTATTTCAATTTATTTCATTTGGAAATCACCACACTTGAAATTTACTGTGTCTATCACTGGACAACTATTGAGGAATGGCAAAAAAGCTCGTCTGAGCGCGGATAATATGATTGTCTGTGGCCAATCAATGCCTTGGTTTTTTTTTTAAATTCAAATTTCCTACACTAAAGTCATTTCAGTCATGCTTCAGTCAAGTATGGATTTTTATCTGTTAGTCTGTCCGTCTCTACTTGCGTTTTCACAAAAACGTACTTGATTTTTGAACCAACCTTTCTCTCCCCTCCAAAATTTTGTCGTTAAAAGTTATTTTTAGACACAGCTCCCACCAATATCCCCCGCTTTCATTCTAACTAGATTTGAACACTTGCGTCTCAAGGTCGCGGTTTTTGTGCAAATAGTGATATGTTAGATTCAATGCAGTCTTTCGCTGATGTGAACAACACTGTCTTTTGTCATTATCTTCATTATTATCTATCCGTCTGTAAAATTAAAAGTATATTATTTCACTGCTCAAGATGGGTCATCCGGCCATCTAATTTTTATATTCCTAACATCAATATTAAGAAAAAGTTACTTTTTAAATTTTGTAATATTTCAAGCATCTGCGTTTTTCCGCTGAATTCAAATAAAAGGCTTGGTATCGCAAAAGCGTCCAATAAATGACTGTGGCGTATCATATCCAGGGTCCCTTCTGTCGAGTTCCTTACTTTATGTCAACTTGGGGAACGTGACTTTTTTCCTCCGTTTCCCCCCCCCCCCCCCCCAATTGCGTCTCCTTAGCCTTGCTAGTCTCACGCAATTTTTTTCAGTCATATTTTTTTTTTCCTTTTGATCCGCCGTTCTCATCCCTCCAAATGGTAACCGTTTTGATTTCCCGTCTAACAAGTCAATTTTTATGGAGGGTGATGACCCGCGGTCAGGGCGATCATGTACTATCAGCAGCTTACGCATTATGTTTTTATCCTTACATTTTATCCTTTGGAGATATTTTTACGTTGTATCACTTGTTAATTTTATGACAACTTTCAAGAAACTCACGCCACGCCTTACATTTACTTCTTTATTCATGAAACTTCACCTCCCCAAGGAACACGGGTCTTCAACAAACGCATGCTAAATCCTTCTGTTCCGTGCCATCCGCTCAAGGTTTTTGCATGACTTTTTTACCCCTGTCATTTATGTCAATATTTTTTCCCTTCTCCGAGTGTATTTCGGTCTCAATCCACCTCTTTTATCCTGGAGATTCTAGACTAAAGACTGTCTTGTAATGCTATCAAAAGGTTTCCTCAGTGAGTGTCCTATCCATGACTAGCGTCATCTTCTCATGTCTTGTTCCACTGGCAGTTGTCTGCTTCTTGTCATCATTTCCACGTTGGTAAACCTGTCATAGCATTTCAGTCCTCCATTTCTACTCAAGCACCCATTTACGACAGTATGTTAATTTCTTGATTGTTGTTTTTGTTGTTCTCTATGTTTCAGAGCCATACGAATGTACTAACTTGACATATGAGCTGAGTATTTATATTTATGTACGCGGCTTCGCCTATAATCCATTGGTTATGTGACATAATATGCTAAGATTTAAAAAAGAAAATTAATGTCAATACTAATTTCATAACTTTGTTTTTCACAACCAAAATATGTTAACATATATGAACAATTTTAAAGTTATGTCGTGTTTTAAAGTGGAACCAGAGATGAGGAAAAGACTCAGCCGTTTAATAGGGCAAATAAAAAAGGTAAAGGATCCCGTTACACGCCCATTAAGGCTTATTGGGAATATGGTGTTAGGCCTATATGTTATTGACCATCGACACACTAGGGGTGATGTGGTCAGCATCACGCCGGCTGCCTTAACCTTCCCAGAGTTGCTCTGGTACCCAATTTATGAGGTTGGGTAGACCCCGGAGCCGTTTGCGGTCTAAAAAATCCCACCTCAACTGGGGGTCGAACCATGGACCACCGAGCTAGGAAGCCAGTGGCTTAACATAAAGGTATGTTTCAGGCACACGTGAGAAATAACGAAGTAGAAAACTAGAAAACAGAAAAACAACAGACGTGAGTGGCTTACCGGAGAATCGAACCCAGGACCTTCCGAACGGCACCACCTCCTATCTACGGAAGCGAATCGCACTATCCTCTTTGCCAACTAGGCACCACAAAAAATAGTGCGTCGTTGATATCTTTAAAAGGACAGTCTTTGTCAAGGAATTCTCAGCGTAAGAGATGTAGAGGATAGCCAGAAAAGACACACGGAAAAGAAAAATTGAAAAGACGACAGACATAAAAGGGATAAAGAAGAAGTGAACAAACCTAGAACGCATGTCACATGACAGGAAGTTGCGGCTTAAACTTGGTGAAGCTCCGTGCCTCACAAGGAGCAGACGGGTACTAACGGTGGTAATAAATGAGCAGCAGCTTGGAGACTTTGTCAGGCCATAAATCGAGGATTCATCAACAAAAGAGAAACTGGTAACAAGATGAAGATGGATGTATACCGCTCCACCTGTGTTTCAACCTTGACTTACGGATGTGAGTCATGGGCGATGACTACATTTCAACAAAGCCAGCTACAAACCTCAGAAATGAGATATCTGAGGAAGTTGGTTGAAGTAACAAGAAGAGACATGGTCCGCAACCAGACGATACTTCATGGCCTCAAAACCTTGCCCTTGCAGACCCGAGTAGAACCATCCCAAATACGACGGTTTGGCCAAGTCTGCAGAATGAGAGACCATCGACTACTTCTACAAATATAGGAAACTAAAGATCAGGGATCCAGACCTCCAGGACGACGGGGTTCGCTGGGAAGACAAAATTAGACAATCCCTGATGGACTGGGGACTAGATTGGAACCAGGCCAGGAGGAAGACAGCCGATAGGATAGTAGGGCGCTCACTCAGGCAAACGACTGCACCCTAGTGATGAAGAGGGACGCCTAAGTAAGTGATAAGAAATGTCTTGTGGACTGAAATAAAGAGTTTCTGAAGTTAAGTTACTAATATGTTCACCTTACTCCATCCATATTTTTAACATATCATTTTCGCTATCTTTCCTTATGAAGCATTGAACCACTGCTGGTCCCTTTGCCGGAAACATGTTGTCACATCGGCGACCCCTCGGAACTACTCGGAGCTCAATCTATATTTGAAAAAACGTTATTTATCCTTCTAATAAACAAATAGGGCCTATAAACAGTAAATAAATAATACACACAAACGAGGTTTGTTGCAAGCTCTTTTAAGAAATAATGAAGTAGAAAACTAGACAGAAGTGATTATTTACTGGGGACTCGAACCCAGACCCATCTGAACGGCACCACTGCCTGCGTATGGGAATGAAACGTGATTAATCACACTGCCAACTAGGCACCACAAAAAAGGATAGTGCTTTGTGGGCAGTGGGAATTAGCACGACCGCACAAAGTAAGTACAGAATTAGGGACTGAGGAACGACTCAGACTAATTATATACACAATCAATTACACAGCATATTAATTCCTCAAAGTAGAGGTCAGATCTGATAAACTTGGTTAAAAGGGAGATAAGAAACGGCAATTATTCAGTTAAAGACGACGACGGTTAGCTCTCTTTGTTATGTCTGTAAAGCCCAGCTTTATCTTTCTATTAAAACAAAAATTAATATTACTTAATGCGTCCCTTACACAAAAGGAGGATTGATGAGGTCTTCACTGGTCAAGGTTACTCCATTCAGTTCCCACAATTTATTAATCTTGCAGCAGCTGTCTCCCTTCGCTTGAACACTAATATCGATGACGTCATTGCTGGATATTTCAATGACTGATGCCGGTTGTTTTATGATTTTAATAGACTCTGAAATGTACATGGCACAACATGTTAGTGCATTAATTAAATAATATAACGGACAGATAACAATGTTATATTATCGTGACCCAAATAAGTTCTTGTGTAGTCCCAGTTGGTCTCTAAGGATTGAAAGAAAGAATTGTCCTACTGCTGCACAGGAATGTTGTAAACAGTGATTAATATGAAGCTTTTCCTTGAGGCTGAAGCCTCATCATGTAAGATAACTTGATTCATAAACTATTGCTGCAAGAGCCCATTCATGTTTTGCTATGAGCTTCCTTAAAGATACCAGTTGCAATGGTGGCCCCCATGTTCTACAGGGAGCGAAAATGTAAATGCCGATGCTGATAGTTTTCCAATATAATTCGCGGTGACCCCCGGGGAGACAAAGCAGGTTGAATCCCTGTTCCAAGAGCATTTGTTCTATGGTACATTGGATGGTTTGTTACTCTCTTCGGTAGTTCAGCTTGCTGTTGGGCTCTGCTATCTCTTCTATCCAGCATTGTCTGGACGCCAGCTCAGCAGACGAGAACAAGTGATGATTTTCAGACTCCGTACAACAGATTAGGATATCATCTATTCAGCAAGCTAAAGATTGTAACTACCGAGGAGTGAAACTGTGGCACCGCTAAAATGACTGCTGAATGTCTGCTTCAACCATGTCCAACTTATGAGCAACAGGGACAGCATATGTGGCCGTCATCATTACCATACCTGGAAAATATTCAAAGACGTCTGAGAGTGTACGATTAAGAAGAAGATGAAGAAGAAGAAGAAGACGAAGAAGAAGAACCACTGTTCCCGTCAGGTACTAAGGTAGAGTTATTCTTTGAGCTAGCAACCCTAGAATCCGGCATTAGGCATTACGATTTAACCTACTTTAATCACTCGTTCTCTGGGGGCTCCGCATTAGAGTTCCCGCCTCCGGCATTGAACGATGAGGATCGAAGATTATTTCAAAATAGATATCAAAAATAAGTGCTCTTACATTATATTCTAATATACAACAATATCTACATTTATTAATCATATTTTCACATAAAATATGTTACAACAAAACTACAATCTCAAGTCCAAAGGACCGGACCCCCAATGGAAAGGTCGAAATCGGACCTTGCAATTTCTAAAGCCGATCCTGAACTACCCTATAATCTCAAACAAATAGATACAGAAATCATCTCTGCTGGTTGAATGGGCATTTATTCATGATTATAATTATTAGAAGGAACAATCATAAGTTCAACATTAATGGCATTTTGCTGTTGCTGAAACACAAGAAGCAATCAATAATTATAATATTTTTTCTCCCTCTTACATTGCATTATATTTGGAGTATAACATAGATCATGGACGGAGGAAAAGCCTGACAGAGTGTACTATTAAGACAAGAGATGCTGGAACTCCACTGTAGCCAATCTTTGATTCGCACCTGGCGCTAATGATCTACGGCTGGTGCTTTTGCAAGAAAATCGCATCAGAGGACTCATGTGCTCTTGTAGTGATTGTTTATGTAGCTGTTTGTTTACGTAGCTGTTTGTTTACGTAGCTGTTTGTTTACGTAGCTGTTTGTTTACGTAATGATGTTGTCAGCTCTATGCACAACCTTATATTAGTTGCATGTCTTGTTTGTCCATATAGCTGAGTTCAATATCAACTTCCAGATACTTCTACTACTATTTAGTTGTTCCTCTTCTACCATGGGGTGTAGAGGTTTGCCAGAGCGCCATAGTATCAAATCGGCTGTCTTCCTCCAGGCTTGGTTACAATCTAGTCCTCGGTCCTTTTGAGATGTTCTGGTGTAGATACTTCTGCATTATCTACAAAACGTCACCTAGACCAGGGTTTCTTATTCTTTGCTATATCATGAATCCATTTGATTGTTCGATGAAGGTTGTGAACCCCTTCTTCAGAAGAAAAAAAAAAAGAATTACATTAAAGCATAATAAAAAAATGTAGCGTTTTAATGCAAAATGTTTTCGTCTAAATAGCCTTCGGCTCAATTAAATATTTTTCATAACGGAAACTCCGCTATCGGATGTTGACATTAAAAAAAAAATCATATTTTGTGTACGAAATTCGACGTTCCACTTATCACGGACTATGACACATACTAAGTCAGTGCAGCCTCACTCTTGAACGATACAACTTGAGAATCTATTCCTGAACGGATAATCAATAGTGCCAAGTCCACTAGTACTTCGAGTAACCTTTCGGATATATACTCACTTGTAAGTACAGCTATGTTATCAAAATAAATTATATACAATATAATGAAAGACAAAGCCAGTAGACGTATGAACCTAATTAAACATCTTGCAAGTCCCAGTGGGGAGCAGGAAAAGAGAAATCTGAGACAGCTAAGTCCGATCAGCCATGGATAATAACCTACTACTTACTCAGCAATGAGCAAAACCACTCAAGTAGAATTGGACAAAGTGCAAAACCAAACTCTAAGGTTCATATTTGGGGGCATGATAACCTCTCCAACAGCTGCCTGTGAAATTCATGCAAACATAGATCTACGACGTAAACCTAACTATTCTGGAAGTAAAAGAGCGCTATAGAAGAAAAAGAAAAGAACAACCAAACAGACATCTGGTTGAAAACGGGAAGCCCATTAGCAGATTAAAACAGAAATCACCACTACAAGTAGTAACAACAATAACAAACAACACCACCTCCTACAGATACGAGAAATAATTGAAAAACGCTCAGTCCTTTATCCCGGACAGGAGTTAACATTACCCATAATAAAAACCACACTCATGGATAGTATACAAACAAAAGACACCAACCCAACAGTAGTCAAGACAACTACTTTAGAGATTATAGACAGCTACCATAATACTGCAATGCATTCATATACATATGGCTCTGCCTTCAAAGCCGCCATAAATGCTGGACTTGGGATGGTTACCTGAAATACCCAGATGGCAACACACTAGAAATATACGAACCATGTGGAGAGTTCTGTACTAACTACCAAGCAGAAGTTACAGCAATAAACACCATCCGAATATCACTACTAAGCCAGTTCAAACAAGAAGTCTATAAGCTCTCAGATATCATAATCTTTACTGATTCAAAATCAATACTTCAGTCTTTGGAAGAATACTTTTAAACTGAAAATAGAGAAATAATACAGCTGGCTGAAATAGTTGACAGCCTGCTAACAACATACAACATCGGGGTCACTCTTCACTGGATACCAGGATACACATACACAGATACCAGGCAATGAAAAAGCAGACAGAATAGCAAAACTAGGAACAAGCATAGTTCAAACAAACACTCTAGCCAACATGCAAACAGCGAAACGCATACTCCAAAACAACTTCAAAGAGGAATGGCTGAACCGATGTCCAAAAAGAATCAACTGGCTGTGCTGTGTATAAAGAAATGGCCCAACAAAGCAAAAAAAAAATAAGGACATCAGCAACCTACGACGTGCGAAGCAGCTCACAATCTTCCATCTTAGAACAGAATACACCAAACTCAACAAGCATTAAAACAAATTAAACCTCACACATGAGCATAATGCTAACCTGCCCAGGACTCTCCACAGAAAGAAGGAAGCTATTACTGGGATCTCCAACAATCACAGACACTCTATACAGCACCACTTAAAAGCTACACACGGCTGTTTGTATCCTATACCAGAGCGCTCTTTTAGTTTCGGTGACCGGAATTCTGATACCGGGTATAAAAATTTCATGTGCACCGTAAACGACTACTGAGGGTTTTGGCGGGGAAAATAAGCTGAAGTGTGTGTAAAATCAGTAAAAATTTAAATCATTACACACTCGTTCTGGATAAACATCGCTAACATTATTTTGTGTACTATACCTTTGTTCTGTGTTCTATTTTTGATCGCATTAATATTTGATTGAAATTATATTTGACGGAGTTACAGACTTTTGAAAACAGCGTCATCATTTGAGGAAATTCATAAAAGAAGTAATCTTCTTATTAATGTAATATCTAAAAATCGGCCCATTCGTATGAGTTTATAATTATAAAGACTTCTCGAAGGGAAGTTAAAGATTACTTCCACATACTTATTTTTTTGGTTTCTTATCTTGAGAATGTGTGGTAGTCAGTTTTGTGAGTTTGGCATTATAAGAACAAGCATATTGTCACCAGATTTTATAACATTTAAATTGCTGCAAACGCATTCCTGATACTCGCAAATCTTAAATAAGGTTGTAAAAAAAGAACTTTTTGTAAAGCACCATCTGTTTTTGCATTTTCATTCATTTATAATGATACTTAACTAGACGTATATGAGCGTCAGAAAACATGTAAAGCTATAGATAGATTACTTCCCCATACTTTGATCTATCTTTCAAGTCTTGTTAATCTTGTATTTATAATATGAATGTCTTTTTTTTAATTATATGTGAGATAAGGACTATTCCATTAGTGTTCTTTGGTAGACAATCCTCTGCACACGACGGCTGCCAAAGAATTCTAAGTAACTGTTTGTATATCTTCTTTCATTCACAGTTAAAGCATTCTACAGCCTTGTGTTAGACTTGATACTCCCAAATATTCCATTATCTTTATACATACACAAGTAAACTATACTACATAACAACGAAATGGAACATACTTTTTTGCATCATATGAATTGTGCCAGTGCACTGTGCAGAGCCTGTGGCAAGAGAGCATTAACTTCCAAACCAAAAAGTTCAAATCATAAAGCACTAAACTGTTCTAATTACGTTAATGATCTGTTCTTTGTGTTTGGAATTAACGTATCAGATGATAAACCCACAGAACATTCGACTATATTTTGTAAGAAGTGTTACTTACGAATACAAAACTCAAAGAGGAGGCATAATGAGAAGTGTCTTGAAACAGCCAAGTTACTATCGGAAAACAGTCAGCACATCTGGAAATACTATGACCATTATTTAACTATAAGTGAATGTCAACTGTGCAATTATTTTGCAAAGACATCTTTTGGTGTTTTAAAAACAAAAAGCTGCTCTATCCCCTGTGATGTTCTTTCTGGCCCCTCGATGTCTTGTCAGTCAGTTAGCTGTAGTCAGTCAGTTAGTTGTAGTCAGTCAGTTAGTTGTAGTCAGTCAGTTAGCTGTAGTCAGGATAGCTCTGTACAGCAGGAGGTTGATGTGCCTGCTCACATTAGTGATGATATGGTTCAGCTGGAGGTTGATGAGTCATCTCACATTAAAGGCGATACCATTATTCATTTGGAGGTGGATAACACTACTCGCCCTAGCATGCCAGTTTTTGTTGCCAAATCTACACCTACCAAGTCAGTTATACATACGACAAGTACATCCACCTCGCCTGTCTTCAAAAGCGACATCACAGTACAACAGGTACTTGCTAAGCCACCTTCACAACTACTAACACAAGAGGAAGAAACCCTATTCACATCTATTGTTAGAAAAAAAATGGAAACAGCAAAAAATAATATCATAAAATGCAAAACCAGAGGACAGCCTATTGTACTACAAAAACTAATTAAACATAGAAGAGAAACATCTGCCACCAGAATGCCAACAAAACGTAAGCGATCTCAATTTCTCCACACTGTTAGGAAACATATTGCTGGAACATCAACTGACTGCGGCAGGCACATGAACTACAACGCTGTTCAGAAACATCACGTCAGGAAATTTGCAGGAAAGAAGGCATTGAAAGTAGAGTTAGAATATCCAAAAAATTAGCAATAGCCATGAAGGAAACAGTAGGTCTTACGTGGGCACAGGAGAGAAAACAGAGAATTTTGAAAGACGCGCCAGCGGTATTAAAAATATAACTTCACAATTAAAATTTATAATGGAAACTCATTTGTTACAAATTTCTCCATCTGTGAATGTACAGATTCCTCGTATAAAAAAGGAAGCGTAAATGATAATTGAGCGAATTTTGGGGGCTAGAGCAAATTATGGCAGTTGTTGCGTGAGAGTGACAGAATTAACAGAGTGTGGAAATCATTTAATAGGTGTATGTTTTATTTATTAAATTGAACATTTCGTTTTACTCATGACCATACTCATTTTTACATGACCATCGTGATGTATGATTGAGATAATTGTTAGCTCTCATGTTTTGGGGACAATTGGGTGTGTTATTTTAAGGTAATAAATGTGGACTTGCAATTTAATGTTTCAATAATTAATGTTTGACGCATGAAACCAAAACAAAACTATGATATCCATTTTCTGCAGGTTTTCTACTTTTGATTTCTGTAATTTGTTATGAATGTTGATTGTGACCGTTTTAGTGTAAATTGCATTAGAAACAAACCCTAACAATATATTTAAAAAAAACGTAAATTTTACACTATTTCGGACTATTATATCTTTTGTTCTAATTGTGATAAAATGTTTGTTCTTGTTCTAAAATTTACTCTAACATTTCTAGTCTAGCTTTACGCAAAATTAAAGCCTGTATTTATAATAATAGGGCACAATGGGCTAATCACCTGTTTGTCAAGTCACTTCGATTACATGTCCTGCCCATGGGCCTTGTGGACTTGGGTCCCCTCTACACCTCGTTTCACGGGGTAGAAGAGGTTCCGATTATGAGATGAGATGAGATTTATAATAATAAAGTAGCCTAAAAGCATTAATTAAGCCCTATCAAAAGTAAACACCGCCACATTTTTTTCTCGTTAGGAAGTTGACCACGTGACCTCTGTCACGAAAGCTATAAATAGCGCGGTCAGGAAAAATTAATACATCGCTCGCAAACAGCCGTGTACAGAACACATGCAAATTCTTCAACTTGGCATTGGCTGCGAAAGAGCGACAAGCTCAGCAACATTAATTAATCAATCCATCAATCAATCAACGAGGTATTTATATTTTACTTTTAAAACGAAAGCTATACATTTTGAATTTTAAATTATGTATACGGACGCCCTAGAATCAATTCATGCACCGCCAAGCGGCCGTGGACCATAGATTAAGAAACCCTGGCATAGAAAGACAAAAAATGTTACACAAAATAACTGGGGAAAAGAAATGAAAAACACTTTTCAGGCCATACACTTTTATTTTAACATGTACTATCATATACTAAAAATAGAATCGTTATGTGATCCTCTTCACAACTTTGTGTACGCCACTGAGTTCTGTGATTCTGTTCACAATTTATTTTCTGTACGTCATCGAGTTCTGCGATCCAGTTCACAGTTTTGTGTAAAACGTCACAAGTTCTGTGATTCTTTCACAGCTGTTTTTTTTAAACGTGATGAGGAAGATGAGATGACACTTAACGTATGACTATTATTGCCCCTGTTCTTTCACCATCTTGGTTTACCCTGTTCAACCTAAGATTTGGTTATAATTAGGGTATTTGGTGTCATTTTATTTTCAGTGTTGTATTATATTTTAATAACTACTGTCTTTTGTAGTTTTTGGTTTTAATTTTTATTAGTATTTGTTTTTTTTAAGTTGGTGGGTTTTTTCCGTTGTCTTTCCTTGTCCTATGCTTAGTCCATCACGTTGCTTTTTTCAATGATTTGTTAGTTTCTGTTGATTAATTTCTATTTGGTTACATTTCTATTCTGAAGTATTGTTATTATTATTGGCAGTATTGTCACTGTTATTAACCTTATGTTTTCCTTTGTTGTATGTTTATATCGTTTAAGTATTGTTTTTTTCATTGTCTTTCCTTGTCCTATGCGTAGTTAGAATTTTGCCTTTTCATGTGTTTTTTGTTGTTTTAATGATTTGTTAGTTTCCGTTGCCTAATCTCTATTTTGCATTAATTTCTTTTCTGGGGTATTATTATTGTTATTCTTCTTACTAATATTGTCACTGTTATTAACCTTATATGTTTTTCTTTGTTTTGTTTATATATCGTTTTAGTATTGATTGGGCTTCCTCTGGGGCATCTATACTTAAAACTTTATCACCTGTCATGTCTATATTGTGATTTCTAAAGTATTTTTTTAATTCTCGCCTCTGTTGCTCGTATTTTTACAGTGGATCATGTAGAGGTCTATATAATTTTCTTCCTGACATTCTTGTCAGCATGGTTCCTCCATCATAAAGTATTCTGCACCGAGACGGAGACGCCACAGCTTTTTGTTCGAGGGCACCTTTAATTCTTCTCTGATCTGGCACGTCCTTGTTGGTTCTTTCTGCAGTTTGTGCATCTCTGCCTTTACTACTGTCCTTCCATGTTGTCTTCCATTCCTAGTTTATAGTTAGCTTCACTTGGCTCTTGATCTCCGTTTTTCCTATGCCTGCTCTTAAATTGTTCTTACTTACTCTTCCATACTTGGCGATCTGGTCTGCCAACTCGTTACCATATATACATTTGTGTGTTGGAACCCACACTAGCCTCACACTACATCCTCTGCTCCCTCGGGATGTATTAATTGCAAGAATGTCTTCCTTTATGTCTGGCCGGCTACATTTTCCTGGGTGTTCTAGTGCTTGTAGTGATGATAGTGAGTCTGTAAATATCGTCACAGCTTCTGGCGGGTTATTATCGATTATTTCTAAACTTTTTGGTATTTCTACCATCTCTGCGGTAAAAATCGAAGCCCCTTCAGTTACACTGTAGCTCTTCTTAATTCCATACTTTGGTGTTACTACTCCTGCACCTAGCTGCCCACTATCACCCTTGGATCCATCAGTGTAGACGGCCAGATTTTGTTTTGTAAGTTGATTTATGAACTTTCTTATTATCATTTTGGCTTCCTTATCTTCTATGTTTTGTTTAATCTTGTCATGTGACCGATAATTTATTTTACCATTTCGTTCCATATGTTATTAACTCTTTTAATGTTCTGTTTTCCTAGACATTTGTATTCTTCTTTTCTTTCTTTCATTTTTCACCTGTTCAAACCCCACCCGCGTTTGGTTACGTTCTGGCTTTCAGTAGAAATCCCCCACTGGTCAGAAACGGTCAGCGTAGCGGCAATATTACAACACGCACCTGGTCCGTCCAGGGGAATTTCTCTGGTCGCTTTAAAACGTTTGATCACGAGCGGCTGGTACCCTTTGAGGCCTGGGTAACGAGTTTGATCTGTTTCAGGGGGAGATAACAATCGCGGTCAGTCTCCGGGTTTTGCCCCTTAAGAACGCAAGAGCCCTCATAATATTATGCATTTCTCTACCTGAGGAAATTTTCTTGTGGCTGTTGACTTCTGATGTCCCTAGAATAACCTTTGTCTTACTCTCTTGATTACGCATTACGCAGATACATCTGTAGAAATATGCAGGCCAGGTGTCCGGGGGGAGCGTCCTTTGTAATCTATAAGAGTAAACGGGTTTAAATAGACAAAGACATTCATGAATATTCCTGGCCCGTAGATGACCATCATGAGATAAGGCAAACTTTAACACAGTACAGTAGAACTCCATTTATCCGAACCCCAATTATCCGAACACCCAATTATCCGAACACTTTTTCCAGGAAAAAAAAAATCAGGCGCCACCAGTCCCGTTAGACTACATTTCTGAATATTTTGATGCGGCAAGCTTCAAATGTGTGCGAACAATTTGTAGAGGATGGGATGGGCTAATGGTCTGTCGCTTACGTACAGGAAGGCAGTTAGATCATAAAGTCAGTTAATATCTGGTTTACCAATCCAGTGTACGTGTGCATTCTAGGCAGAACACTGGCTAAACAGACAGTTCAACTTAAAATAATTGTGTCTGCTACTACAGCAGAATAATTTTGGAGTACAAGTATTTCTCTGTGCGATATGGCATCTTCCAGTAGGCCTAAAGCATATAAAAGGAACCGCAATGTTTTGTCAATTGAAACGAAAACAGAAACTATCAAGAGACTAGGAAAAGGTGAAACTGTGTCTTACGTGCGAGGATTTTCAATGTTGGGAAAGCTACCGTCTCTGACATCAAAAGTAACAAGGATAAAATTATGAGTTTTGCATCGAAATTGGATAGTGAAAATGGGTCTAAGAAACGTAAAACCATGAGAAATGCGAAAGATTTGAAATTGGAAGAGGCTTTGTACACATGGTTTGTGCAAAGAAGAAGCAAAGGGGAACCTATCTCTGGCTCTCTATTGTGTGAAAAGGCACTTCAGTTCAACAATCAACTTGACGGTCCTCCTGACCTCAAGGTTAGCCAGGGATGGTTAAGAAACTTTAAATCTCGTCATGGCATACGAGAATTGGAGATTCAAGGGGAATCTTTATCTAGCGATGCAACTACCGCTGAAAATTTTAAAGGAACATTCTTGGCTTTTTTGGAAGAAGAAGGTTATTCACTCGATGATGTGTATAATGTCGACGAGACTGGCTTATACTGGAAATCATTGCCTCAAAAATCACTTGCATCTCAGCGCGAAGCAGCTGCCCCTTGGTTTAAAAAGTGCAGAGAGAGAGAGTAACAATTTTGGTAGCCGCGAATTGCAGTGGAAGTCATCGTTTACCGGTGCTAATGATCGGCAAAGCCAAAAAAAACCACGTTGTTTAAAGAATGTGACATGGCTCCCATTGTGCTACAAAGCACAGATGAGTGCTTGGATGAAATATTTCTTGATTGGTATACAAATCAGTTCATCCCAAATGTGAAGAGGTTGAGAGAACAAGAAAAGAAAACTGGAAAAGTAATTCTTCTACTGGACAATGCACCATCTCATCCAAAGACGGATACATTGAATGCAGTTGATGCAAATTTTAAGGTAATTTTTCTGCCTCCCAATGTAACAGCACTGATTCAACCAATGGATCAGGGTGTTATAGCAAAGCTTAAAAAGATGTACAAGAAGGAAGTCATGCGTTGTTTATTGTTGGCTGAAGGTGAAGAAAGTGTGGTGGCGTTTTCCAAAAAGCTTAATCTCAAAGACTGCTGCTATATGTTAGCTGACGCTTGGACGCCCTGTCACAAGATAATCTCAACAAGGCTTGGAATAGATTGCTTGGGAAAAAAGGAGGAAATGAAACTACTGCAGTGGACACAAATGATGATTGTATAAATGAAGTTGTGGAACTGTTTCAAGCAATGCCCGGATTTTCGGACTGTGACAAAGATGATGCACACTTGTGGCTAGAAGATGATAATGATTCTGGTTTTCAGTTTTTGAATGACGAAGAAATGTTGTCTTTTGTGCAAGAAGAAAACCAAATACATGTAGTGACCGATGATGAAGACTCCTCAGAAGTACATGATGTACTTGTAAATTATGAAGAAAACCCAAAACGTCGACCAAGTCCTGAAGAGGCCTTTATAGCACTAGAAACAACGATGGCTTGGTACGAGCAAGAAGATGACAGCTGTCCTACACAGCTTCTGCTGTTGAAGAGAATGCGGGACTTAGCAGCCAAAAGGAGACTATCCAGTTTGGTGCAAAAGAGGATTCCTCATTATTTTTAATAGTGAGCTACATCTGTGCAAGTACATGTATACGTAAGTTGTACCTGGTTTTGAATCGTTTGTAATGTTATCTTGAAAATATTTCTCTCTTTTTTTTTAAAAAATAAATAATACTGTACAAGTAGTACATGCACTGCAGTGTAATGAAAGATTTTGGTGATACAGTGATCTAAAACAGTGTGGGTATTATTGTTACAGTACAAGTAAATATGTTTTATAGTGTATTTTCCTTGTGATGGTTAATTATTTTTAGAAATATGTGTACATGTACTCGATACAATATGTAATCCAATTATCCGAACATTTGATTATCCGAACGATGCTCGGTCCCATGGGGTTCGGATAAATGGAGTTCTACTGTACTAGAATGTGTTTGCCTATGTTCTAGTCATTTTCGGGTTTCAGGGAGACCGAATCGCTAGAGCAGACTCCAGTCAGGCGAAGAAAGTTATATACTCTTCGATCTAGAGGGTTTCTGTATACATCTAGCAACGAATCGTCAACCCCGTTCCTGAATCAAAACCCCTTTTTGTCAACGCCAAGTTAAGCTCACGCAGTGCAACGGAGCCAACGCTAAATCTGGAATCACCAAATGCAGTAGTAGTTCTCTACTCGCCTATTGGATTACCAGCCAGAGCATTGCGGCTTCCAGAATATCAAAACCGCCCAGCATGCCTATAGCAGAATTCAATATCACTTGCCTTTTTATGCCTAAACGGGGCACTCAGCAAACCACAGCCAAACCAGTTTAAACAGGATTTACAGCCAAGCAGAGCCTAGCGCCGGATAAGCGCGCCTGGGACTCTTTGTCCTCAAGTGACTTCTTCGGGTGTATTTTCTGGATACTTAAAACCTCGCACGTATGAGCAGCCATCTATGGACAGAGTTCCAGCCCCCCTCACGCAAGTAGAGGTCACCAACGTATAGCACCTTCAAGGAAAGTTGGGTATTTCACTTCATTCATCTTGAAGGATATTGTGGCGTTCTCCAACTTGCGCTTAGGTATAATGATTTAATTCATGGAAGAGTAAACAGTAGCCAAGTGGTCATAAGAGAGTCCTTAAACTTGCTACATAAACAGCCACACAAGAATTGAAGAAACGTCCAGCTTATTCACATCACGAACATGTTTATTACAAATAAAGCGTATGCTCCAATGAAGTATTACTTGTAAGAACTCTGTCACTACACATCTCTAACTCCCCTGTCATAGGGTAAATGCAATTACTGGCATATAACAGTCTGACCGTAAATGTCGAGATCCAGTCATGTAATCAGCTGTATCTATGAACATACGAATATATAAGAACAGGAACATCGGCCGTCTTCAGTCTGCAAACATCACTATATCATTTCTATCCACTCATCTACCTATCCTGTGAATGAATCAGGCACTCTGTCATTCCAGGATGACAAGACTAACTTCAGAACATATCTATCAAACACACTGACATCTGAAATATCTCGGAGCGATTTACACATGCATCCTCCCTCTTCCACGACACACCGCTCAATCCCCCGTGAACATTATGCTATCATCTCGCCTCCTTTTGACCTCAGATCGGAATCTTGTGGACGAACATTTAATTCTAGTATAAGACGTCGTATCTGCCGCAATGTACGTCACAGATATTTATCCGTAAGACACTTTCTGGAGCTAGCACCTTTGGTCCCACGAAAAAGCGGACAGGCTGTCGCTCAGTTCGTTTATTTGGTCAGCAGGAGATAAACAACGTCTTCCAGTGTTCCCTCGCGCAATTAGAGGTCACCAACGTTTAGCCCGACAAGGAAAGTTCGGTATTTCACTTCAGTCATCTTGAAGGATATTTATCGGTAAGACACTTTCTGGAGCTAGCGCCTTTGTTCCCCGAAAGCGGACCCTCTGTCGGACAGCTTAGTTATTTTCTCCGCGTTCTACAGGTTTTATGAGTGTTGGTGGTGTGTGTGTTTGTGGGTGTGTATTTGCATTATTGGTTTGTTATTGATGATTATTTATGACTACTGATGAATATTTTATTATTGATGTAATTTATGCTGTGTATGATGATATGCATTAATTCCATGCTTTTCTTCTTTAATAAAGTTTACACATTTATTAATGCGCTGTTCCCGACCCTTTTCATCCATAATTAAACTTGTTTAGCTCTTTACTATAATCTCTATGTTTGATAAGAGAAAAGAGTGAGAGCAGGAGATGCTTAGACAGTGAAAAGTGAGTTGAGGCTTGGAGAGAGAGATCATTTTGGTAAATCTTCTTCCAGGTTGTCTCAAGTCCATCTCCTATTTACACCTTTCTGTGTGTGTAATCTATAACTCTGCCAGTCCACTATCCCTTGTCGATTTCACTACTATTGTCCAACTCGACAAATACTCTACACTTTACTCAACCACGACAATTAATGGGAGCCCGTCCGAGATTCTAGAACCCATCTAGTACGACATTTAATATGTGCTCGATCCGAGGATGAATCTCTCACAAGATTCTATCTTGATTCTTAGAGTTTAGTGTTCTGCAGATTATAGGAATTGCTATCCCTAGACATTTCGAACTATTTCTTTTGGGTGGAAGTCGGAACAGCGTTTTTTCTCCACAGCAATCATAAATATTAAGTTACATTTATTGTTCATGCTACACATGAGACAGCTGGAAAAGGTTGCTGGTATCACTGCTGAGTTTTTTTGGTTGACAAATCTGACGACTATAGATGTAAAAGTCAGAAAAAAAATTTTTAAGGGTTGATATTTTTTTCTCAGGAGTAGCTCTTTAATCTGAGATAAGAAGCTACAGATAGTCAGTTACGAGCTTGCATTTGTACCAAGGGAAGGTGTTCATTCGGATGATAGTAACCAATCCTCTCAATAGCTTAGTACTGACAGAACTGGGGTGAAGTGATAGTAATAAGTTTTACATCACTTCCATTTTTTTTGTAGTTTTTTTTGGGTTTTTGCTTGTCGCAATCAGAGTAGCTACAAACTTTCTTGTTTTTAAAGTTTCCAGGCTAGCCTAGATTTTATTGACTATTAAGTTAATCAGCACCTAGTGCACTAGGTAACTAAGATCTCTAGGTTTTATTCTTCTATAGTGTTTACTCACCCTGATATAATGGCCGATCTAGATAAAGTGCATAGGATTGCCTTCGAGGTAGCTAAGTACATGGAGTACCAGGATAGCGAAATCCAGCCCTTTCTAGAATTTGCAGTAAGCCTGCAGGATCAATACGAGGTAGACAATTGGTTTGACAGCCATTTAATCTTGGCATGGTCCTGTAAACAAACTGAGGAGAGTGAAGCATTCACCCGACAGTATGTAGTAGAAGTGATAGAAGATGAGAAGCAAAGAGAAAAGCAAAGACAAGAACGGGACAAGCAATTGGAAATGGAGAAACAAGAAAGGGACAGAGAAAGCCAAGAAAGGGACAGGCTACACCAAATCAGAATGAATGAACTGGATAGCCATATTCGGAGGATAGAAACAGATACTAAATGTAGTCACTCTACTTCCCCTTCTTCGGTGCCTTTAACGGTCAACGCCCCTGCAAACCTTGCGCCCATGAAAGATAACTTGCCTGCTAAAACTGAACCCCAACTCCAGAAAATTGACTTTCCTCGGGACTTGGATCCGAAGCCCGAACAAGGAAAGAATTTACGTCGGGATAGCAGACCTAAGGCCACGGGGAAAATTACGCAACGTTCCCAGGCATGAAAACTGCACAAAGGTGAGAGAGGTGCTAACAAGCATTGTAATACGGATTGTTCCCGTCTGGCAAGCGGCGAACTCCAAGCCTCTCACGCTCCAGACCGAGCAGCACCTAACCGACACGTGACGTCGAGAAAAGGGAGCCACACCCTATCACGTTATATTTCGCTAGATTCCCGGCCGGACAGCGAAAAACCATATGCAGAGGCGTATCCCTCCAACTCAACGATCGTAGAAAGGAGGTGCCGCTCCTCTCATCACCCTGAGCGGAAAAGGTGCAAGAATAAGTCGCCTGCTAAAAGGGTTAAAGTTTCCAAACCGTTCCAAGGAACTTTGGAAAAACACACCGAGAGTTTTTTTCTCGGGCACTGCGCGATCTAACGGGATCTCAAACCGTCCAGTCTTTTGCATGCAGTCTGCGGGGCCTGTCAACCAGGAAGTGGATCTCGCATTGCAGGACAAAGTTCAACTGACGCCAGTAACTTCCTCAGGGGAGGGCAAAGTTGACGTTTATGGTGGACACAGGGTTCCAGGCGAAGGGATCCCTGGTATTCCATTTGAGTCTCTCACACTTCTCAGGGCAGAAGACAGTGAGAAAAGCTGCCTTACTACTGTACAAGGAGCCATTGTTGAGAGCCTTGGCTCACGTCATGCTAGTACCGGTAAAGCGACTCAACAAACTCTGCAACTCGCAGATAATACCTATCTTTTTCCAAAGATAGAAGCTACGGAGATCTGTTATGATTTAGTAGAACCCCAGAATGCGATCGATTACTCTCTGCTTCAGGCAGCTGAGTTCTCTCATTCAAATCGCATTATTCCAGTGGTCTCAACCCCACTGATGGACAGCAAAGTAGTCGCCTCCGCCAGGCCATTACAGAGTAACTTGATCATTTCCGTTGACCAAGCCAGAGTTGTGACTGGCAAGGCAAGGAAAGCTCCAGATCCACCTTTAGACGGCACAGGTCTGAAGATTGATCAATGCTCCCACCGAAACAGGGGAGTAGATGTCGAGAGGCAGAAGGAAAATGCTAGCATTTCTTCGGCCAACGAACGGCTTTATTTGCCAACTAGGGTTACACGCGCGTAGAAAATCCCGATAGACTGCAGCTATAGAGGGTTATTCAAGTCCACGCCCGTGACAGATAAACCCATAACGGAATGTAAACAGCCCGAGCCCATCAATGATTACACTGCACATAACAGGCGGATTACCTACGCAGTGGCCAGTGAGTTCAGACGGGGCCGAAAACCACATCAGGTGCGGATAATTTTCCGGACCATAAACAGGCACAGCGAATTGCGGAAGCAAGGTCAGGTTCACACGGAAACGGAAGGCGTCAGTGCCGACTGGCCTCGCAAAATCCCATTCGCTGAACGTCTATTAGACAGAGGGAAGAAAACAAATGAACTCGGAACTAGTCATACAGTACTGACAGAAATTGGATACGATTTTGGTTATGATTATAGGAGGTTCTTACGATATGTAATGAACGTCTATGGAAAAGATAAATTACTGTCATTTTAGTCCGTATGACTCGAACTTTAAAAGGTGGGGCACTTGTCACGTGACCGATAATTTATTTTACCATTTCGTTCCATATGTTATTAACTCTTTTAATGTTCTGTTTTCCTAGACATTTCTATTCTTGTTTTCTATCTTTCATTCTTCACCTGTTCAAACCCCACCCGCGTTTGGTTACGTTCTGGCTTTCAGTAGAAATCCCCCACTGGTCAGAAACGGTCAGCGTAGCGTCAATATTACAACACGCACCTGGTCCGTCCAGGGGAATTTCTCTGGTCGCTTTAAAACGTTTGATCACGAGCGGCTGGTACCCTTTGAGGCCTGGGTAACGAGTTTGATCTGTTTCAGGGGGAGATAACAATCGCGGTCAGTCTCCGGGTTTTGCCCCTTAAGAACGCAAGAGCCCTCATAATATTATGCATTTCTCTACCTGAGGAAATTTTCTTGCGGCTGTTGACTTCTGATGTACCTAGAATAACCTTTGTCTTACTCTCTTGATTACGCATTACGCCGATACATCTGTAGAAATATGCAGGCCAGGTGTCCGGGGGGAGCGTCCTTTGTAATCTATAAGAGTAAACGGTTTTAAATAGACAAAGACATTCGTGAATATTCCTGGCCCGTAGATGACCATCATGAGATAAGGCAAACTTTAACACAGTACTAGAATGTGTTTGCCTATGTTCTAGTCATTTTCGGGTTTCAGGGAGACCGAATCGCTAGAGCAGACTCCAGTCAGGCGAAGAAAGTCATATACTCTTCGATCTAGAGGGTTTCTGTATACATCTAGCAACGAATCGTCAACCCCGTTCCTGAATCAAAACCCCTTTTTGTCAACGCCAAGTTAAGCTCACGCAGTGCAACGGAGCCAACGCTAAATCTGGAATCACCAAATGCAGTAGTAGTTCTCTACTCGCCTATTGGATTACCAGCCAGAGCATTGCGGCTTCCAGAATATCAAAACCGCCCAGCATGCCTATAGCAGAATTCCATATCACCCGCCTTTTTGTGCTTAAACTGGGCACTCAGCAAACCACAGCCAAACCAGTTTAAACAGGATTTACAGCCAAGCAGAGCCTAGCGCCGGATAAGCGCGCCTGGGACTCTTTGTCCTCAAGTGACTTCTTCGGGTGTATTTTCTGGATACTTAAAACCTCGCACGTATGAGCAGCCATCTATGGACAGAGTTCCAGCCCCCCTCACGCAAGTAGCGGTCACCAACGTATAGAACCTACAAGGAAAGTTGGGTTTTTGTAGTGAAACATTCTAAATCCACATATCTAAATTAGAAAGTAAATGTAGATCCTAACGAAGTAATTCAGTAAAGGAAAGAAGAATGGTAAAAGAACAGTGCGGTCACAATAGCGTACGCCTGTGTTATAGAACGTCATACTAGCTAAACAAGAAAACCCCTTTTTATGCTCCATCTGCATCATTGTAACGCTTTCACGTTTACTAGTAAAGCCTACTGCATCAAATACACGCGTTTCTAAAAAGAAAACTGGTACTGTGTTTCTTAGAAAACCTTGAGATAGACACACTGCGTAATGACCTAGATTTAATATTCCATTAATGTCATTTTATGCACTACGTAAACTAAAAGACAGACGGGCTTAGAAGAGAGAGAGAGAGAGAGAGAGAGAGAGAGAGAGAGAGATGTACGGAGGAACGCATCCAATACTACCACGTCGTCTCGCGATATAAAATTAATGCCACCCTCCGCGAAAGGCATGCAGGCTTGCTTTTTTTCAAATAAACAGTGACAAAAAAACACTACCAATACGAGGTAAGGTTTTAAAAAACATGGTTAATGCTTATTAGGAAACATGACACAATACTGTTTTACGTCTGAAATCCTGACATTAACCTGACAGTACAGAAGACACCCCATCGTATAGAAGTGAACGGGTGGTAGAAGAAAATACATATTTTGAACGCAGCCACTTAGCTCCATTAAACTTATATATTTGGGTGCCTTAGGACTTGCTGACAAAGAATATGTTAGGTGTTAAGCAAATAGTCTAATAATTAACAAATTATAGCCAAAATACTATAGTGGTGTTGTCTGACAACACAGGATCATATTTGCTCATAATGGCGTGTTTGGACACTGCTTTAGGGGAAATGAGGCCACCACGTTAGATCCGATTTGATTGGCTAGAATAATATGTAAGGCGAAACATGATTAGTCGACTGCAAATACTATTTTTGGTTGTTAATGGAAACGATAGGAAGGGTACATTTTTTCAAATGCTTTTGTAAACATGGTCTCATTGGCTAGACCATTTAATATAGTTAATTAGGAGCGTCGGTTCAGTGCCACTTTTTGAAAAAAAACTTTAAAGAAGCAAGTGCGTTGAGAACCAGCTCATATTTTTCTAATAAAAGTTTGGGACAGAGGCAGATCGGAATTGTGCCATAACTCATCGCCAGTCAACGTACTTGTTTAATATTTCCTTGAATTGTGGTAAGCTAGACATATTTGATATCTTTTTGATGAAAATTGAATGTGAATTGATAATTTATGTCTGTATGTGTGTTGTTCAGTAACAAACATGAGGCAAAGCCTAGATATTGCTCCACCATGAACAAAACTTGTCGGAGAGGAGTATAACTGCATGGGATTGCCAAATAGTACTATGACACCTATCTTATTGAATAGAAGGAAGTAATGCTGGGATTGCAGAGGCGTTGTAACCATTAGGGAGAGGAATACTGGTGTATATTGTTACATGAGAGGCTAGCAGTTAGCCTACAGCGCTGAACTCTGTGTTTGTTATGTATTGTGCTTCAGTGTGGAAATAGATTATAAATTAGTTCTGAAGTAGGAGGTACAACCTTCTTGTTTCAGGCACCGTGGTACTGAAGTATTAAAGCAGCACCTGGTCTGAGTTTTGCTGAATCCAGAGGCTGGTAGCATACTCCTTGGTCAAGATATCGACCAGTGTTGTTTCTCAAGAAAACTGTGAAGCAAGCGAGCAAAGGAGACTGTTTCCTGCCGCCCACACAGAAGTTAAGATTTCGTTGGCCAGAGCAGCTCAATCTTGTGTATACCCCCCTCTAAAATTGACTGTACATTAAATCAAGAGGGACAGTTATTTGTTTCAAATAAAAGAAACTGTGAACCTTTCCAATATTAGTTCCACCAGAAACAAACACTTGAAGTCATGATGACAAACAACAACCTAGCTTGAAAAGCCAGTATTACCTATAGTACTACACAACAAATTACACACATATTGTAATAATAATATATGTCAATACAAAGATCCTATCTATAAATTGTGTACATACAACTTGTGATTACATTTGATTGTGATTCCTGGTTCACTTTGTAGTTGAATCAGGATATCTATTGTTGAAAGGAATTAATACATATTTTAAAAGTTAACACTTGACTTATTAAGATAGTCTTATAGAGTGTTCTATGTATGTGAGTGTCACAGTGTTGTAAAGTATTGTGGATTAAATTAAATTGTTTATCTGTCTGTTAGTTGTTGTGAACATACAATTCATCACTATCATAACCCTAGACATTCAACGTAGTCATCACATATATTCCAGAATAAGTCTGACTGAGGTCTAAATGTGGTAGCAAAGTAAGGTCATCTGTAACACACCACACTTATTAGATACAGATACCTTCACAGCTGATCTCAGTCAGTACACTAAGTCCTCTATAAATATTTATATCATCCCACTTTACCACATATATTGGGGTCCTGTCCGGGATTTTGAATCTTCTCCTATTATATATCTCTTCTCTTCTTCCATCCTTAGCCATCAACCGGCAAAGCAGTATGTGGCCAGTACGCCTAGTGGCGTCTTAGGGCAACAACAAATTGATCAATCTATCGCTGTTTCTACCACGCCTAGTGGCGTCTTTGTGGAACAAAAACAGACCAAACAATCTATCATTGTTTCCGTAATCAGATTGGTTGGCAAGCAGGTGATCAGCCCACTGTGCGAAGTTTTTACGGGGTGGGGTAAACAGCCCCATGCCCATACTCTCTTTAGTCGCTTTAACGACATGCGTGGTAGGGTGCAGTGTTACTATTCTTTGCTCCCCTTTCGGGCCCCGGTAACACACGGGTGACCTATTATATATACTGGGGGTAATTCACTTCAGGGAGAAATAAAAAATTAAAAGGTATCCTTGGGTGGAAAATAAATAAGGTTGATCTCTCAGTGCTTGTGGTTGTCCTTAGATAATTAGTTATAGATTGACTTGTTTAAGTTAGACATTGTATAAATTTGCCTGTTAGAAAATGGCCGACCTGGCAAAATTTCGATCTGCTGCTATGCAGGCTGCTAAAGAGTTAGGAATGGACGGGCAAGTTATGATTGCTTATTTCACTACTGAATGTGACAAATATATTGAACGTGAAGAAAGAAAATTTGAAGCAGAAAGAAAATTAGAATAGGAAAGATTAGAAAAAGAGGCTGAAAGAAATTTAGAGGCTGAAAAAGAAATTAAGAGGTTGCAGATTGAGGCTGACAAAGAGGCTAGGGCATTAGAGGCTGAGGCTAAGAAGTTCCAGAGGGAAGCAGAGGAAAGAAGATTGACTGCAGAAAGGGAAGCAGAAAAGGAGGAGAAGAGATTACAAAGGGAACATGAGTTACGACTAAGGGAGTTTGAGTTTCAAAGCCATGCTCCTGAAAATGGTGCCAGTCCCTTTACCTCTGATGCCACTGCTAGTCAGGGAGCCTCAACCTCAGCTATGAACTTTCATTTAGATCATTTTGTTGAGAAAGAAGATGATATCGAGAGCTATCTAAATAGATATGAACTATTAGCTACCAATTATGGGTTAGAGAGAGAAAGGTGGAGCTTAAAGTTATCACAAGGGCTTCGTGGTACAGCTTATGATGTTTTTGCCAAAATGAGCAGAGATGATCAAGAAAATTATGACATGTTAAAGCAGGCTCTTTTGTTAAGATATGAAAAGAATGGAGAATTTTATAGAAAAAATTTAGGAATGCTAAACTACTGTCAGGTGAAACCTATCACCAGTTCTCTGCACGGTTAGAGACATACTTGGAGAAATGGACTTCTCTGGGGAAAACCCAAGATCTTAAGGAAATTATCCTTATAGAACAGCTAAGAGAGTCCATGGCTCCAGACCTGAGAAAGTTTCTCATGGAACAAGGTGCAGAGAGGGTGGGTGAGTTACTAAATTTCGCTGAAAGGTATCAAGCAGCTCAGGCAGAGGTATCAGGTAATAAAAAGAAACAGGTAGATAATTTTAAGGCACCACAGAACTTTAATAAATTTGATCCTAGAGATCAGAACAAGGGTAAGCACCAGTTTGATAGGCCACGGTATGACAATAAAAATAAAATCCCACAATTCGATGAAAGGAAATTTGATGAAAGAAAATCTTTCAACCAAGGAAGGAAGTGGTGTACAAAGTGTAAGATGAACAATCATACCACTGAAAATTGTAGGAATAAAACTCCTCGTTTTGCTGCTATGAAATCTGGGAAGAAGGGAACAAAGGTCAAACTTGAGGAACTACAGGAACCGTACCACCCCCCAGTGTGTGAAGATGTAATCTGTAATGGTGTCACCATAAGGTGTTTATATGATACAGGTTTAGATTATGATTCAGTTGTGAGTTCTCACCTGGTGCAAGCAGATCAATACACCACAGAAACAGTGGAAATTCAAGCTGCAACCAAGGAAGTAGCGACCATGACACTCCCTATCGCTAAGATACATGTAAAAACGCGATATATGGAGGGAATAATCAAAGCAGCAGTGATAAATGAACCAATCTACCCTCTGTTATTGGGGTGTAGATATGTCTTCCTGGGGAATCCCAAGAGACCTGTGATATTGGCAACGGTGCAGACCAGATCACAGTCTAAACAGTAGGAGGAAAATCCAATAAATACTCATCCAGATGAGATGAGGAAGGCACAGGCGGAGGACAAGACACTCAAGCCGTGTTTCAAGAAGTTGCCCAAATGTCATACACCTCCAGGCAAGGGAGAATTTTATATGAAGAACAAGTTGATTTATAGGAAGGCTGGATCTGAATCCAATGGTCACGGACAGCTGGTCCTTCCCACTTCATATAGGACTAAAGTGTTGGAACTAGGGCATGCGATTCTTTTCAGTGGTCATAGGGGGATCAGCGCAACAGGACGGCGTATAGCTTGTCACTATTTCTGGCCAGGGATAACTGAAGATATCAAACGATATGTAAAATCCTGTCCAGAGTGCCAACGAGTAGCACCTAAGCATTGGACTGCACCCGCAACTCTGGGGAAATGCCCATAGTGGGAACACCCTTTGAGAGAGTTGCCGTGGACATTGTGGGACCTCTCACTCGAACCAAGAGAAGAAACAGCTACATTCTGACTCTGGTGGACACTTGTTCTATGTGGGGAGAGGCGGTAGCCCTGTCATCCATTGACTCTAAACATGTGGCAGAGGCATTACTCACAATTTTCACAAGGTTAGGCTTTCCCAACCAAATCTTGACTGATAATGGATCTCAGTTCAAGAAGAAACTAACAGAAGAAGTTTTCAGGATCTTCTAGTCCAAACACTTCCATTGTAGTCTGTACCATCCCCAAGGGAACGGCCAAGTGGAAAGATTTAATGGTACGTTGATGTCGATCCTGAGAAAGTTGGCACACAAAAAACCAGATACATGGGACCAGTACCTTCACGCCGCCCTCTTTGCTCATCGGGAGGTACCCCATAGTTCAACCGGTATGGCCCCGGCAACATTATTATTTGGAAGGCCAATAAAAGGTCCACTCGAAGCTCTGTTAAGAACGTGTACTGATGAAAAGGCAGAGGAAAATATTACATCCTCATACCAATATGTGAATGAGCTGACCACTCGTTTAAAAACTGGCTGGAAACTTGCCAATGAAAATTTGAGACAAGCCAGGAAAAAACATGCTGCCTATTACAACAGGAAAGCTAAAGACAGAGATTTGGCTGTGGGAGAGAAGGTACTGCTTCTTCTACCCGGTAGTCAGAATAAGTTACAAATTGGATGGCAAGGTCCTTATACAGTTCTAGAGAAGGTGTCTAGAACAAATTATAAGATAGATAAGAAGGGGAAAGAAAAAATATATCATGTGAATCTCCTGAAGAAATATTTGGAAAGAGAAAATCAGGAAGAGACACACTTGTTGACCTTGTCTATTGCAATGGAGATGAAAAAGGAACCACTTTCATCATTTGAATATCCATTACATCCCTGTGAGACAGCGGCACAGGTGAAAATCAGTACACATTTAACGAAAAATCAGAAGGAGAGAGTGCAACAGGTTCTCGATGATCATACAGAGGTGTTAACGGACCGACCGGGGCATACAAACTTATTGGAATATGATATGAAACTGATAGACCCCACACCTGTCTGTATGAAAGCCTATTCGATTCCTTTTGCTAAGGAGAAAGCCTTGAAGGAAGAGATAGACTATTTGTTGAAGGAAGGAATAATTTCACACAGTGAATCTTCGTATAGTTCCAGTGTGGTGCTCTTAAGGAAACCCTCTGGAGAACATAGACTCTGTATAGATTACAGGAAACTGAATGCTATCACAGAAGGTCAGGTGGATCCATTGCCGGATACAAATCAGTTGTTTGCCAGGCTAAATAAAGCTAAATATTTCTCAAAAGTGGATCTGAGTAAAGGATACTATCAGATTCCAGTAAAGCCTGACGTTAGACCGTACCTAGCTTTTAGTACCTCAGAGGGACACTATGAGTTTAACAGATTGCCATTTGGATTGAAGAATGCGCCTAGTGTCTTCTCTAGAATGATGAGAAAATTGTTGGATCCTCTGAATAATCCATGCATCACAAACTTCATGGATGATATCCTTATAGCAACAGAAACATTTGAGGAACACATTGACTCTCTGAACATGCTGTTTAATCGACTTAGAGAAGCGAATTTAACAGCCCGACCAACCAAATGTTGCGTTGGATTAAAGAATTAGAATTCTTGGGACACACAGTCCATCAGGGGAATATGACCCCTGACCCCAAGAATTTAGAGAAACTAAAGAAAGCCCTGAGGCCACAAACCAAGAAAGACGTGAGATCCTTTGTCTCATTATGTGGTTTCTACCAAAAGTATATCAAAAACTTTAATTCCATATGTGCACCGTTACATGATTTGACACGCAAAGGAAATCCAGATCGAATTACCTGGACAGCACAGTGTGAATTGGCATACCAGGAATTGAAGGAAAAGCTCACAAGCAAACCTATTTTGAAATTACCTGACTTAAGTCAAGAATTCATTGTGAGAACGGATGCAAGTAATATCGGGTTGGGCGCGACCCTGTTACAGAAATCAGATGCCCTGGATGGGGAATTAACCCCAGTGGCATATGCTAGCAGAAAGTTGAATAAAGCTGAAACAAATTATTCAACTAGCGAAAAAGAATGTCTTGCAGTAATATGGGCGATCAAGAAATTCAATATTTATCTGTATGGGAAGGCATTCAAGTTGCAAACGGATCACAAACCCTTGTCGTTTCTAGCGCAGGCTAGGCATGAAAATTCGAGGTTACTTAGATGGTCCTTACTTTTGTAGCCATTCCAGTTCAGCATAGAGTATATTTCTGGAAAACTAACCTGGGTGCGGATTTTCTAAGCCGCCATCCGTGTGACGAGAATCACCGTAAGCACCAGGAATAATATTAAATTTCTCTATGTGTATATAGAATTATAGACTGACATATAATGTATGTTTTAAGTGGGGAGAATTTGTCGTGAAACATTCTAAATCCACATATCTAAATTAGAAAGTAAATGTAAAGCGTAACGAAGTAATTCAGTAAAGGAATGAAGAATGGTAAAAGAACAGTGCGGTCACAATAGCGTACGCCTGTGTTATAGAACGTCATACTAGCTAAACAAGAAAACCCCCTTTTTATGCTCCGTCTGCATAATTGTAACGCTTTCACGTTTACTAGTAAAGCCTACTGCATCAAATACACGCGTTTCTAAAAAGAAAACTGGTACTGTGTTTCTTAGAAAACCTTGAGATAGACACACTGCGTAATGACCTAGATTTAATATTCCATTAATGTCATTTTATGCACTACGTAAACTAAGACAGACGGGCTTAGAAGAGAGAGAGAGAGAGAGAGAGAGAGAGAGAGAGAGAGAGAGATGTACGGAGGAACGCATCCAATACTACCACAGTCTCGCGATATAAAATTAATGCCACCCCACGCAAAAGGCATGCAGGCTTGCTTTTTTTCAAATAAACAGTGACAAAAAAACACTACCAATACGAGGTAAGGTTTTAAAAAACATGGTTAATGCTTATTAGGAAACATGACACAATACTGTTTTACGTCTGAAATCCTGACATTAACCTGACAGTACAGAAGACACCCCATCGTATAGAAGTGAACGGGTGGTAGAAGAAAATACATATTTTGAACGCAGCCACTTAGCTCCATTAAACTTATATATTTGGGTGCCTTAGGACTTGCTGACAAAGAATATGTTAGGTGTTAAGCAAATAGTCTAATAATTAACAAATTATAGCCAAAATACTATAGTGGTGTTGTCTGACAACACAGGATCATATTTGCTCATAATGGCGTGTTTGGACACTGCTTTAGGGGAAATGAGGCCACCACGTTAGATCCGATTTGATTGGCTAGAATAATATGTAAGGCGAAACATGATTAGTCGACTGCAAATACTATTTTTGGTTGTTAATTGAAACGATAGGAAGGGTACATTTTTTCAAATGCTTTTTTAAACATGGTCTCATTGGCTAGACCATTTAATATAGTCAATTCGGAGCGTCGGTTCAGTGCCACTTTTTGAAAATAAACTGTATAGAAGCAAATGCGTTGAGAACCAGCTCATATTTTTCTAATAAAAGCCTGGGACAGAGGCAGATCGGAATTGTGCCATAACTCATCGCCAGTCAACGTACTTGTTTAATATTTCCTTGAATTGTGGTAAGCTAGACATATCTGATATCTTTTTGATGAAAATTGAATGTGAATTGATAATTTATGTCTGTATGTGTGTTGTTCAGTAACAAACATGTGGCAAAGCCTAGATATTGCTCCACCATGAACAAAACTTGTCGGAGAGGAGTATAACTGCATGGGATTGCCAAATAGTACTATGACACCTATCTTACTGAATAGAAGGAAGTAATGCTGGGATTGCAGAGGCGTTGTAACCATTAGGGAGAGGAATACTGGTGTATATTGTTACATGAGAGGCTAGCAGTTAGCCTACAGCGCTGAACTCTGTGTTTGTTATGTATTGTGCTTCAGTGTGGAAATAGATTATAAATTAGTTCTGAAGTAGGAGGTACAACCTTCTTGTTTCAGGGACCGTGGTACTGAAGTATTAAAGCAGCACCTGGTCTGAGTTTTGCTGAATCCAGAGGCTGGTAGCATACTCCTTGGTCAAGATATCGACCAGTGTTGTTTCTCAAGAAAACTGTGAAGCAAGCGAGCAAAGGTGACTGTATCCTGCCGCCCACACAGAAGTTAAGATTTCGTTGGCCAGAGCAGCTCAATCTTGTGTATACCCCCCTCTAAAATTGACTGTACATTAAATCAAGAGGGACAGTTATTTGTTTCAAATAAAAGAAACTGTGAACCTTTCCAATATTAGTTCCACCAGAAACAAACACTTGAAGTCATGATGACAAACAACAACCTAGCTTGAAAAGCCAGTATTACCTCATAGTACTACACAACAAATTACACACATATTGTAATAATAATATATGTCAATACAAAGATCCTATCTATAAATTGTGTACATACAACTTGTGATTACATTTGATTGTGATTCCTGGTTCACTTTGTAGTTGAATCAGGATATCTATTGTTGAAAGGAATTAATACATATTTTAAAAGTTAACACTTGACTTATTAAGATAGTCTTATAGAGTGTTCTATGTATGTGAGTGTCACAGTGTTGTAAAGTATTGTGGATTAAATTAAATTGTTTATCTGTCTGTTGGTTGTTGTGAACATACACTTCATCACTATCATAACCCTAGACATTCAACGTAGTCATCACATATATTCCAGAATAAGTCTGACTGAGGTCTAAATGTGGTAGCAAAGTAAGGTCATCTGTAACACACCACACTTATTAGATATAGATACCTTCACAGCTGATCTCAGTCAGTACACTAAGTCCCCTATAAATATTTATATCATCCCACTTTACCACAGAATTTCACTTCATTCATCTTGAAGGATATTTATCCGTAAGACACTTTCTGGAGCTAGCACCTTTGGTCCTACGAAAAAGCGGACAGGCTGTCGCTCAGTTCGTTTATTTGGTCAGCAGGAGATAAACAACGTCTTCCAGTGTTCCCTCGCGCAATTAGGGGTCACCAACGTTTAGCCCGACAAGGAAAGTTCGGTATTTCACTTCAGTCACCTTGAAGGATATTTATCGGTAAGACACTTTCTGGAGCTAGCGCCTTTGGTCCCCGAAAGCGGACCCTCTGTCGGACAGTTTAGTTATTTTCTCCGCGTTCTACAGGTTTTATGAGTGTTGGTGGTGTGTGTGTTTGTGTATTTGCATTATTGGTGGTTATTGATGATTATTTATGACTATTGATGAATATTTTGATTATTGATGTAATTTATGCTGTGTATGATGATATGCATTAATTCCATGCTTTTCTTCTTTAATAAAGTTTACACGTTTATTAATGCGCTGTTCCCGACCCTTTTCATCCATAATTAAACTTGTTTAGCTCTTTACTATAATTTCTATGTTTGATAAGAGAAAAGAGTGAGAGCAGGAGATGCTTAGACAGTGAAAAGTGAGTTGAGGCTTGGAGAGAGAGATCATTTTGGTAAATCTTCTTCCAGGTTGTCTCAAGTCCATCTCCTATTTACACCTTTCTGTGTGTGTAATCTATAACTCTGCCAGTCCACTATCCCTTGTCGATTTCACTACTATTGTCCAACTCGACAAATACTCTACACTTTACTCAACCACGACAAATCTGTTTAGTGAGTCTGTAGTCTATGATTGGTGTCTTTAGTTCGCAGAATGGTATTGTGTTTATATATTTATTACTATTATTAATTGTGTTTGACAGTTCTTTGAACTGTTTTTGATCTTATATAGTTTTTCACAGCTGTAATATTGTAAACATTCATATGACTTTTTCGGCTTTTTTTTTTATATGGCGAACCAGGGACAGGCAACTCGAGGTTCCTTCAAATTTCGATAGTTTAAAATGTACCAAATAGAGGGTCGTATATAAAATATTAGCTTTCTGCGTCTTAAAACTAGTGAACCAACGGCTCATAGATTTAAAACATCAAAACAACAAATAAAAGTTTTAAAAAAAAGGAAACTAAGATAGATGATTTACCAATAACTTTCAGGTGTCCATCATAAAATGTGTAGCCCTCGCTGTTAGAAACGTTACACTGGAAACTGGCAGTATCCATAATCTTATCAGGCTCGGTGATGCTAAGTTCCGTGTAATCCTCGTTAAAGCTGTAACGTTGAGGGTCGGGTAGGTTCTCTGTTTAAAAAAAAAAATCAAACAAACAAACAAATAAACAAACAAAAGCACAAACTTTACTTTCGACCATTTAACTAGATCAGGTGAAAATTTGGCTCAAAACGAAGACACATTTGATTTATAGATTGGTGGTAAACTGCCATCGTCCAATTAACACTGCTGTAGCTTGCGCTTCCTAACCTGGCGTAGTACTCCACGAAGTGTTGCCAGATATTCAGAGTAAGGATAGTTTTTGGAAAGGTAGTGAACGTTTACTCAAAAATTACTCTTGGTAGTAGAATAGACAGAGTGAGAGTATTCATATTTAGAAAGGATTGGAGGATGAAGGATGACAACTGCTAAAATGCCGAGTTATCTCCGCTTCTGCAAGGTTTTCATCCTCGCTGCTCTTATCATGTTATTATATGTCAAGAATTACAATAGGCTCGTAGACGATGTGCCCAAAGCTGAAGGGAATTGAGCAAGATGTATATCTATGTTTATGTTAACTTCTTCAGATATCAAAGAAGAGATTATCATAGTAGAGGTCGAACACTGTGCTGAGATCCTCCTCGTGTGATCTAAGCGACGAGATCGGAGCACAGATGGAGGAGTCCGTGTGCAATGAAGATAGTTCTTAAAACCAACCCAAACTGACCTTGAGTCATTAACTGGCCGTTTCTGTACCAGACAGGTGTGTTGATGTTCTCACCAAAGGCAGGCCGAGCTTTGCAATGCAGAACAATCGTTCCCCTGTCAGGTTTGGTCTCGCCATAAAGTCCCATTTTTGGAACTTTCATCGGCGGAGCTGGGGAAAGAACAGAATGTTATTAGCAAACTTTACTGTCTAGTCTCCAGGAATCTGGATTGTCTGGGTTTTCAAACATAGTAGTAGTAGTATTAGAAGTAGCAGTAGCAGTAGTAATAGTAGTAGTATCCAATCACTGTCAGTTATAACTGACTATATGAACACGCCCCCGCGACGGTGTCTCGGCGAGAGCGAGGTTGGGCGATTGGATAAAAGGTTTCGGTGTAGCCTATGCAGCATGCCCATCGGAGCTTGTGGGTCCAAAGGAACGGCGCAGCCGATACAGACGGCTGTGAGAGTTGGAAAATAACAAAATCAAAAAAGCTGAAGATGTCCAACAAGAAAAACACTTAGAAGAACAATAATAAGAGAAGGAAGAACGTTGGGATTAAACAATGTGCAAGAGTTAAGAGGAGTGGCGTCACAACGAACAACCTGGAGAGCACTGGTTTCTGCCTTATGCGCCGTGTTTGGTGCTTAAAGAATTTATTATATATATATATATATATATATATATATATATATATATATATATATATATATATATATATATATATATATATATATATATATCATGGTATCTACACGTTCCTGTCTACCCAGCTGTAAATATGTACCTGAATCTGCTCTTTGACTTAGGGAAGAAAAGGGCAGCGAGGAATGGAACTAGTCACCCCACTAAGGTGTCAGGTTCGAAACACGGTGGCGTCACGGTCTAATCTACCTAGCTGTAAATGGGTTCCTGACTCTGCTCGTGAGGTAAGGAAGGAAAAGGCAGCAAGGAAGGGAACTGGCCACCCACCCGTGAAAGCTGGACTTAGTATAATGAAGTCTCTAACACTTCACTCCCGTATAGCAGTCTCTGTTAATGGACTACCTTTACCTTCACGTCTATAAGTTAGTTCAAAGGTCAACTACCGGTCATGCAATCTATTAACAGAAACCGGAAGATTTGTTAGATCTCTAATTAACCGAGGTAAAATAATTTTTTAGCAATCGATATTTCGGACTAGCCTTTCCTTGCTGACATTAATATGTGCGGAAATCCGAGGATTAATTGGTACTTTTGTCTGCGTTCCGGTGAAATCCCACACGCTAGCTTAATAAATTCACTTTATCCTAAAACTGCATAAGATAGAAAAGCGATCTTTTCTTTGAATTGAAGTATAACATTCGGGAAAACATCATTTAATTCCCATCGTTCATTCGATGGAGTGATAGGAAGCAGACTGTCCGATAGAGATCAAAGTTATACATAGGCAGCACTTCTTCCAAACTGCGAATACTCTAAAACTTGAAAACGGGTATGATTTTATCAAATTAGATATTTAGATAACTCAGTGTTTCTAAAATACATCCCTACAGCTCACAGATTCTTATAGCTGAGTTAGCTTGTATTAAACAATACAAGGGTGAAAAATCACCGATTTTTACCGCTCATGACCTCACGGACAGAGCTGAATTAAAATACTGTCCAAAATAGAAATCAGTGGCCACCAATAACAGACAGCCTCTGATCAACAGGTAACGATCCTGATAGTGATAATAATGATGAATTTTTGAGATAAAGTTAGAGAAGAAAATAGGAGATGCCTATACGATGTTCGCTGCTGTTGTGTGATGTGCAAACGAGACGTAATATACGTACCAAATGTTATAATTTAAGATAAGTGTTAACTGGGCCCAAAAGGGGGCAAAAAATAGTAACATTGTAACTCATCATCATACTCCATAACCATTCGTCATTATCATCATCATACTATATAACTGCTCATCATCAAAATCATACTCCATAACTACTCATCATCATCATCATACTTTACAACTACTCATCATCAGTATCATCATACTCCATAACTCATCATCATCATCATCATCATCATCATCATCATCATCATCATCATCATCATCATCATCATCATCATCATCATCATCATCATCATCATCATCATCATCATCATCATCATACTCCATTACTACTCATTATCATCTTCATCGTACTCCATAATTATTCACCATCATCATCATACACCATAATTACTCATCACCATCATCATACTCCATAACTACTCATCATAATCATCATACTCCATAACTACTTATCATCATCATCATACTCCATTACTAGTCATCATCATCATACTCCATTACTACTCATCATCATCATCATTCTCCATTACTACTGATCATCATTATCATACTCCATTACCACTCATGAACATCATCATATTATATAACTGCTCATCATCATCATCATACTCCATAATGACTCATCATCATCTTCATCATACTCCATTCCTACACATCATCATACTCCTTTACTACTCAGCATCATCATCATCATACTCCATTACAATTCATCATCATTACCATACTCCATTACTCATCATCATTATCACCATACTCCATAACTACTCACCATCATCATACTCCTTATCTACTCGTCATCATCATCATACTCCATTACAAGTAATCATCATCATTATCATACTCCATAACTACTCATCATCATCATCATACTCCATTACTACTCATCTTCATCATCTGCTCATCATCATTAAACTCTATTGCTACTCATTATCATTATCATACTCCATTAGTACTAATCATCATCATCACCATATTCCATAACTACTCATCATCATCATCATACTTCATAACTACTCATCATCATCATCATACTCCGTATCATCATACTCCATAATTACTTACCCTCATCATCATACTCCATAACTACTCATCATCATCATCATCATCATCATCATCATCATCATCATCATCATCATCATCATCATCATCATCATCATCATCATCATCATCATCATCATCATCATCATCATCATCATCATCATCACACGCCATAACTACTTATCATCATCATTCTACTCCATTACTACTCATCATCATCGTCATACTCCATAACTACTCATTATCATTATAATACTCCATTACTATTCACCATCATCATTCTACTCCCTTACTCATCATCATCAAACTCCATAACTACTCATTATCATTATTATACTCCATTACTACTCATTATCATGATCATACTCCATTACTACTCACCATAATCATCATACCCCATTACTACTCATCATCATCATCATAACTACTCATCACCATCATACTCCATAACTACTCATCATCATCATCACCATACTACATTACTTTTCATCATCATCACAGTCTACAGCTACTCATCATCATCATCATACTACATTATTTATCATCATCATCATGCTTCATAACTACTCACCATCATTATCATGCTCCATTGCTACTCATCATCATCATACTCTATTACTACACATCATCATCATACTCCATTACTACTCATTATCATCATTATACTCCATAATTACACATCCTGATCATACTCCATAACTACTCATCATTATTATCGTACTCCATAACTACTCATCATCGTCATCATCAACATACTCCATAACTACTCATCATCATCATCATACTCCATAACTACTCAACATCGTCATCATCATCATACTTCATAACTACTCAAAAAACACTTGATGAGAAGTCACAGCAATTGGGTCTGAAAATACACAGGGAAAATACAAAAATAATGAGAATAAATGCAGGTAATGATAACAGGGTTGAACTTGAAGAAACAACAATACAAGATGTAGAATCGTACACATATCTTGGCAGCAATATAGACAAAAACGAAAGACAGGCCGACCAAAAACAACTTGGCGGAGGACTGTGGAGGCTGAGATGCAAACAATGAACCAGAGTTGGGGCACTGTACGAAGGATGGCCACCGATTGAGCAAAGTGGAATCAATTTCTTGTTGCCCTACAAGACGCCACTAGGCGTGATGGCCACTGACTGCTTTGGCGGTCGGCGGCTAAGGATCAAAGAAGAAGAATATAGACAAAGTTGGAGGACAGAAACTGATATCAAAATAGGAATACAAAATGCAAGAGGAGCTTTCATTGCATTGGGAAACATATGGAGATCAAGAGAAATTGGATCCAACACGAAAATAAGAATCTGGAGAACAACCAAAACAACCAAAAAGCTATAGACATTTCATACATGGCTTGCGTTCCATAGTGGTATGACAAGGTTCCATAGTGGAACTGATGACAAGAACCAGACAAGTGCCAGTGGAACAAGAGATGAGATGAAGACGATGGCGATGGATACGACACACACTGAGGAAACATGTTGATAGCATTACAAGACAGTCCTTGTGCTGGAACCCCAAGGACAAGAGAGGCAAAAGTAGACCAAGAAGCACATGGAGAAGAGAGCTGGAAACAGAGGTGAAAATGATGAGAACGCGGAAAGAACTTGAGATGATGGCACGTGAGAGGAGGACTTGGCAGGTGTTTGTTGAAGGCCTACGCTCCTTTGGGAGTGGAGGGTTATGAATGAATAACTACTCATCATCATCACCACCACACTCCATAACTACTCATCATCGTCATCATACTCCATTACTCATCATCATCACCATACTCCATAACTACTCATCATCATCATCATACTCCCTTGCTAATCATCATCATCATCATCGTACTCCATTACTATTCATTATCATCATCATCATCATCATCATCATAATACTCCATAACAACTCATCATCATCATACTCCATTGTCGTGAGAAATTCTAATCCACATCTATAAATTAAAAAGTAAATGTAAAGCCTAACGCATTAATTCAATAAAAGGAAAGAAGAATGGTAAAAGAACAGTGCGGTCACAATAGCGTACGCCTGTATTATAGAACGTCATACTAGCTAAACAAGAAAAACCCCTTTTTATACTTCGTCTGCATAAGTGTAGCGCTTTCACGTTTGCTAGTAAAGCCTACTGCATCAAATACACGCGTTTCTAAAAAGAAAACTGGTACTATATTTCTGATACGACCTTGATAGAGACACTGCGTAATGACCTAGATTAATATTACATTAATGTCATTTATGCACTACGTAAACGAAAAGACAGACGGGCTTAGAAGAGAGAGAGAGAGAGATGTACGGAGGAACGTTTGCAATACTACCACGTCGCCTTGCGATATAAAATTAATGCCACCCCCGCGAAAGGCATGCAGGCTTGCTTTTTTTCAAATAAACAGTAATAAAAAACAATACCAATACGAGGTAAGGTTTTAAAAAACATGGTTAATGCTTATTAGGAAACATGACACAATACTGTTTTACGTCTGAAATCCTGACATTAGCCTGACAGTGCAGAAGACACCCCATCGTATAGAAGTGAACGGGTGGTAGAAGAAAATACATATTTTGAACGAAGCTACTTAGCTCCATTAAACTTATATATTTGGGTGCCTTAGGTCTTCCTGACAAAGAATATGTTAGGTGTTAAGCAAATAGTCTAATAATTAACAAATTATAGCCAAAATACTATAGTGGTGTTGTCTGACAACACAGGATCATATTTGCTCATAATGGCGTGTTTGGACACTGCTTTAGAGGAAATGAGGCCACCACGTTAAATCCGATTTGATTGGCTAGAATAATATGTAATGCGAAACACGATTAGTCGACTGCTAATACTATTTTTGGTTGTTAATGGAAACGGTAGGAAGGGTACATTTTTTCAAAGGCTTTTTTGTGGGACAGAAACATGGTCGCCAGTCAACGTACTCATTGGTACTAAAGCAGATCTGGTCTGAGTTTTGCTGAATCCAGAGGCTGGTAGCATACTCCTTGGTCAAGATATCGACCAGTGTTGTTTCTCAGAAAACGGCGAAGCAAGCGAGCACAGGAGTCAGTTTTCCTGCCGCCCACACAGAAGTTAAGATTTCGTTGGCCAGAGCAGCTCAATCTTGTGTATACCCCCCTCTAAAATTGACTGTACATTAAATCAAGAGGGACAGTTATTTGTTTCAAATAAAAGAAACTGTGAACCTTTCCAATATTATTTCCACCAGCAACAAACACATGAAGTCATGATGACAAACAACAACCTAGCTTGAAAAGCCAGTATTACCTCATAGTACTACATCACAACTTACACACATATTGTAATAATAATATATGTCAATACAAAGATCCTATCTATAAATTGTGTACATACAACTTGTGATTACATTTGATTGTGATTCCTGGTTCACTTTGTAGTTGAATCAGGATATCTATTATTGAAAGAAATTAATACATATTTTAAAAGTTAACACTGGACTTATTAAGATAGTCTTATAGAGTGTTCTATGTATGTGAGTGTCACAGTGTTGTAAAGTATTGTGGATTAAATTAAATTGTTTATCTGTCTGTTGGTTGTTGGGAACATACACTTCATCACTATCATAACCCTAGACATTCAACGTAGTCATCACAATATTCCAGAATAAGTCTGACTGAGGTCTAAATGTGGTAGCAAAGTAAGGTCATCTGTAATACACCACACTCATTAGATACAGATACCTTCACAGCAGATCTCAGTCAGTACACTAAGTCCCATATAAATATTTATATCATCCCACTTTACCACATCCATTACTACTCATCATCATCATCATACTCCATAACTATTCATCATCATCATACTCCATTACTGCTTATCATAATCATCATCATTCTCCATTACTATTCATCATCGTCATCATCATACTCCATTACTCATCATCATCATCATCATCATCATAATCATACTCCATTACTGCTCATCATCATTATCATCATCATCATCATCATTATACTCAATAACTACTCATCATCATCATCATACTCCATTACTTCTTATCATCATCATACTCCATAACAACTCATCTTCATCATCATAATCCATAACTACTCAACATGGTTATCATACTACATAAATACTCATCATCATCATCATACTCCATTACTATCCATCATCATCATCATTATCATCATCATCATCATACTCCATTACTACTCATCATCATGATACTCCTTTACTATTCATCATCATCATCATCGTCAGCATCATACTCCATTACTACTCATCATCATCATCATCATACTCCATTACTACTCATCATCATCATACTAAATTTTGCTCTCTTTAGAGAACGGAGCCACCATTCCAGCGGGTCTCCTTACAGGAAACCTGGTCAAAGCATTCACATGCTCTTACGGTGTGGTTGCTGTAGTAATTTCCGACATATGACGACACTGGCAGCGTCATGCAATACCTCATATTAGTCGCCTTGTACGACATGCATGAGTGTGCAATAGTTATATTATTTCTTGTGTCTCTTCTGAAACCCCACGGAAACTATACTGTGTGGTAACTTACCATAAGTGAAAACACAGCAGCTTCAACAGTGATACCACTTTATATGTAACTTCTTCTTCTTCCATCCTTAGCCGTCGACCGACCAAGCAGTCTGTGGCCATTACGCCTTGCGGCGTCTTAGGGCAACAAGAAATTATCCGTTGTTCCGTTACGCCTAAAGGCGTTTATTGGTACAACAGAATATTAATTGTTGTTTCCGTAATCAATGTGACTAGCAAGCGGATGATCAATCCACTGTGCTATATGTAACTTACCATAAGTAAAAACTCAGCAGCTTCAACAGTGATACCACTTTATATGTAACTTTCCATAAGGGGAAAACCAGCAGCTTCAACAGTGATACCACTTTTATATGTAACTTACCATGCATTTTGTAAAAAGCTGGGGGGTTAACACATGATCAGCTATCCCATGCATAGAAACTTTACGCCACAAACAACCTGTCAACAAACACTTTGAGAAGAAAACTGTAGACAGAAATGTAAATATATACTGTTCAAAAAAAGAAACGCAACTTTTTAAATGTTACTTTTATAAAAGATATTCGCTGATTGGACATCAGTCAACCTATCGACTGTGTCCACCTGGTCATTAACTTCTCGTGGGTACCTGAATTGCACTCACCTCATGATTCGTGAGGTCATGAAATAGGTCAAGGTCAAAACAACATTTTTGACAATAACTCGTGACAGGTTCACGAGACTCCCGTGAAACTTACTGAACACAAAACTCTCTGAGCATATTATTGAATGCCTATAAAAGATTGACGCTCCTCGAATAAATTCAGTTGTAAATTGAATGTGCAAGTATGGCTCATCTCACTACAGAACAACGACTCATCATCATTGGACGTTTACAGACTGGACAGTCACAAAGTGTAGTGGCCAGACAATTTAATGTGGTTAGAAGCACCATTAGTCGCCTTTGGAGGCGATTTCAAGAAACTGGCTCAGTGGCAGGCCGGCCGCGCAGTGGAAGACCCAGAGTTACAACTCCTGCCGAAGACCGCTTCATGCGGCTGCTTCACCTCAGGAATCGACTTGCATCTGCGTCCTCCACAGTCCAGTCAATGTCAGCAGCTCGTCGAATTTCAGATAAAACAGTCAGGAACCGGCTGCACTACTCTGGTCTTTGGGCTAGAAGACCCTACAGATGTCCTGTTCTTACGGCCCGGCATCGCCAGAACCGACTGCAGTGGGCGAACCAGCATCGTCAATGGACCGTTGGGAATGACTGGAGACGGGTTTGGTTTAGTAATGAATCATCTTTTGTGCTCCAGCGACAAGATAGACGGAGAAGAAATTACGGCAGAGTCCATGAGCGCTACGCCCAGAACAGCGTTGATGAGGCTCCTCCACATGGTGGTAGAGGTGTACTGATGTGGGGGGCGATCAACTTCATGGGAAGAAGTGACCTGGTGCAAATTGAAGGACGTCTGAAAGCCCAACGATACGTCGCTGAAATTCTTCGTCCTCACGTCCTTCCACTTCTGGCTGCACGAGTGTCGATTTTTCAGCAGGATAACGCTCGACCTCATGTCGCACAACTCACCACCCAGTTCCTTGCTGACAACAATGTCCAGACCATTCCGTGGCCAGCCATGTCATCAGACATGAACCCCATAGAACACTTATGGGATGAACTCGACAGACGACTCCGCCAGCGAGACGTGGCTCCAGCCAATCTCCGACAGTTGTCTCTTGCACTGCGGGAACAGTGGGCAGCCATCCCACAACAACAGATCCAACGGCTAATCGGATCCATGTCAAGGAGATGTCGTTCTCTGATAGAGGCCAGAGGAGGTTATACACCTTACTGAAACGGAGGCCTCAGTCGCAAAGAGTAAAAGTCCAAACTAAATTTAATGAACATCATTTCATTGATAACGGCTGAAAGTTTCTTCATGCCAAGATTGAAACATTAATTCCGTACAAGTATTAATTGGTACAAGTTTGAAATTTGGTGTCCATTACCACGGCAATAATGTTACGTTTCTTTTTTTGAACAGTATATATATGAGGAAGACGCAATGGTAAGAACTCTTTGCATGCGTTTGTTGAAGGCGCCTACTACGTGAGAACGTCATGAGTCAATAATGATAATCAGACACTGCAGATAATAGATGAGCTATACTTACACGTCACATTCACATTAATGTCTCTTCTATCTTCAAAATAATCGTTATCTCCTGTGCAGGTAAAAGTGCCTTCATCATCTTGTGTCACATTTATTATTCTCATCTCTCGACCAAAGTCACGAACCACAAAATGGCCATCAGTAGATTGTATCTCCTTGTTACTTTTACTTTTCCACGTGATTTTTGGAACCGGGCTAAATTAGAGAGAAGCGAAAAAAAATAAATGAGTGTGAATTATTATATAGAGTAAGAAATAGTTCTGTGAGCTGCCCTCAACCTATGTGTCGTACAAAAGTATGCCATGTTCAAAATCGGATCAGCTTTATCTCAGCATCTGTCGTGGGGTGAAATAAAACGACAGTAGCAAGGAGGAAATAAAGTGAGATGCAAGATTAGCAAGGAGATATGTAGGACCACTAATTGTGATGTTGAGTGACTTAAGACAGCGAAGAATAAGGTATATGTGTGTGATCTAACTCTTTGTCCTTCTCACAGTTTATTATCTTTACTATTCGCTCTCTCCATCGTTCCAGATAGATAGACTTTAAGAGCAGGAAAATCAGCTCTCGAGCCGAAAGTTAAAGTATGCGACAAGTTTGATGTAGAGGTTATATATATATATATACACTTGCGGTTCTTTCCTGTGTCGTTATTATAGGGCAGTTTCTCGATTTCCGTAGCCCGAGCTTTAAACTCCCTGTATCTCTCTGAAGCTAATGATTTGTTTGGTTCAAATTCTAACCTGAGTTTTCCAATTTCACGCCTCATAGCGCAAGCTGTGTTTTGTTAGACCGATACTTTCTCTTTGCCAGTCTCAATTCTTAATGACTCAAATTCCTGATTCACCTTCCGCAATCGGTCTAATTCACAATTGTGAACTCCCTTCTCGCGATATAGTTGAAGCTGCTCCCATTGCTTTGTGAGTAATTTGTCTTCCATATCCTGTAATCTGTTGTCAACTAATATATAAGCATCAAGATAATCGTGAGCAACTTTGTCAAGAATTTCTTCTTCCAAAAAAATGTTAAACCTAAATCAATAAAATGTGCAAGAGACAACATGATGCACCTACTAATTCGTACAAATTTAACAATTAATCTGGTTCACAGACCCAAAAAAGAACCTTCCAAAGTCAACATTCGAAAATAACCAGTGCGTTTATTAAAGAATGCATATGTAACATTACTAATAATTGTTAAAATAAGTTTAGAGTATCCGACACAGCGACATCTGTGCAGCAAAGATATGAAAATGACAGCATGATACCATACAAAAGTAACAATAGTGGCGGCTAAACCAAAAGAATTAAGGAAGAGATGTATCAAAAATGTGACAAAAATAAAAATCACTTTCAGATTTCTCCTGTTCTCCAAATGTTTCCCAATGCAATGAAAAGTCTCTCTTGCTTTTAGTATTCTTATTTTCATATCATTGTCTGTCCTTCCAACTTTGTCTATATTACTGCCATGATTACGATTCTAATTCCTTTAGCGGTGTTTCTTCAACCATGTATCATTTCTTGCACTTATTCTCATAATCTTTGTCTTTTCCCTGAGTATTTTCATGGCCACTTGTTCTGAACTCTCATCGAGAATTTTCATTTTCTCTTGCATCTGATTATGGTTATGGGACAGAAGAGCTAAGTCATCTGCAAAATCCAGATCATCAAGCTGATATACGAAGGTTGCTCAGAAAGTAATGCCCCACATTTTTTTTTTTTCTTATCACAGAATAAAGATAGCAAAGCGAAAATTTCACATGTAGCAACACTGATGTTTCCCGCGTAGATGTGCGAAATTGCACGGTCATCCGACAGATAGCGCCGTTGTAGTAGTCTGTGAAAATAGCGTCTGTGTACGACACTGGTTACAAACAATGAGCTGTACTTGAATTCTTGGTGGCGGAGAAAGAAAGTGTGGGTAACATTCACAATTGTTTCTGTGGTGTGTATAGAAGTATAGAAGTTGTGCAGTCGAAAGGAGCACCGTTGGACGCTGGGTTCAGAGAGTTAAGGCTTCAGGAAGTGGAGAGACGGAGCTCGATGATCGGCCTCGCTCTGTGCGTCCTGCCACAGCCACCAGCCCAGACATGTTGTCTGAAAACTCAGGAGGCAATCGCCAACTTTCGTTGGACTGTGCTCCCCTACCCCCCCCCCTATAGTCCCTATAGTCTGGCGCCCTCCAATTTTCATCTTTTTGGGCTTCTGAAGGATGCACTACGTGGGACAAGGTTTGATGATGACGAAAGCGTGATTCGTGCAGTGAGAACATGGCTATGTGAACAGGAAACGAGCTGGTACAGGGAAGGCATGCATGCTCTTGCTTCGCGCTGGCGTAAGACTGTAGAAGTAGACGGAGATTATGTGGAAAAATAGCATGTGTAAAGAATACATCCAGTTATACTGTGCGTGAATTTCATACATTGTAAATAAATAGTTTCCGGAAGGAAAAAAATGTGGGGCATTACTTTCTGAGCAACCCTCGTACACGTATCTATTGTTTCTGAGCAATTGCTCCAGCCCCTCCCGTGGCATAATGCACTCCCTGTACATTGCCGACGATCAAATCGGCGATTGGGTTCTCTAGAACAAACGCGTTCCCTCTACCTGTTATGAATGGTGTTTCCACATTAATACATGCCTCGGTGTAAGACTCAACTTTGTCCCCAAACGTGGTACACTTTACAGTTTTGTCTATGTGGCAGGATTCGTAGATGCACGAACGACGAACCCCGACTGTAGTGCATCCAGTGTCCCTCAGCACCGAGACTGATTTCTTCTCCACTACACCTTTGTGCAGAGCCACCCTGCCAGTCTCATGGACCGCCGACAGACATGGTGCCGCATGCCGGCAGTGTAGCACTATATTCTCGTTCGCATGGAACAGAGGACGACACTCCACACAGTCCTCGCTGTTGACTGTGTCCAACACAAACGTGGAATTCGCGTGTTCAATTGGGGTAGGACACCTGTCATCATAATTATTATTGCCACCACAATTGGGACACATGCGCTCCCTTTGTGACTAATCGCGTGAACTATTGCTAGGGCATTTAGCTGGTGAAGACCGCGCATCGGAATCGGAAGATCGACTCTCTGAGGAACCGCTCCTCTGCTTGGAATGTTTTTTTACACCAAAACCGATCTTCGTCACGAGACTCCTCGAAGCGTACCTGCTTTCGCTTTGGCACTCTCCTCCGTCGCTATCACTTTTCCCTTGACGGTTATGCCAATTTGGCCGACCATTCCGATGGAATCGGAAATTACCGTAATTCCCTCTGCGCGGTTGATAGGGACTGGAAGGCCTACCGTTCTTCTGCTCTTGGCACCTGTCTGCATCGCCTGACTGATTTTGCCATGGTTGTCGCTGAACTTTGCCGACACCAGCAATTAAGGCGTCAGACAGGCCAGAGCGATAGATGGGTTTGCCCGGATGGGCCAGGACATAATGGTGGCCCAACTGCGACATTGAATCAATGTCCTTCGCTTGTCGTTCCTGAAAAAATTCCACCAACTCAGTGGAACACGACGACAACACTTTGTCTCGTAGCATCAAGTCTAGCAAGCCATTATAGTCCTTGTTTATCCCCTCCAACTCAATCCATCTATTGAGCAGAAGTTTTATATTCGAGATAAAGTCCTCGAAGTCTTGGTCTGCACTTGGCATCATGTTACTAAAACGCGTCCGGTACCCGTCAGCCATCAAACGGAACTTCCAAAGCAACCCTTCCTTCACCTTGTGGTAATCTGCCCTTTCTTTCAGCGGGAGGCTATAGAAAGTCTCCATCGCAGGCCCCACTAGCAATGTGGATAACATATCTGGCCACTGATCTCTGTCAGCCTTCCAGGCCACGCATTCAGCCTGGAACATCTGAAGGAAAAAATCTAAACTGTCAATTTTGTCGTCAAAATTCGGCAGACGCAGCCTTAAGGGACGATGAGACTCCCTGGGAGTCGAGTTCTGACCACTCGCACCCACTTCTAATTTCTTCAATTGTATTTCCTTATCAATCTTCTTCTCTTCCAGAGCTATTCTCATTCTCTCCTTCTCTAATTCTACCTCTCTATCTTCTTTTATCTTCCTTTCTTATATTTCTCTATCTTCTTTCATCTTCTTTTCTTTCAATTCAAACTCTCTCTCTGTTTCCACTCATTTTCTTCTTTTATCTTTTTTCGTGTATTTCTCTATCTTCTTTCATCTTCTTTTCTTGTAAATCGAACTCTCTTCTTTTGAGCTCTAACTCTTCAGCTCGAGCCTCTCTTTCCCGCTTCTGTTTCTCAATCTTTTCCTTCTCTTCCTGCTTCTGCTTCTCCGTCTCTTCCTTCTCAATCTTCTTCTTCAAAGCTTTTTGATTTTCATCTGAATAATATTTAGCTCCAGCAAAATCCATCAGTTCTTTCTGGGTGTACCCACATTCTTTGCCTATCCGAATGAAACCCTCTAGGTCCATGATGTACACTCAGAATACTCACTATTATCTTTTGCTATATTTTCTTACTATGCAACTTCTCAATCGTATGTACTATAAACACCTCACTTATATCAACAGATAACTCTCTGCTTACAAAGTATGCTTCTTTCTTCTTCTTTGATCCTTAGCCGCCGACCGTCAAAGCAGTAAGTGGCCATCACGCCTAGTGGCGTCTTGTATGGCAACTGTGATGAAATTAACCGTGATACAACGTTAAAATATCTCCAAAGATAAAAAGTAGGGATAAAAATAATGCGTAAGTTACTCGAGTACATGATCGCCCAGGCCGCGGGTCACTACCCGCCATGGAAATTAATTTGCTAGACGTGAAAGCAAAACGTTACCCTTGGAACGGGATGAGAACGGAGATCAAAAGGAAAAAAATATGACTGAACATGTGCTTGAGACTAGCAAGGCTAAAAAGACGCAATTGGTGGGGAAAGAAAAAAAAAATTCACGTCCCCAAGTTGACACAAGGTAAAGAAATCGACAAAAGGGACTTTAGCTATTATACGCAACAGTCATTTCTTGGACGCTTTTGCGATAACTTAGTCCGTTTATTTGAATTCAGCGGCAAACGCCTTATAGAAGATGCTAGAAAATATATAAAAAAAAAACAACTAACCTTGAAAAGTAACTTTTTCTTAATAATAATGTTAGGAATATAAAACCTAGCTGGCCGGATGACCCATCTTGAGCAGTGAAATAATATGCTTTCATTTATACAGACGGATAGATAATAATGAAGATATTGACAAAAGACTGTGTTGTTCATATCAGCGAGCGACTGTATTGAAACAAAAAAACATGTCACTAATTTTCAAAAAATTGCAGCCTTGAGACTCAAGTGCTAAAATCTAGTTAGAATGAACGAGAGGGGGTGTTAGGGAAAGTTGTGGCTAAAAATAACTTTAAAGGCAAAATTGTGTAGGGGAGGGCAGAGTTGGTTCAAAAAACAAGTGTGTTTTTTTGTGAAACGCAAGTAGAGACAGACAGACCAACAGACAATAATACATACTTGACTGAGGTATGACTGAATTGACTTTTTGGAAAGGGGTTTGAATTTGAAAAAAGAAAAAGCGCTGATTGGCCACAGATAAACATAATATCGGTGCTCAGACGCGCATCCTTGCCATTCAGCATAAGTTGTCCAGTGGTAGACACAGTAATTATTTAGTGGTGAAATTTCCAGAAGCTAATTGAAATATTTAGAGGGACGCCATACTAAAACCAGCAGCTCAGCTGAGTTTTGCTAGCATATACTGTGTTCTATATTCATAATTCTTGTAAGACTGAAAGTATTTCTTTGTACATTTTAATATTTGTTTAATGTTTCGAGTGATTTGATACTGCCATATCAAAATCTATCCCTTACAACAAGTAAGGATTCGTTCTAGACCCCCCGCCCTAGTTCAGGGTCTAGAGACAAACCAAATACATAAACTCCAGCAAGGATTATGAAGGGCGGATCAAGGGTTGAGATCAGTGAAACATATCACCTATCCTATTCTATGGCAAGAAGCTAATGAACATATTTCAGAATATGTAGTCTGGGGGAACTTATACTATGTGAAACCAACTTGGTAAGGTGTGCTGTATGGTCAGAGAGATCTGACCCTGTCTATGTGGTGTTGTTGTATAATGTTGAGTGTAGTAGTGGCACAGGAGGTAGAGTTCTGACACATGACCAATACTTTTATTTCAGAACTGTGAGTTTTTTATTTGGCACCAAAGTGGTGTCAAATGATGTGTTGAATAATACAAGAAGGGACCCGTGCAGTATAATATTTTGGCAGAGCAGCCTTAATTTGCCCCAAGCACGGAGAGGTGGGGCCACCAGACTCCTGATATTTGCCCCCAAGCACGGAGAGGCGGTTCCACCAGATTCCAGCACCAGATTCCAGCACCAGATTCCAGCACCAGATTCCAGCACCAGAACTACTCATTCAGATACGTGAGCGTCTGGCCTGCTGGAATTTCACCAACTTAGTTTCTAAACACACTAACTATATTCCCATCAATAAATGGACAATGTTAGTAGCCATAGACAGGGAGTGATGAGGCCACCCCAACAGCACATCCATTCATCATTCTCCCAGATAAATTAAAAATATAAACAGTAGTAATATTAACTAGTCTTGTAAAATACATATGTACACACCTTTCAATTATTATGCCATATATTCATGCATTTCATTCCTAATTTCAAAACCTTTCATATGTTCTGACCACACTAAAACCTTGGTTCAGAACAAATAAACTTAAAGAAAATATTACTATTAAAATTTTACACAGCTTGAGTTAGTTCAGTGTGTTGTAACATTTTATTAATATTATTAGACTTATTAAATATCTGTGTGTGTGTATGTAAACTACCACAACACATTACACATCATTACCCTAGAATCTTAACGTAGCCACATTCATTAGTAAAAAAAAAATTTAGGTGTGAGGTCGTAGTGGTAGCAAGAAGGGCCTTCTGTAAATTCACAGCTACATTTATCTCAGGAGCCTTTACAGCTGACCTCATGCATCACACTAGGTAATATCACAATCATACAATACCATCAAAACCACTACACATATTGGGGTCTCTTGTCCCGGGATAATTAGCCTATCAATAATATTAGGATCTCCTGGTGGGAGAATTAAATTAGGGGAACACATTATAAAAATTAAAAGTGTCCCTTAAAATTAAAAGTGAAAATAAAAGTTGGTGAATCTTCACAGCCAGTGGTAATTAATTAGTTAACTGGATAATTAGACGTATTTTAGACTATAGTAATTAGAATTACTTTAGTGGTTGGAATTTTATCTTGCTCATTACTCAATTGTCTAAAAAGTATGGCGGAGATTGCAAAGTTTAGATCAGCTGCTGTGCTAACGGCGAAGGATATGGGAATGGATGGGCAGGTTTTAATTCAATATGTAACGGCTGAATGTGATAAGTATATTGAACGGGAAGAAAGAAGATTAGAAAAAGAGGCTGAAAGAAAATTAGAGTCTGAAAGATTAGCTGAAGAGAAGAGGTTACAAATTGAGGCTGAGACTAAGAGGTTGCAGATTGAGGCTGACAAAGAGGCAAAGGCATTGGAGGCAGATAGGGAGAGTAAAAGGCTCCAATTAGAGGCAGAAGAGAAACGACAGCAAAGATAGGCAGAAGAAAAAAGACTGACTGCCGAAAGGGAGGCAGAAGATAGAAGGTTGCAAAGGGAGCACGAATTACGACTAAGGGAGCTGGAGCTACAAGGCCAGGCTCCTGAAAATGGTGCCAGCCCTTTTGCCTCAGATGCTACGCCCAGTCTGGGAGCCTCAACATCAGCTATGGGGTTTCATTTAGACCATTTTGTTGAGAAAGACGATGACATAGAGGGGTACCTCGGACGTTTTGAAATATTAGCTACTACATATGGGTTAGAGAGAGAGAGGTGGAGTTTAAAGCTATCACAGGGACTGAGAGGTACTTCTTATAAAGTCTTCGCAAAAATGAACAGAGAAGACCAAGACAATTATGACATGTTAAAGCAGGCTTTGTTATTGAGGTACGAAAAAAATGGTGAATTTTATCGTAAGAGATTTAGAAATGCCAAACTGTTGTCTGGGGAGACATACCACCAATTCTCTGCCAGACTGGAAACCTATTTGGAGAAATGGACTGCTCTGGGGAAGACCCAAGATCTGAAAGAGATGATCATGATTGAGCAATTGAGAGAGTCCATGGCTCCAGACATGAGAACATTTCTCATGGAACAAGGTGCAGAGAAGTTGGGGGAGGTTTTAAATGTTGCTGAGAGGTATCAGGCAGCCCAGGCAGAGGTAAGTGGTGCTAAAAAGAAGCACATAGACAATTTTAAAGCTCCACAGCAATTTAATAAATTTGATAATAGAGAACAGGGAAATAAAGGTAGGACAAACTTTGAACGGCCAAGAAATGACTATCGAGACAGAAACTCACAGTTCAATGACCAAAAATCCAATGAAAGAAAACCGTTTAACCAAGGAAAAAGATGGTGACCATGAAAAAGTCGGTACCATCCGCAAAAAAGTTGCTCGAAAATACTATTGGCCCGACGTAAATGTCGATATTGAGAACTTTGTAGAAGCATGTGGCATATTTCATGAGGGAACACCCACAAAGGGAAAATATGTGCAGGACCTAGAAACGCCACGGGGCAAAATTAGGCCTGGAAGGAAAACTAATTATACTCAGGTAGACAAAGTGCAATGGGAGCCCCCTTTTCACACCCAGTCTTCACTTGAATGGATTAACATGGCCACTATGCGAAGAGTACAAAGAAGAAATTTTACCCAGGATAAGATGACAATCCCTCGGTCAGACTTATATAAACTGGAAGAACAGAAAAGAGAGCGAAGATCTCTCATAAGCAATCTAAAGTGGGGAGACAAACCCAAGAAAAAAATTGGTAGTGGTCAATTTGTGAGTGATAATTCTAGGAAGAAAAGTCCTCACTATCATGCTTCTAATGGACGGGACCCGATGGGTGCCATGAAAAATAAATATGGAAAATTAAAAATCTAGATGTAGCCCTATTAAGGACCTGGACAGATGAGAAGGCGGAAGAGACTGTTACCTCATCTTATCAATACGTGAACGAACTGACCACTCGTTTGAAAGCTGGATGGAAACTGGCAAATGATAATTTGAAACAAGCCAGGAAGAAACATGCAGCGTATTTTAATAGGAAGGCAAAGGACAGAGAACTAGCTGTGGGAGAGAAGGTGCTGCTTCTACTACCCGGCAGCCAGAATAAATTACAAATTGGATGGCAAGGTCCATATACGGTTCTAGAGAAGGTGTCTAGAACAAACTATAAAATTGACAAAAAGGGGAAGGAGAAAGTTTATCATGTAAACCTGTTAAAGAAGTATCTGGACAGACCACTCCAGGAAAGCACCCCCTTACTGACCTTGGCTATCGCAACTCAAATGCAAAAGGAACCACTCACCTCACATGAATACCCATTACATCCTTGTGAAACAGCAGCACAGGTGAAAGTCAGTAAGCACCTGACTAAAAATCAGAGGGAGAGAGTTCAACAGGTTCTGGAGGAACATACAGATGTATTAACAGATAAACCAGGCCATACAAATTTGCTACAGTATGACATGAAACTGGTAGACTCAAACCCAATCTGTATGAGAGCCTATTCTATTCCGTTCGCGAAGGAGAAGGCATTGAAGGAAGAAATAGATTATTTATTGAAGGAGGGGATTATTTCACACAGTGAATCATCTTTTAGTTCCAGTGTAGTTTTGTTGAGAAAACCGTCTGGGGAACACAGACTGTGCATAGATTACAGGAAACTGAATGCTGTCACAGAAGGACAAGTGGATCCATTACCAGACACCAAACAGTTATTTGCCAGATTAAACAAGGCAAAATACTTTTCAAAGGTGGATCTTAGTAAAGGCTATTACCAGATTCCAGTGAAGCCTGAAGTGAGACCTTATTTGGCTTTTAGCACTTCGGATGGACATTATGAATTCAACATGCTACCATTCGGACTGAAAAATGCTCCGAGTGTATTTTCAAGGATGATGCGTAAATTGTTGGATCCCCTGAATAACCCATGTATCACGAATTTCCTGGATGATATTCTCGTCGCCACAGAGACATTTAAAGAACACATTGACGCTCTAAAAATGTTATTTAATAGGCTTAAGGAGGCGAACTTAACTGCTAGGCCAACAAAATGTTGTATTGGATGCAAAGAGTTGGAATTCTTGGGACACACTGTATATCAGGGTAACATGACCCCTGATCCCAAGAACTTGGAAAAACTGCAGAGAGCACCTAGACCACAAACAAAAAAGGACGTGCGATCATTCGTGTCGTTATGCGGATTTTATCAAAAATACATCAAAGATTTTAACTCTATTTGTGCTCCTCTGACTGATCTGACTCGCAAGGGACTTCCAGATAAAATTATTTGGACTGCGCAAAGTGAATTAGCGTTCCAAGACTTAAAGGAAAAACTCACTAGCAAGACTATTCTCAAACTGCCTGATTTGACACAGGACTTTGCCTTAAGAACAGATGCAAGTAATGTAGGACTCGGGGCGGCTTTGTTGCAAAGATCATCTTCACCTGATGGGGAACTGAACCCAGTCGCTTATGCAAGCCGCAAATTGAATAAGGCGGAGCAAGGATATTCCACAAGCGAAAAAGAATGTTTAGCGTTAATCTGGGCAATAAAGAAGTTTCAAATCTACCGAGTACATGATCGCCCAGGCCGCGGGTCACTACCCGCCATGGAAATTAATTTGCTAGACGTGAAAGCAAAACGTTACCCTTGGAACGGGATGAGAACGGAGATCAAAAGGAAAAAAATATGACTGAACATGTGCTTGAGACTAGCAAGGCTAAAAAGACGCAATTGGTGGGGAAAGAAAAAAAAAATTCACGTCCCCAAGTTGACACAAGGTAAAGAAATCGACAAAAGGGACCTTAGCTATTATACGCAACAGTCATTTCTTGGACGCTTTTGCGATAACTTAGTCCGTTTATTTGAATTCAGCGGCAAACGCCTTATAGAAGATGCTAGAAAATATTTAAAAAAAAAACAACTAACCTTGAAAAGTAACTTTTTCTTAATAATAATGTTAGGAATATAAAACCTAGCTGGCCGGATGGCCCATCTTGAGCAGTGAAATAATATGCTTTCATTTATACAGACGGATAGATAATAATGAAGATATTGACAAAAGACTGTGTTGTTCATATCAGCGAGCGACTGTATTGAAACAAAAAACATGTCACTAATTTTCAAAAAATTGCAGCCTTGAGACTCAAGTGCTAAAATCTAGTTAGAATGAACGAGAGGGGGTGTTAGGGAAAGTTGTGGCTAAAAATAACTTTAAAGGCAAAATTGTGTAGGGGAGGGCAGAGTTGGTTCAAAAAACAAGTGTGTTTTTTTGTGAAACGCAAGTAGAGACAGACGGACCAACAGACAATAATACATACTTGACTGAGGTATGACTGAATTGACTTTTTGGAAAGGGGTTTGAATTTGAAAAAAGAAAAAGCGCTGATTGGCCACAGATAAACATAATATCGGCGCTCAGACGCGCATCCTTGCCATTCAGCATAAGTTGTCCAGTGGTAGACACAGTAATTATTTAGTGGTGAAATTTCCAGAAGCTAATTGAAATATTTAGAGGGACGCCATACTAAAGCCAGCAGCTCAGCTGAGTTTTGCTAGCATATACTGTGTTCTATATTCATAATTCTGGTAAGACTGAAAGTATTTCTTTGTACATTTTAATATTTGTTTAATGTTTCGAGTGATTTGATACTGCCATATCAAAATCTATCCCTTACAACAAGTAAGGATTCGTTCTAGACCCCCCGCCCTAGTTCAGGGTCTAGAGACAAACCAAATACATAAACTCCAGCAAGGATTATGAAGGGCGGATCAAGGGTTGAGATCAGTGAAACATATCACCTATCCTATTCTATGGCAAGAAGCTAATGAACATATTTCAGAATATGTAGTCTGGGGGAACTTATACTATGTGAAACCAACTTGGTAAGGTGTGCTGTATGGTCAGAGAGATCTGACCCTGTCTATGTGGTGTTGTTGTATAATATTGAGTGTAGTAGTGGCTCAGGAGGTAGAGTTCTGACACATGACCAATACTTTTATTTCAGAACTGTGATTTTTTTATTTGGCACCAAAGTGGTGTCAAATGATGTGTTGAATAATACAAGAAGGGACCCGTGCAGTATAATATTTTGGCAGAGCAGCCTTAATTTGCCCCCAAGCACGGAGAGGTGGGGCCACCAGACTCCTGATATTTGCCCCCAAGCACGGAGAGGCGGGGCCACCAGATTCCAGCACCAGATTCCAGCACCAGAACTACTCATTCAGATACGTGAGCGTCTGGCCTGCTGGAATTTCACCAACTTAGTTTCTAAACACACTAACTATATTCCCATCAATAAATGGACAATGTTAGTAGCCATAGACAGGGAGTGATGAGGCCACCCCAACAGCACATCCATTCATCATTCTCCCAGATAAATTAAAAATATAAACAGTAGTAATATTAACTAGTCTTGTAAAATACATATGTACACACCTTTCAATTATTATGCCATATATTCATGCATTTCATTCCTAATTTCAAAACCTTTCATATGTTCTGACCACACTAAAACCTTGGTTCAGAACAAATAAACTTAAAGAAAATATTACTATCAAAATTTTACACAGCTTGAGTTAGTTCAGTGTGTTGTAACATTTTATTAATATTATTAGACTTATTAAATATCTGTGTGTGTGTGTATGTAAACTACCACAACACATTACATATCATTACCCTAGAATCTTAACGTAGCCACATTTATTAGTAAAAAAAAGTTAGGTGTGAGGTCGTAGTGGTAGCAAGAAGGGCCTTCTGTAAATTCACAGCTACATTTATCTCAGGAGCCTTCACAGCTGACCTCATGCATCACACTAGGTAATATCACAATCATACAATACCATCAAAACCACTACAGCAACAACAAATTGATTCCACTCTGCTCGGTCGGCGGCCACCCCTCGCACAGCGCCCCAACTCCGGCCCACTCCCCGCATCTCAGCCTCCACAGTCCTCCGCCAGGTTGTCCCCGGTCGGCCTCTCCTTCGCCCCCCAGGGGTCCAAAGCACAGCTGCTCCCGCGATGGCATCGAGGTCTCTTCTGAGGACATGATCAACCCAGCCCCAGCGTCCGCCAGCCACGATGGCGCGCATGTCCTCTTGCTTGCTACGAGTAAGCAGATCTAGATAGACTGATATATTTTCGTCCGTTGTCAGTCACGCATTGTATATATCAGTCTATCTCTGCTCAAACTGTGCCTGTCATCTTAGTCACCGTGACTGTTAGTTGTTCGTTCCGTTTAGTGTGTGTCTTTTCATCTTGGGAGTTTTCACTTTTGCGAGCTGTAAACTGTTGGTATTAGGTAGAATATTAAGAACAGTTATACTATCAGAATACAGCACCAGGGTGGGTGCTAGTAAGATACTGTGGTGAAGAAGCTGTCTTATTTTTCAATTGTGTGGCGGTGCCAAAATCTTACAGCTGTGAGGTGGTATAGCATCAAGAGATAGTATCAGTCAGGTAAATATGCATATGTTTGTACTTTGAGAAGTGTTATTGCTATTTATATATCACTACTGCATACTTTGTAAGATCTGACCTGCTTACAAAGTGAAAACTCCCCAGATGAAAAGACACACACTAAACGGAACGAACAACTAACAGTCACGGTGACTAAGATGACAGGCACAGTTTGAGCAGAGATAGACTGATATATACAATGCGTGACTGACAACGGACGAAAACAAGGGATACCTGTTAAACGTATTTACAAGATAGCAAGAAGGAACGAGAGATCACACCACTTAAACACAACAATAGAATTTCTGAATGTACAAGACAATGTTAATACAAACGACAACAGTACACCTAACAAATAATGAGCTTGGAATGTAAAGTAGGGCAGTCGCATGAAACACTTCTGCCTGACTCCACCACTAAACATACACAGCCACACCCTAGAAGAAATCAGTCTAATCCAATCTTTTCCCACAAGTAGGAAAAGGAAGAATTAAACTCGCCACCCGTCCACCCTTGAACTCACAAATATAATATTAAACACAGCAGACTGATGCAACAACTACACTTAACAATGAAGTGTTGAGAGCTATCTCCTTCACTAGCCACTACCAAATCATACCAATCAAAATAAACTAAATAACATATAAGCAATAATAACACTATTACATATCAAAGATTTATTATTTAAATAATACCAATGACCCCAAGTGATGGGAAATATAGTGACAGATTCCACCTAACTACCAAACATCATAAAAAAAGACAGACTAAGTTTCCACAAAGAAAGCGAGGAAAAGAACAACACACAAGGAAAGGAAAAAAAATACAAACCAATATGCAAACCTCAAGAAACAGGCGTAGAAACAGAACAAAGTTTATTGCTTTATGCTAACTACTCTAGAAGACCAGACTGTACGATAAGTTGTAACAGGTGGATAGACAGGAAAGAAAATCTTGAAGGAATAAAACAGAATTCCGAGGACAAACAAAAGAAACATAAATATAACAAATCATACAAAGATTTACAAACAAAAACTTAACTGATGATCCAGCGAAGCTCCACCACGTAGCTCCTCAGCACCGATGATGAAAGATGAAAATAATACGAACAGGTCTCCACAAACTTGAAAATATCCAAAAAGTATACGATGTATTACACGGTGCAATCACAGTACTGTCCACAGCACAAATCAGGACCATAAATCCAATAATGTTCAGACTTCTTTACCAGTCAATGTGAATGCGTATAATATCCAAGCAAGGTTCAGTTTAGGAACCCATGAGTCCACAAAGTCCACAAGGTATAGACCTCTGCACCCGACGAATGTCGACAGCTACTCAGAGCAGGATTCCAGTGCTACTGGACACCCCAACGCAGGAGGATAAATCGATTGCTTCCCAATAAGCAAGACCCAGCATACAGGGCTGTTGACTACTGGCTGCATAATGTCGCTACAGCACGGGTTGCCTGCAGCACAGGAACACAGGCAGGCAGGTTGTAGCAGGAATTCGGCTGAATGGCTACTTCTTGTGGCGGGAACAGGACAACTGTTGCGTACATATTTTTTATATGTCGCACAGATTACAGTTGATACGATTACAAATGAAAATGTAACTATCTGTTTGATAAAAGGATATTTATTTATGAACTTACAACTTTTAAGAAAGGGGAATAACTCAGAATAGTAAATGTGTATTTTATTCTTTGAGTGATCGGTTCCTGTTTTGTTTCCGTGGATTGAACAAGCGGAGGAATCTAGATTTTATATTATAGCTGGAAACAGATTGTTCTCGCTTAAGGTTTTGCAGGAATATTGAAAGTCTGAATCTAGGTTTACTGTTTGTCTGTTTGAGACGATTCCGTCTTATATCATGTTATCTTTGTGTGTCTGGGCTGGATTATTTGTTCTTACACTCTGAGCGGATGAAGATAAGAGAGTGTGTTCTTGGGTTATGGAGTCTGGCGGGACGCCAATGTCGGGCGGTCCAAAGTTTTGTGATCTCAAGTTATCATGGGGAAGAAGATTGTGTCTTCTAGGACTGTTTTAGTCTATGTGTTCCCCAGTATTGTTTCTATTACGCCAGAAAAGTGTTTTGTGCTTGCTATTGATTCTTGGCCAAGGTAAACGTACTTTTACTGACTTCGTTCCTAGGCTTACGATGGGTTATGTTTAGGCCTACATGAATCTACTTATGTTCAGATGTCAGAACGACATATCGTTTAGCAGCACTAAGAATGTTTCTACAAAGCAATTATGAGGGCAGATAATGCTGCTCTTGGTGGGAACTTTGATATCCTTATGACGTGAATCTGTCTGGAAGTTTTGTAATCTCACCGTTGTGTGAGCGATGTTAAGGACCAAGGAAGCCATCTTGGAATCCGAATTATTGTCAATCATTCATCAGAGAACAGGGTTGTCCCTTACTACCCGATAATGATCCAGAGATCACAGTTATGAAAGAAAGATCTATTATGGGAGATTTAGCATTTACTCCGAAGATATGTGCTGAATGCTATTTGAAAGAATCTACGCTAGAGTACAAGCTACACTCATGCTAAGAGAGATTCTGTACAAGAGTCACTATGAACATTATGTATAAACTGACGTGATCTGTCAGTACAACCTGATATATATATATACATATATATAAATATATATATATTTATATATATATATAAATATATTATATATATATATATATATATATATATATATATATATATATATATATATATATATAGATGTGGATTAACTATAGAACTCTGAATGCTTGTCTACAAATGTTCCAGTATGAGGTTATCCAGCATGTATGCTAACTTAAGATGATACACCATTGATCAACACCATGCTGTTTATGGTTAACATGCATTCCTATTCCTAACGACTGTTGCCACCGTGCTCATTGTCTATACTACATCCCAGTCGGGGCTACGACGGTTGCTCAACACCAGTAGGCCATCAATTCTTTACAGTGGTGTGCCAGCTTCCTGGGTCAACCTGCACAGTGGACATATTTGAGAAGTCAGCTACTGAGACCAGACCATTCCTTGGGGCCTGTTACGACACACGTAAACACCAGCAATACAACTTTACAGTCGATGTCAGCGCGACCTGTCCTATCGAGGTAATAACAGTAACTAGGTCAGCGTTTGTTGACATTTTTTGTTGATGGACATTTGCCATAGAAAACAGACAGCGTTTACACAGCAAGTTTGTTTTGGAACAGACAGCATTACATATCAGTGTTGGAACATATATTTAGACAGTGTTTGCAAAATGTACAGTGCAACTGAAAGCGAGAAGTCTTACTTGTGATTCTGAGGAACTGTAAACAGTGGGATTCTCCTCTTGCACTGCCATTTAAGAAGATAGTTTGTGTGAAACTTTAAGTGATGATGGTATAGGCCAAATTTGATTATATAATAAATACTGCAAATAAGTACCACTGTACCAGTCCTAGCTACAATAATTGCGTATAACTGTGCCATTCTTCGGCAACACATTCTATCTGCAACACATATACATTACATTACATATATTTAACAATGTTACCGCATAATATGACATTTATGTTAGACATGATCTAAAGAATGTAACATCATCCATATTTGTATACTGCGGTTGTTTTAATTCTGGGCGAGTCTCCTTAAATGAGTATCAACTTGAAAGAGGTCGTCGGAAACTGAGAATCACTATAGGTCGGAGTAAATTAGATCGATACCGCGATGAATCAAGAGTCGTAATGATACTTGTCTACAAAAAAGACTTTAATTCTTTTCTTTCTGGTATCATTTGTGAGCCAAATTTCCAGATACTGGAATTCTAGCAAGCGACTTGCATTACCTTATTTTAGTGCACGCTTTATAATTTTTTGTTCTAGTTTGTGACTAAACCCTTTATGGTCATTGATGTTTTCATACGGAAGTTCACGGCCTTACCATAACAATCTTATAGTGCATTATACTTTAGTATTTGCAGTTTTGTTATTATTTTACCACTTTGAGGAATCTATTTGATCTACCCTTTCAGAGCTATCCTTTCTTAGGAGTTTTTTACTAAATAACAAACAATTTTAAAACCCATCTCTGAAATCCATTTAGTGAAAGACTTAATCAAATACAATTAGGCATGTTATTTGAATATTGTCAACCTAATTGTGCATACATGCACTATAATCAGCGTCCGTAGTATTGCAGCAACATTTTTAATTTAATCAAAGTCTAAATGAAATCAAGACTCCCGAGCTCCCCAAATATGAACTCATACAGAAATGTACTTGTATGCAATTAATAAATTATATAAGGGGAACTTTTTTCGCCTATCATCCACTAACCCCTACACGAAGCAAACCAAGTTGTGTCCAAACAGATTGCCTGATAACGCATCCACGATTTATGGCAGAGTGACCAGAATCAACCAAAGACAAATCCAGAAAAGCTGATATTAGCATAAGTCCACATCCCTCTATGTGCATTAAACCACCAGTAGTTGCAGGGACCATTGACATCCATAAACTGTTTAAAACCAAGATCAAATAAAAATTGTCTTTTTTTATCACCGAAGAAATCCCTAATGCTTCCTATTGCGAGGTCAATTACACCAATGTCCCCCACAGACATTTGATAGTGATGTGCTTTTCTTCCAGTGATTAAGTCTTTTTTTTCCCTATATTCATTCCAACAATATATATGTATGCCCATTTCAATTTCAAGTGATTAATAAAAATTTGTCAACGGTTTATAACATTAATGATGTGTCCATTCGCAGCCTAAACTGCTACAGGGAATACAAATATTGCACGTAAATGTGGAGTAATCTTTGCCTTGATGCCTTGACTGGTTTTTCAGACTGTAAACGAAGCTTATGTGGCAGTGCCATTAGTCTCTATTACTATCAACCTGCACAGTTCGCAGAGCTGTTAATGAAGCCTAAGTATTCGAATTCTTTGACACTTTCCTACTGTTATCAAGCATCGAATTTCTGTTTGGTCTTTAAAAGATCTGTTGTCAAAGAGTTCTTCTAGTGAACATGTTAAAGATGTCCAGCCTGCAGATACCAGTCGTTTATTTTGTGGAAAAAGTAATTGCCCAGTCCTTCATGGGGTTGGTCGATAGGAGGACTGAGTCGAGTCAGCTATCTGATTTCCGGATACTGGTACCCGGCAATGTTTAAATGAGTCCAAACTCCTGAGTGTTCAATGAGTCAACAACATTTTGCTATATTACCCAAAAAGATTACTTTAGCATTATTGTTTTCAAGTAGTAAAACGTTGTCAAAATCGTAAACTAGACTACTTTTATTTTCGCACAAGATATCCCTCTTATAAGACTTTGGTAATTCAACTTAGAACCATGGGGGTAGGAATATTACAAACCATTAGCTGCTTGAAGAGAACTTACAAGCTGCTCAGAGACCGGAAACCCTGAATTAAGCGCTTATTAATCCTTCCCAGCGATTTGAACATACAAACACTTCTGCAGATACAACTGAGGAATTTAGATTACCCACGATGAAATCGTCCCAAGGAAAAAAAGTGGACTAAGGCTGCTGCCCTGAAGAGAAAAAAAATGTGAGAACCCAAACACAATTATTAGCTAACTCACTTTAGCATTAGGTTAGAAGAGACGTTAAAAAGTGCCCTGAACAAAAGTAATGGTAATCGATTCTGTCTGGTAATAGTAACGCTTTACTTACACAGGTCAAGGTAACCAGCGTTCAAGCCCTTATTGCGACCCAGGCGATGACATAAAGTTTAATCGATTGAATGGCGTCATGTCCATCCATAGAAGTGGACAGCTAATCACAAAGAAGTATACCAGTAAAGACTGAGGGAAAGTGTTACCACTGGAAGTACTTAATTGGTATAAAGCTGACACCCAGGTTAATTATGATTCCTGTTAGGAGCCAGCCTTTATCTAAAGGTACCAGTTTCAGAGGAAGGTTACCGGAAATTCACTTAATGAGCAAAGTTCACTGATGCAGGTTGTAGAATCTAGAATCATTGAGGACAACGTCTTACATAGAACGTTACCCTGCGTTGTCCCAAAACAGAAAGACCATACTATGTCCAAATCACCTCATGACATGGCGACCTCTTAGACATACTCAGAGATAAGATTTAATGTCAATCCATAAATAAACCCATGTCCTTGAATGTCTTACATGAAGCGTAAACCCCAGGGACACTAAAAAGAAAAATGGAACAGTATTGTAACCAACAATAACGGTCCACTGCACATCCCAGAACGTAGCTATAACAATTCCAACACTAAGGGTGTAGGGAAGGAATCCCAGTTGCTTCAGCAACACCATACAACCCTGAATCACTGTGGCATGTTAACTCACGCAGATTCTCAAGAAACCTCAAAAAATAGTTTAATTAAAAAAAGTAGCCATAAACGTTATCAAACCAAGGTAACCATTAACCATTTCAGGGTTTCTTCTTCGACCAATACCTGGAGAACGAGCCAACTCTCAACATGGCGCCCTCGAAATCAGGGCGACGTCATAATTATAGAAACATTTAACGCATAAGGAAGTCAATAGTGAGAAATTATCCAAGGTATTTTCCCTCATGGAGACAACAAGTAATCATAAATTACGGGAGATACTCATTATGAATGAATATGATAATCAGCACCACGTACCAAAGGAACTATGACACAAAACCAAGTAGGGGTTATGAACAAGTGAAAACAAGGATTAATTTTACAGAGCTTCAATAAAACTCAGAGTAGCCCGCGGCACAATACAAAAAAACATAAATACCTCACATTACCAGGCTAGAACTCTTGCACAGCAAGAGTCCCAACGAAATCCTATAAACAAAATAAAGATAATGATGACTCTAATAATAGGGCATGTGCCGCTTTTGATTTTGGGAGAGCATCTCAGTGCCCCCAATGCAAAACATTATTTGAGCCAACCACAGTGTCTCCTTTAAGCTGTGGCCATCCTCTTCCCGCTCTTCCTGCGTCAATCGCGCATGATGGGAGAGGTTCTCTTGTCTTACACAAAGGTTTAGTAAATGACAATCCCGTCTCAGTACTTTTTGATTCTGGATGCACAACTATTGGGGTTAGGCAGTCATGCTACAGGCAAAGTAGTCAAATGCGTAACATTTGGCGGCACCATAGAGAAATACTCTACCGCTATCATTAGGATTGCTACTCCTTTCTTCACAGGAGATGTACACGCATGTCTTTTGCCGAATCCGATCGCTGATCTTATCATCGGTCGCATTCACGGAGTAAAAGAATGCACTTCGCAACAAATTTCCGTTTGGGAAAAGCAAAATATGCAAACTGCTAATGTTGTAGTCACTAGAGCTCAAGCTCTCAATATGCCTGAAACTTCATCTACTGAAGATATTGAAGTGCATAACCAAGATGATCCCTTGGTAATTTCTCGTGACTCGTTTATAAAACAACAAGAAGAGGATCCGACTCTTAAGAAATTCTTCACTCTTGTAACAAAAGGTGATCCGAATAGAGATACCAAGCGTAAATCTTGGATTACAATGAAGAATGGTGTACTTGTACGTATGGTGCAAGACTCCACTAATTCAAGTCATTCTCAGATTCTTGTACCCAAGAAATTGAGAGTTAAAATTTTACAACATGCACACGACTCTCAGTGTGCTGGACACATGGGTTTTTCCCGTACAAAGTCAAGAGTTCTTGCGGCTTTCTTTTGGCCTTTCGTGAATAAGGACATACGGATCTATTGTCGATCTTGTAAAGTATGTCAAGAAGTCAAATCCAAAGGTCCTCGTCATGCTGCGCCCATTCAGGCTGCAGACATTCCTATTCGGCCATTTCAGAAAATGGCGATAGACATCATTGGTCCATTTAAGATCAAATCTGCTAGAGGACATCAATTTATCTTAACGTGTGTGGACATGTGCACACGTTGGAATAATCTATCAGCTGTTCAATCATTAACTTCCCCTTCTGTCATTGCTGAGTTCTGTGTTAATAATCTATCAGCTGTTCAATCGCTCGGTCTTGACTGTACAATATGAGTTTATTAATGAACAATTATTGATAATTATTTAAATGCACATTTGTCAATTTATTTGTTTGAGGAAAAGTATTTCTTTTTTTTCCATCATTAACTAAGCGTGAATGATAGAAGCGGGGTCAGTAAAGAAAGCGTAACTTTCGCTCGGCCTAAGCGTTGATAAGCCCTCGTTGGCCAGTGTAGACAAACAATAAATAGCCGCCCGAGGCTTATTGGTAAATACGGAGGTTTACATGTTGAGTTGGGGAGTGTAAGAAGAACGCGTGTACTACGCGAACCTTGAGTTGCGTCACAGGGCACAGAGCTACCTGTTTTTGTCACGTACGTATAATTAATTATCTGATGGTCAGAAAATAGAAATGTGCTGAATTACGAGACTGCAGTGATAGGACAGACCACAGCCGAGGCAACCCATTGAGTCAAAAATCGCCAACATCAACCTCAGAAGATCAACAAATCTCCCAAAAGTTTAGTAACAAACAACATCTATTGAGAAGCGAAAAATACAACTTCATAAACTTTGAAACCAAATGATGGCACTTGCCTAATGTAACACTTCTGCATCTTCTTTGATCCTTAGCCGCAGACCGTCAAGAAGCCAGTGGCCATCACGCCTGGTGGCGTCTTCTAGGGCGACATAAAAACTGCTTTCACTTTGCTCGGTCGGCAGCCATCCTTCGTGCAGTGCCCCAGGTCTGATTCACTCTTTGCATCTCAGCCTCCACAGTTCTTCACCAAGTTATGTTTGGTCGGCCTCTCTTTCGTTTTCCTTCCGGGGTCCATAGCATAGATGTTCTGTTGATGGCATCGGGGTCTTTTCTGAGGACATGGCCAACCGAACTCCAGCGCCTGCCAGTTATGCTGGTGTGCGTGCCCTCTTGTTTGCTCCGAGCAAGCAGTTCTTTGTTTGAGATGGTATTCGGCCAAAATATTCGGTAAATTGTGCTTACGCAGACTGTGTGGAAAGAGGACAATTTCAACATTTCCTTCTCTGTTACTCTCCAGCATTCCGCACCATAGAGAAGCACAGAAAGTTCACAGCTCTCAAATATTCTTAATTTTGTGCTTGTGCTGTACTGAGAGGACTTCCAGATATTGTTTGGACTTAAAAAGGCTGTTCTTGCTTTGTTCATTCTGTTATTGATGTCTTTGCTTGCTCCGCCGTCTGGTGTTACCATGCAACTTATTAAGTATATCCGGTTTTTTCCTGGATGTGTTAATGAGAATATGCGAGTAGTGCAATGTCATCTGCATATTCCAGATCTTCCAATGTAGGAAAGTAGTCCATCTTATTCCTCTTGGACTGCCCTCTATTGTCTGACGCATCACCCAGTCTATGACTGTTAAAAATAAAGTGGTTGATAAGGGGCATCCCTGTTGTACTCCTGTCTTCACCTTAAAAGTTAGGTTGCTTTGCCCAACGCTACATGTAAAGTTGGCATAGAGACTTTTTATGATGGACACTCTGCTGCCAGGAATCCCATAAGCCCTCAGTATTTTCCATAGACTGTAGATATGTATACTGCAGGCAGCCTTTTCAAAATCAACGAAATTAATGTACAGCTGTCTCTGCCATTCTGAGCACTGCTCTATAATATTCCTGAGGGTAAATATACCTTGTATGATCTGCGCATCTTCTGTTCTTTCTAAATCCTGCTTGGTCTTTCCTCAGTTTGTGGTCTACTGCTTTTGAAATTCTGTGTAATTATCCTGCCTAGTATTTTACTGGGAACTGAGAGAAGAGTGATTCCTCTCCAGTTGTTGCAGCCTGCATGGTCGCCCTTCTTAAGCAATTTGACAGTTATTCCTTTGTTCCACTCCGTTAGTGTTGCCCATGCTTTCCAGACTTGTGCAAATAGTGGTTCGAATATTTCTGCTGTTGGCTCAGGGTCTGTCTTAAATAGCCCTGCATTTAAATTATCGTGAACAGGAGCGTTTCCATCTTTAACCCTTTGATTGCCATGATGATTTTTTTTTCCTTTCGTGGAATATCCATATTAACATCTTTGTCGTGAAATATTCTAATCCACATATATAAATTATCAGGTAAATGTAAAGCCTAACAAATAAATTTAATAAAAGGAAAGAAGAATGGTAAAGAACAGTGCTGTCACAATGACTGTACTCGAAATCCCCCTTTTTATGCTCCGTCTGCAAAATTGTAACGTTTCACGTTGATAGTAAAAGCCTACTGCAACATTACACGCTTGCTTCAATAAAACGGGTACTGCCTTTCTAAGAAAAACCTTGAGATACGCAAGCTGATTAATGACCTAAATTAATACTAGCATTAATTACACTACGTTACCATAAACGAACGGACAGATGGACTTAGGATAGAAAGAAGGGAGGGCTGATCGGAGGAACACATGCAACACTAAACACGCGTCTCGGGATACACAATTACTACCATCACGCGTGTAAGGCCACAAGCACTAGCTTTTTTTTCAAATCGACAGTGATAAAAAACACTACCCATACGAGAGTTAGATTTTAAAAACCTGAAAAACGCTTATTAGGAACATGACATTATACTGGTTTACGTTTGAAAACATTACAGTACCCAGACACCACATCGTATTCGAAGTAAACAGGAGATAGTAGAAAATACATATTTTGGACGCAGCCACCTAGCTCCCTTAAATTTATATAGTTGGATTCCTTAGGACTTGCTGACAAAGAATATGTTAAGTGTTATGCAAATAGTCTAGGAATTGATAAATTATAGCCAAAAGAAATAGTGAGGGTGTCAGACAACCCCAAAATCAGAATCGCTCAGTGGCAGATTTTTAAACCACCATTGTACGGGAAATAGGTCCCCATGATAAATCCTATTTGATTGGATAGAAATAAAAGTAAGGCTAAACACGATTAGTCGAACTATAAATACTATTTTTCGTTGTTAGGGGAGACGGATGGAAGGGTACTTTTTTCAAACGTGTGACGTACGTCTAAGTATGACAAATGAATTTCCCTGACTCGATGGATGATAACAGAATATTGGCCTCTCATAACTTTAGAACCCCCGATCATCTGTTGTAACTTTTACCGGCATGCAGCATTTCCACGAGAACCTTACACGCTGGATCATTAATATGTAGCCTGCTATCTTATGCGAACGTTTGAGATCGCATGGCCTTTGATGGGAGATTAAATCACGCCCACAACCATTTCTGAGAACGATTTATAGCAATCTTTTCCTTAACGCCGGCCCAAAAGAGGACGGGCCACAGACTCACTCTTGTTTCTAGAGCAATAAACAGCAGATCATTTTCTTACCTGGCTGTCACCCCGCCTGGTGGGAGTTGCCAAAGCTCTCAGAACAGTGGCACCATCAAAGACAGACAGATCTCAGAATTCAATCGCGGCGGTACACGATCTAAAGAAACAGGGAACTCGCAGCTCACAGAGTAGCTTCTCGGGAACTTTTCACACCCTCATGCAAGCAAGCCTGAGACGGAAGGAAATCGGTAGACCGGGGAAAACGTAGGAATCGCAGCGATTAACACCACGGCGAGGTATCTCGAATTTTGCTCAATTTCAAGAAAGGTGCGAAAATTTAACACGCCCTATTCAAGTTACATTCGAGAAGTATAAATAGAGAACTCCGAAAAACTGCATTTTATCGTTCGCTCTGACAGAATCCTAGTTGCACTAGCATAGTCGGATTCCTGCTGGATTTCATCTACCTTCGTGACTATTGGAGTGTATTCTTTCTGTGCAGACGGTAATTTATACATTAGCTTCGAGTGATCAGTGGTCGAGTTATTTCAATTGATTTCAATGGATTGTGGTGTAAATTTAACCTTATTAAATAAACCCATTTTCAAAGTTCTAGTGCAAACTAATGTTACAGCTAAAAGTATTTCCTAATACAATTGACGCGTAAATTTATTTTGCAGACGTTAAAGAGAATTATAACTTTAATACAGTTTAGTTCTGTATAGATAGATGTGCTTTTAATTATTTTTAACTCACGGGAAGTTTTCCTGATTTGTTAATTGACGACGCTAATAAGTAAATAGGCTAACTGTAATTTATCGCGTCAGATTATAATATGATTTGTAATGCATTTCTTGTTTTGATTATCTTTCATTCAGAACGATCATTCAACCTGCATCCCAGCAATTATTAATTATATACAGAGTTCTGCCAAACTCAATTTGATAACTCCAGTAACATATGAACTTTTTTAAAGCTAAACTGGTGGCGACCTGTAATGGGCCCCGCTCCTCTGAACGTAACTGAGAATAAAGCCATTCAAGAAACACTTTAAAAATACTAGTTCATATAGAGTCCTTAAAGAAAACTGGAAGCAGAACATATTTTATTCACTGCCCCTATTTGTGAAGAAAAAAACACCGATCTACCTGAACACTGTCTGTCACGTATATTCAGTGGATTTTAACCCCCCCCCCCCCCCCCCCCCCCGAAGAAGAACTTACCTCAGTGTTTTCTTAACTTGTGACATTACGGAAAAAGGAAGTTATCTCCACCAGCTGTGCCAATTTTAGGAACCACACCATACCTCACGCCTAGCCAAGTGCCTGTGCCTTTCTTTAGGAACTTTATCTAATAAACAAACAGTACCGTTAAACTTCAACGTCCAGCGATTTCGGGACACTTTGTTAACTTCAACAACCCGCAAAATCTGGGGCTGTACACGGAAGAAAAATACTTTTACCTAAGCCAAGGTTTAGTGCTGTTTTTTTTTATGTATTTCCTATGAAGTGCCAGAATTCACCTTTCGGTAAGTCTGCGTGTGTGTTTGTGGGGATGGCCAGCCCTAGTGTGTTTTTTTGAATGAAAGGAGATTTATCTTTTCTTTACCCTTTTAATTAGTTCGACCTTGTACTAAGGTGCATTATATTCCTTGTACGGGATCTCCCCTAACGGGATTGGGTAACTGTGTTCATTCCTCCCTCCCGTAAAATTTGTTGATTTAAAGGGAGACAATTGAGAACCCTAGCTTTTCCTCTACACCCCCCCCCCCTTTACCGTAACCCCTTGCCTCAGAGTAATAAATTTACCAGTGGGTTAAATTGCCTATCTCTGATCACCCCCCCCCCCCCCTTTCTTGTCTTTGGGACCGGGTTTTGTCTGTTAGTAAATATAAACGGGAAACGGTGGATGGGATATTTCTCCTCAAAACCCCCTCTTCCCTTATCATATTTGTATTCTGTAACCTTCGATTTTTGACTGTAAATGTACAATTATGTGTGAGTCCTTTATGATAATAAAGGTATTAATATTTATTTGTGTTGGTTGTCGGTTGGCCTAAAACTCCAAACATTACCATCTGTGTAGGTTGTATTCATGTACGTTGAGCGACAGAATCACCAAATCGGTGAGCGCGTTGAGCGACTGGAACTGACAAACAATTGTTTGTGCAGAAGAGAGATAGGAGTAGTCTGTGAGAAAACAGATATTGTCGTAATAAGAGACTGTCCTTGCTCCTTCCCAGCGCTTGTGAATCTACTACCTCATTCACCTAAATCCTTATTCTCACAGAGCCTTCAATATCACTTTACACTCTAAAGGGACCAATATTCATCAGCACCCTCTCAGATAAAAATTACGACAAAACGCTTGGGTAAACATGGCACGATTGGTTAGACCCACCAATATAGTCACTTAAACGCGTCAGTTCAGCACCACATTTTCAAAAATACTTTCTAAAGCAACAGTGCGTTGAGCATCAGCTTATATTTTTCTAAATAAAAGCCTGAGACAGAGGCAGATCGGAATTTGTGCCATAATTTGTGCCATTATTCATCACCAGTCAACGTATCTGTTTATTATTTCCATGAATTGTGGGACTGTGGTCCTAAAGATATTGAGCAGCACCTGGTCAGAGCTTTGCTGAATCCAGAGGCGGACAGCATACTCCTTGGTCCATATAGCAAACAGTGAGGTGTCTCCAGAACACAGGGGAGCAATCGAGCAGAGGAGTCTTTTCCTGCCGCCATCACGAAAGATAAGCCTATGTGGCCAGCGGAGCTCAACATTATGTAACCCCATCTTAAACTGACATTGTATAAAAATAAGAGGGGAAATTAATTGTTTTAATGAAAGGAACTGAGAACATCTCCAATACTAGTTCCAACAGAAACAAACACTTGAAGTCATGATGACAAATAACAACATAGCTTGAAAAACAAAACCAGTATTACCTCATAGTACTACTACACAACTGACACACATAGGATAAGATTAATAAAATATGTCACTACAATGTTCATATTGATAAATTCTGTACATATAAATTGTAATTACAATTAATTGTGATTCCTGGTTCACTTTGTAGTTGAATCAGGATATATATTATTGAAAGTAATTAATACATATATATTTGAAAATTTACCAGTGACTCATTTAAGATAGTCTTATAGAGTGTTAAATGTGTGTGAGTGTCACAGTGTTATCAAGTGTGGTGGAATAAATTAAATTGTTTATCTGTCTGTTGTTGTTGTGACTTACACTTCATCATTTACATAACCCTAGACATTTAACGTAGCCATCAAAATATTCCAGAATAATTCTGACTGAGGTATAATATGTGGTAGCAAGTAAGGTCATCTGTAATACATTACACCTATTAGATACAGATACCTTCACAGCTGATCTCAGTCAGTACACTAAGTCCCCTATAAATATTTATAATATCCCACTTTACCACAATCTTGATCATTTTCAGCCTCAGAAACATTAAAGTGTGTACCTGGTGGTTCCTTGTTCAGAGTTTTTTCTGAAATGCTCTGCCCATCTTGTTTCCTGTCTTTTTGTTGTCGTGATGAGATTTAAATATTAGACAAACATAAAGGTATGTTTTCAGGCACTCCTAAGACATAAAGAAATAGAATATTAAACAACAGAAAAACAACAGACGTGAGTCGCTTACCCAGGACTCGAATCTAGGACCTTCCGTGTGACAACTCCGCCTAGCTATGCAAGCGAATCACACTATCCTCCATGCCATCTAGACATCACCAAAAAATGATGCTTCGATGACGGGTCATTAGTGCGACTCACAATATATAACACCGGAAATTTACCATGGGCCGTCCAACCTATTAATGACGCAATCACTTCTGTTGTTCCCCTATTATACAGTATAGATCTGACTACACAAGACAAAGACCTTAATACTGTGTCTAGTAAATGATAGAAGACTAAGAACAGTAAGTACAGGACAGATGAGATTTTCTTGCTATCTCTTACTAATGTAATATTGTTTGCACCCTTGTTTTAGTTATTTTAAATACTGTGCTTTATTCATTTCTGAGTGCTGCCTCTTTGGTTTGTCTTGCAAGATCATCTTGGAATTGTTGGCTCGGGTTTGGCCTTTAACTTCCTTGTTCAGCTGACTGTACCGTTCGCTATATAATTGCTTTTACCTAGGAGACTTCACTTCGGTTTTCTTTCTTTTCATTTCCTTTTATCATCGCTAAGGTGTTTAATGTTTCTGGTGTTTTCCGATCTTGCTTCTTCCTTTACTGTAATCCTAAGTAACACTAAACATGCAATAATACCAGTATAACTATCATTCTATATTGTTGTAGCGTGAGGTTTTTATTGGCTCTAGGATCGGTATAGTACTGACAATACAGAAATAGAATTTCTGCAGAAAATGTTGAATTCTCAGTATCTGAGAGAACTACTGGTATCACAAATTTGTTACGGCTGTGAAGGATCTGATCTCGAAAAATTAGTAGAGAGGAGACAGTCATAAAATTCCACCCCCGCTGTGTAACTAACTATGATATTAAAACAAGGAAACAGATTTCACTTAACAATTATAAAATTGACAAGTCGTTCAAATACAATTTGCTTATTATTTACTTAGTATATACACTATCTACTCTTGTGCTGAAGGGTGGGTGTTGGAAGATGGAATGTAATTGAGTTGTAAGTTTACATATATATATATATATATATATATATATATATATATATATATATATATATATATATATATATATATATATATATAACAAGTCTTCCAATAGTAGGAACAAAAATTATATCAGCTGTGCTGTTAATCAATTATAGTAAGGTATCAGCTGTGCTGTTAATTAAGTATGTAAAATTTATCAGCTATGCTGTTAATCTTGTCTCTTACTACGCTAAATCACTTTTTCTTCCTTGACCGTTAAATGCTCACAATTGCCGATGGAAATGGTACTAATGTGTACTCATCTCTTAAACGTTCTGTCCTTCTTAGTTTGATTCACACAACACCTGCTGAGGATCGTTCCTTTAGCCAACCCAAGACTGAGGGGGACTAAGGATGTAGCTCCGGTGTAATCAATGTGCTCCTGCGAAGTTACAGGCAGCTGGATTGACTCGAACATACGACCTCAGGTTGGATGACACGAATAAAACCTGTAACCAGTAAAAATAGGGGCTAATTTATGTATTCAAGCCCACCTATTTCTAGTGTGTACGAGATGAGCGTGTGTCTCAGGTGTCTGCATGTAGGATGAATGACAACATAACTCAGTATGATTTAGCAATAGCGAGACAAGACAGATGTCTACTTGCAAAATATTCTTTGTGATAAATTAATACATGAATACATCCAATAATATAAATTCAATACATGAACACATCCAATAATATAAATTCAATACATGAATACATCCAATAATCTGTACACCTTTGTGTGATACAACCGTTTCCTTCCCCCTATAATATACCAGGCCATCTCTGACAAGTGCTATACTGGCTGTTAAAATATATCCTAACAATATTGTTGTGTTCTGATACATTCACAGTAAAACAAAAATACAGACGTAGGCTATTTTCTGTTTCAGATTGGAGTTATATGAGACAATAGATTGGAGTTATATGAGTCCTAACAAGGACTGTTTGGTTATATTTCAGTTGGTTTTCGTCTTCATCAATCATATCAGGAAATACAATCAGTATACCTAATTCCCCAAGATATAATCAGTATACCTGATACATTCATAGTGAACAATATATTAAATATATACAGTTGTTGGTAGTATAAATGGCACACAATAAATACAAACATTATATATCTGCTGTAGGCCTATTCTCCTACAAGTTTCTAGTAAGTATACTTACCCTCTAAGATTTATACAAGTTAGATTTTGACTCGACTAGTGAAGCAAGTGTGACCGGTCAATGCAGGTGAGCAATAAATCAGTCTTGACAGCTTTCTCTTCCTCAGTATGTCGCTAGCTGGCCTTCGTGTTGGTGTGTGATTTCGAATAAAACTCGCCCGTATATATAGGAGGATGCAGGTAACTTTTGCTGCTTAAGGAATGCTTTTGATTGGTTCTCGGCGTGGCAAGCTGATTGGTTTTATGCGGTTTGGTACTATCCGTGACCGAGACCGAGTCCCGAAAAACATGGCTTATGCCTAATTTTATTCTGTCTGCCGCCATATTGGGAGAACAAGATGACCGTGACCGTGACCGAGACCGAGTCCCGAAAAACAGGGCTAATTTATTCTGGCTCAGAGACTGGTGAACGTTGCTCGTTGATTGGCTGGGGCATATTTGTATCTCGACATAGTGTATTAACTAAGAAGTGGGTTTACACACACGTTTTAGGACAATTGTGTGGTTCTATTTGTTTTTCCTTTTGCCTATTATTTTTTATATTTGAATAACTCAACCAACCATGTCTATTTTACTTTGTAACTTGTCAGATGTATGCTTGTTGTCTTCCTTGTGATAATAAGTGTGATAAGATAAATTCTATTTGTCCTTTACCTGGGGGCTCGAGCCGAAAAATAATTGTAAATGAAACAACGATTAAATTAATCAGGGAAGGGATATAAGTGTGACTACAATACCAATCCTCTGTCTCTATTTAACTCAATCAAAAGAGGTATACAGATTATCTTTCTGATAAATATTCTTTTTCAGTTTCACAAGAATGAACTACCCTGATAGTGAGAAAGGTGTTCTTTAATGTGTCTGCAGATATCAGGCATTCTTAATAGAATAGCCCTTGATTCTCTCACTGAATCTGTCGCTTTCACTATTTCACCAACTCACTTAAATCCTGTTGTCACAATAATAATAATAATAATGTAATACCTCTACACCTCACGGTAGAAGGGGAACGACTAAGTAAGTAAGCATGTAATAATAATACACATGAATGATATACACTGAGAGAGCTGTTAAATGCTACAGAGAAACGATCACAAATTTTAACTTACTATCCAGAAAAAAAGCACTGCAGTGTTACAATCGTTCCCAGGACTGCTTTAACGTCTGCGCTGCTGAATTCTGATAGTGGACGAGTCGTCGGTGGTACTAAGTTAAGATATTGAAACTTTATTTTTAAATATCTTATTAGTATGTTTCTTAGATTTAGTTATTTGCCATGTTTCAATTGGATTGTAAAGATAGTGTTCAGATCATCATTTTTCTTTGTGCTAATTACGCACCACGAAGCCGCCACTGTTGTTGGTACCACAGAAGCCTGCACAAATCAGTTTATTCTCTTAAAAATGTGGTGTCTGGCAATTAGTTTTACGTGCTGAGGTTTCCAGCCCCGAGTAAAGCCTCATGATGGTTGCCCTGTACGACATGGTTGAGGGTGCAGTATTCCTATTTTTTGTTCCCTTTAGAGAACTCTGGAAACTACACGGGGCGTTATCTACGGTGCATTTACAGTGCATGAATGTCATCCATTATTCAAAGTGAACATGTTAAAAATGTGTCATTCCTGCGTGCTTATATACCTACATACGCATGCTTATATACATACTTTCAACACATACAGACACACCCATGCATATACATATAGATTCATAACGTACGTTAAAAGAATCGTCATTAGTCTATTCAAAACGAATATGAAAAATACGAACGATATGTTTTCTTACTTATTTTCAGTAAAGCATCTTAGTTTTTCAAGTCCGAACTTGTGGAAGTGAGTCATCGACAACTAACATTTACCATTAATTCTGGTCCTTAATTCAAATTATTAACAGTCTTTATGCTTTAGTAGTCAAACTACTTAGCGGCTTAGTAAAGACTGCATATCTTTGATGCTGCTTCTTTCACATATTCCAGAGCAAAGATTTTTTTCTCAACATTTGTTTCGATCTTCTACAGTGTCTAGGTTACATCATCAGTATTTCGTGGAAGGACAAATATTGAGGTGTTATCTCGTGCTGACCTTCAAAGCATGTATACACAGCTTAGATAGCGCAGACTTCGCTGGCTTGGCCGTGTCCGCCGCATGGAAGATGTTCGCATCCCAAAAGATATCTTCTATGGACAACTGGCAGATGGGAAAAGAACAGCTGTGTGTTACGTGCAGTCTTTGATATCTTGCAATATTATACATTTGTATGCTTGTTATGTTCGCAAATATTTTGTAAACAAAATAGATACTTTTTAGTGCTTAAGGAAAAGTCATTATTGAGTTATTTCCCCTTGAAAGGAGTTTCGCCACTTTCGATCGAACTCCGCGGATGAATCCAGTTTTACTGCGATTTATTCTTTGTTTGGGTAGAAATAGATTGTTCTTGCTTCAGAATATCTATGGCCTGAATTTATGTGTAGTGTTTGTCTAGGTAGGACGAGTCTGTCTTATATCTGTATATCTTTACATATCTAAGTCGAACTATATGTTCTTTTGTCGCTAGAAAGGTCAAAGGGCTGTTCGGCGGATGTGTCGCTAGAGAGGTGTGATTTGGCTTCGCCCTGATGGGGCTGTGTTTTTTCTGTATCGGCTTGTCGCCGGGAAAAGTGATCTCAATATTTATATGGAAAGTGATAGTCGTCTAGACCTATCGTGTATGCTTTACCCCAGTGTTTATTCTTATTGCCAAGGAATGGCAGAATCATATTTCTGATACCAAGGTAACAAAAGATACTTCTTGTGAACTTTCTTACGAAGCCATCGTTTTTCGATAGGCAGACGCACGATTTGTACGTCTGAGGAAATATTTAACTAGATGAAAACGACATTCATTTTCTAGCAGCACTAGATGATATGATGAAGCTAATTGTATCAATAATAGAATCTACAAAGCCATAAGGACATTTAATGAATGACCAGCTTTGATACAGCTGCCTAGTTTGTATCGAAAAAGGAAAGTGAGTGACAGCTCACGAGAGAAGCCATCTTGTATCCAAATATTTTGTGACTTTCAAGAAGAGAAAAGGGATGCCCCGTATTATCACTTGATGAGTCCAGAGATCACTGCTACAGATGAGAACCCATTACTAGCGGTTCAATATGATTATATGAAAATATGTGCTGAATATTATTTAAAGGAATCTTCGCTAGACGAGGTTAGGTCTAGAAGCCATCTTGAATATTGTTTATAAACTGACGGGCTTTGTCAGTAAACTCAGATGATATATATATGGGCAATACTGAGTGCTTGTCTACTGACATTCCATTGTGCTATTAGTCAACATGAGTGCCCATGTATCATTGCAAGACTATTTATCAATTGTACCATGATGTATTATGCCAACCTGTGATTTGTCACTATCCGTGCTGTCGAATGTGTACGTCCAATTAAACTGTAACAAAAAAAGTACACAGCAGTTGGCGTCGATGAATTCCAGCCATACATGAGTGAGGGAAAGAACATTTATCAACTCTTCGAACTCTTTCATCATTCGCGTATTATACTCTCACTCAATGTTTACATTACCCTGCGTAGGTCGAGTTGACCTTTGTCTTCCAACACACACCCAGTCTTTACCTGCCTACAATACCCATCATTAACACCACTGATTGCTGGGATTGTAGCACTAGTTTGTGTACACTACAGTGGAGCAAACAACACCGATCTATCACAGTGACCAGAAATATCTTTACAGCGATACCCTATATTTAACACTGATGAACAAACATTAACACTGTGCAACCGCAGCTAAGGTTCAAAGATGTGTGGAAAAGTGACATGAGGGCACTGGACAAAAATCTAGCAGCCTGGGAGGGCGAAGCTTTCGATCATACCATGTGGCGATGCTCTCTACTTCGCCACCTCAAATTGCGCGAAAAGAAGATCTCACGGCAAGCAAAAGAGAGGAGAAAACGTCGAAAGGAACGCGAGGGGAAAAAAGTAGCGAAGGCTGTCACCTCAAGGACGCATTTCCAAAGTCAGTTATGACTGAAGGGGCTATTATTATTATTATTATTGTTATTGTTATTATTATGTTACGATCAAAGATCAGCTATAGCTTTTGCCCTTATCAGTGTACGGTTTTCTCCACTTTCTGTAGGCTTTATTATTTCACCTTCGCCAGCCATTGTTATTTGTTTGATTTTCTTAACATCGATGTCAATTCCATTGGATACAAGCGTTGGAAGTATGATGTGAACCCACACACAAAAAGAAGTTGTTTTATAACATAAACCGTTCATTGTGAGATAACAATAAACAAGAGCACAAACACAGCGTCAGTGACCACCGGCAAATGTCTGCTATTCCATCTTGTTAAAATAATTAGCATCGTTTGTAAATAAAGAACTAATGTCGTTACGTTGTTGAATATTTATTGAAATGTAATCAACATTGGTAATTAATAGGTCTCGTTCGTATTGGCGAGTTGCCTTAATTTAAGACTGCCGTAAAGCGTAACTTGCTGTATTTAGAATATTTTCTCCCCTACCTGGATTCCTGGGGTTGACTATTAGCTTAATCTCGTTCAAGTCGATGGTAGCGTCAGGTGGTTTGCTGTCGCGTGCACGAAGAACACTTATGTATTGTTTTGAATCACTACTTTCTGTGTAAGCAAACCTTAGCGTTCCTGGATAAAACACATGAATGTAGATTTTGAGTCAACAGGTAAAGTAATACACAAGTGTTATCAAATTAAAACAGATGTAAGCAAGTTAATGTTTGTCCCATGTAGTCCCTAAGGAGTCAGAGAACAAATACAACTACTATACTATTCTGTCAAGCATGTCGTAAGAGCCCCGTGTAAATCTGAAGAGGCAAAGAAGGAATTAGTCTACATCTTCCTCAGACAGGTCGTGCCATGTGACTAATCTGAGGTTGTGCATAGAGCTGGCAACCACAGCATGTAAAACAAGTAGCCACAGAGACATCTAATATAAGACAATGCAACTGCTTTATGCAGGCTTCCTGTGGGACCAGCTACAGTGGTGGCCCCATCTTGTGTAAGAAGCTCAAGATAAAGTGATGATGATGACGATGACGATTTCTGTATTTATATTTTAAGCCTGTTATTAGATTCTACAAGACAGTTCCTTACCTTCAGAATCGATTCCAATTCTCTCGTCCAATGTGATTTCGTTGTCTTCTGTCTCTGTCTTCCCGCGCCATTTTATAATTCCTGGAGGAACTGTAGGAAGTGGTGAAGCACATTTTAAATTCGCAGGATCCCCTTCCTGTACTTCTTGAGTAACCAGTTCACGTGGGATGGCTAAATATGTAAAATAACAGTGACGTTTATCAACGCTTGACACTTTCGTGAAATAATAGTTACATATTTTCCTGCCATAAAAATTGGAAATTTTTCCTTCTCAGAAATCTGTCTTAACAAAACCCACTCTGCGTCTTAAAAAAAAAGTGAAGGTCATGGCCAGAGCCGGACGAGGGATTTTTCAAGGTGGTGCAAGTTCTCTTAGAAACGTCTTCCCTTCCTTCCACCTTTTAAGGCAAACTGTATGGTACCCTTTGTGTTGATTCATAAATTTCAAGGGATAGTACGGTAGTTTCCCGTTTATTTCCGTCGGTTTGTGTACGGTTTTCTAGGATAGCCTTTGATTAAAAAGTCTAATCCACAAGGCAGTGGGGAGAAGAGAGGTTAAAGCGCCCCTACTTTACTAGTTGTCACGTCACAAAGCTTCAGTGGCAATTTTATACAGATAGCTGCCCCTCGCAACCACCCCACCTCGCTCTCAGTGACAACCACCTGGTTTTGTCCACGGCTGTTTATTCAGCATTCACGGCCAAGTATTCAGAGGTCATTCAGTCATCCACAACCCGTTTGACGCGCCTGGAAGAAAAACAGGTTTTCTCCCAGGTGTGGCCGTGGATCGTATTGAAGGTTCGGACCACTGCCCTTTCAGTAGATAGTATGTTGTAAGGTAAATGTGACAAACTTCCTTCTCTCAGACTGACTAAAATATTTTTCATACTCTCTGTTGCTTCAAACGAATTCACCTTAGTAATAGCAGTGAAGATGTCAAAGGTTGAACTTTATTAACAAGGTTAGCAGTCTTTCATAACAACAGCTTCTTCAGCAACAAAAGTATTCAATATTCAAAACTGCAATTTCTTGTCTTCTTACTACTTGCTTATTTCAGCTATCACAATGTCATTTCATTCTTCAAGCATAAACCTCTGGTCTCTCTTCTGTGCTGACTGTTTTATCTACGTTTCTTCATATGTCTCTTGGTATATCTCACTGAGAAAAAACTGGCCTTACCGCCAGGGCTGTCACTTTGCCAAGATTTTCGTCTATTATTCTTCTCTGCTCAGATCTGGTCTGCTGAGCTACACATGTTACTGATATATAAAAGTGTTCAACGTACCTGGTTTTGTTATCAAATGAAATACACTTTCTTTTCCTTCACAACTATCATGTCCTCAGAATAAAATACTATCACAATAAAATACTGCCGTACACCACATTTATGGTACATAATGTACTGAGCGTTTTCTATACACTCTATTTCTCACAGCATAAATCTTGCTAATCATCTAAGACTGAGTATGTTTTCTCACACATCTATTACGCTGAGCGCGTTTCTCAAGTCTAACTTTAACACTTGGGAGAAAACCCTTTTTCCTTCCTACGCCTAGCGCGTCTCAATATCAACTGCCTGATCCCTGTTCTAACATTATTCGTTCACTCCTCTCATGTATCATTAATCACACTTTTCACGTGCGTACTTTTTCTGAGCACAACTCACTTAAAACCCGCAAGGGACATAATCTTACATTATCCCCCTTTGGATGTTTTACCTGAATAGCATACCTTCTTCTTTAACGCTTACAACAAATTCGTCATATGCTAATTTTCTAACCCATAACTGATAACACACTAAATCTACTTAACCTAAATCTAACACTTTACCCAATATACCCCAATTATAACCAAATTTCAGGTTGAACAGGGTATCACAGCAACATAGTAGAAGAAAACAACAACAACAACAACAACCCACCAACCGAAATATGTAAAGTTTCCTCCCTTATGACAAAGCTTTACTTTACTCATCTTATCTCCCTTCAACAATGACAAATAATCTATATCTACACCCATTCATATTTCCTAACCCATATTTCTACACTCTTTCGCTCTATCAAAACCAGACCACCGTTCACACAGGATTGTACTCTTACGAGATGCAATTTCATACTATTGAGATGGATTACCCTGTTATTTCTGCAAGTGATTTTTCACAGTAGCACTTTACAAAAACATAATACACTTATATTTTACAATGTTATGGTAGGAAATTTAAAAAAAAAATAAACATACCATGCAGAATATCTTAATATACAGAGCAATAGAAAATCGTAAATGAATGTTAAGGCAGGTAATTTTTTTTTTAAATAGACATACCTTGTAGATTATCTTAAGATAAAGAGTAATCGAAAATCGTATTTTTAAGAAACAAAAATCAATATAAACATAAACATGGCTCGTATTTTAAACTCCGAAAGAATTCAGTTCAACATGTTCTGTTAAAACTTTAATTAAAATTCGCCAAAAAAATGAGTTTTGGTGCCCCCCTAAGAAAGCGCCTGTTGCGATGGCGCCGCTCGCACCACACAGGACCCGGACGTAATCATGGCTCTCACAAACAAACGTATTGTTATCCTTTGTCCTGCCTACAATTTTAAAGTTTTTTTTTTTTCAAACCAGTATAACAGTAATGTCATGAAACTCGGAACTCTTGGCTAAAATGGTAAAATAAAACATCAGAATAAATTACATGTACATTTCACGTTTGGGTAAAGAATTAAAAAATAAAAAAAAATATATTTCAAACACACGCTTTTAATGCACTAAAAAGCCACAAATAATTTTTCAAGAAGTTCATAGCTTGCAGTCAAAAAATGTAACAAGAAATTGACAAAAAGGGTGGGGCGCTTAAGCGCTTATCATATATTTTATCCACAAGTGTCTAATGAAGTACAAAGCAGAAGTTAATTTAATGCAGAAACAGCGCCCCACGCTTTTTGTCAATTTGATGTTACATTTTTTTACTGCAAGCTATAAACTCCTTCAAAAATTATTTGTATATTTTTTTTATTTTCTTCTTTTCAGTGTTTTTGTTTTTTTTAATTGAAGTCAAATGTAATCGATCCGCCAATGACATCATCAGTTTGCGATAAACGAGTCCAGAGCACAACAGGCGGATTTCATTATTCAGTATATTACACGTAAAGTTTATATTTGTGTATTTATTTATTTTGATAAGAGTTGTAAATTAAGTTTTTTTTAAATGTATTTGTCAGTTGTGTGTATGTCTGTGCATGCGCGTGCGATAGTGTATGTGTGTGAGGGGGGGAAGAGAAGTTTAAACATTTCTCTCAAGAGAGACAATCTTGTTGGAAAGAATACACCTAGATTATTTGCAGTTATCGCCCATTTCCGTGCTGATACAATGCACAAAAACAAATAATGATTATTAATCTAAGTTTATTAATTTTATTATTTTCACGACTGATTTTTGTATTGTCATGAGGGTATTCTCTATGCTATGTATTCTCTATTAACTATGCCAAGTTTCAGAAGTATTGCTCATTGGGAAGTGATTGAAAAATTGATTGCAAGATTTGAAGGTGACACGAAAGTGACATACAAGGCAAGTTATAGAAAAGCGTGTAATAAAAATGGGAAGTACTGTTAAACGGTACTGTAATGAATTCATAGTTTTGTGATACTAGAAACAAAATGCTTGTTAAAAGACAACTAAAATAACATAAAAGCAATATTATAGGTGCACTATAATAACTACGTTATTATTTGGGGTCGGAGTGGCTACAAGATATGACTTTCGCCTCGAATTCTAGAGGTACCGGGTTCTGAAAGACAAACTAAAACGGTGTGACAAGATCAATAATATAGAGCTGATAGAAGTAACAAGACACATGGTAGTTGAACAACATCAATAATTTTTGGCTGATAGAAATAACAAGACAAATGGTAGTTGAACAACATCAGTAATATGGGGCTGATAGAAATAACAAGACAAATGGTAGTTGAACAACATCAATAATATGTGGCCAATAGAAATAACAAGACAAATGGTAGTTGAACAACATCAGTAATATAGGGCTGATAGAAATAACAAGCCAATGGTAGTTGAACAACATCAATAATATGGAGCTGATATAAATAACAAGACAAACTGTAGTTGAACAACATCAATAATTTTTGGCTGATAGAAATAACAAGACAAATGGTAGTTGAACAACATCAATAATATGGGGCTGATATAAATAACAAGACAAGCGGTAGTTGAACAACATCAGTGATTTTTGGCTGATAGAAATAACTAGACAAATGGTAGTTGAACAACATCAGTAATATGGGGCTGATAGAAATAACAAGACAAATGGTAGTTGAACAATATCAATAATATGTGGCCAATAGAAATAACAAGACAAATGGTAGTTGAACAACATCAGTAATATAGGGCTGATAGAAATAACAAAACAAATGGTAGTTGAACAACATCAATAAAATCTGCTGATAGAAATAACAAGACAAATGGTAGTTGAACAACATCAGTAATATAATATAAATACTAATAATAATAAATTCTTTAAGCACCAAACACGGCGCATAAGGCAGAAACAAGTGCTCTCCAGGTTTTTCGTTGTGACGCCACTCCTCTTAACTCTTGAATATTATTTAGGCCCAACGTTCTTCCTTCTCTTATTATTGTTCTTCTAAGTGTTTCTTTTGGTCTTCCTTTTTTCCTCTTACCCTCAGGAACCCAAGTGAGCGCCTGTAGTGGTATTCTGTTGTTTTGCATTCGTAGGACATGACCGATATATGACCATCGTCTTTTCCTTATATAGTCGGAGACATATTTTTGCTTAGAGTCTTCTCTTATTTGTCGATTAGTCTTGAATTCTTTCCAACTGATGTTCATGAGTTTTCTAAGACATTTGTTCTCGAATGTATTCAGCTTGTTCTCCAATGATTTTGTTATTTTCCAACTTTCACAGCCGTATGTTAACACTGAGATAACATTCGAATTAAACAGACGAAGCTTGGTATGTATATTCAGTGATCGTAATTTCCAAATGTTAGATAATCTATTGAAGGCGCTAGCTGCCAAAGCAATTCTATTATGAATTCCTCTTGTTGTGTCACCATCCTGAGTCATTTTACTGCCTAAATAATTGAAACTTTCAACATTCTGTAGCTTTTCCCCGTTCAGGATGATATTGAAGGTCTCGTTAGAAAAGTTCATAACTTTAGTTTTAGAGGCATTTATTTAAAGACCTATTTTAACCGCGAGATGACACAGATTATTTACTGCTTCTTGTGCCTGTCTGGGTGTTGGACTTAAGAATGCTAAATCATCTGCAAAATCAAGGTCTTCCAGGGACTTTCCATCTGTCCATTTTATACCTAATTGTTCGTTGTGGGTATAGTTTTTCATAACCCAATCAATAGCTATTCCAAAAATTAGTGGAGACATAATACAGCCTTGTTTCACCCCTGTTTCTACTGTAAACCATTCTGTATTCCCTTTATTTGTATATAGGGCTGATAGAAATAAAAAGACAAATGGTAGTTTAACAACATCAATAATATGGGGCTGATAGAAATAACACGACAAATGGTAGTTGAACAACATCAATGATATAATGCTGATAGAAATAACTAGACAAATGGTAGTTGAACAACGCCAATAATATGTGGCCAATAGAAATAACAAGACAAATGGTAGTTGAACAACATCAATAATATGGGCTGATAGAAATAACAAGATAAATGGTAGTTGAACAACATCAGTAATATAGGGCTGATAGAAATAACAAAACAAGTGGTAGTTGAACAACATCAATAATTTTTGGCAGATAGAAATAAAAAGACAAATGGTAGTTTAACAACATCAATAATATGGGGCTGATAGAAATAAAAAGACAAATGGTAATTGAACAACATCAATAATATGGGGCTGATAGAAATAACAAGACAAATGGTAATTGAACAACATCTATAATATAGGCTGACAAATAATAACAAGACAAAAGGTAGTTTAACAACATCAGTAATATGGGCTGATATAAATAACATGACAAACGGTAGTTGAACAACATCAGTAATATAGGGCTAATAGAAATAACAAGACACATAGTACTTCAACAACATTAGTGTTACTGTGTGTGTTTCAGTTACAAGCTGTTCTGTTAGTACTTATGTTACTGTTGAATGTTTGTGATGGGTGTTGTATGGAAAGATAGTGCTACTGTCTGGCACAGCTGACAATGTTGACGTTAGCAAGGTCGGGCTTACTGTTAGTGGCCGACAGGCATGTAAAATATATTGGATGAATGTCGTGGGTTCGATAAATTCGTATGTAAGTCTCTGGTACCATCCACACAACAGTAACGTAGGTCAGGAATAGACCAACGAGTAAGACGAGTTCGTATCCAACTCATACACAGTTTATTTATCACAGTAACATAGACATCACAGGTAGTACATTGTCACAGGTTACTACAGCGTACAAAATTCATGGCAAATAGGTTGCAGAACATAGCAAATATCCAGAAATTGGTTGCATACACAGCAACTCACGGTACAGCAAATATCCATAGAAAAAAACATCCATCAAAGGAAAAAGGATTGCATACATAGCAATTCGTCATGAATAATGTGAGCCGATGTAATCCATGGCATTTGAATAGTATCTTGAAAAAAAACTCTTCCCTTCAATAACATACTCTGGTCACACTAGCGAGACAAACAACCATCTCGAAGCCCTGCCAGATACTTAATGACTGAGATTATAGTTTCTCAGTACAACTCTGTAAAGTCGCTCATGCGTGAACTAACTGCTTGACATGTGAGCTCAGCTCATCCGTCTCTTCCCCCCTACAACTAAGAACATTAGAACAGTTTCTTTATTTATTTTTTTTTTAAAACTAACACAGACTCAGTTGAGCTATGTTCCAAAATAATCGTACACAAAGTACCCACACAAAAAATCTATCTCATGACTTTAAACGTGCTTACTAACAAAAATCAGCCCCGTACATAATAATCCCTAACACTTAACTCCCCCTCAGAATCATGATTTAACAATCAGTAATATGGGCTGATAGAAATAACAAGACAAAAGGTAGTTTAACAACATCAGTAATATGGGCTGATAGAAATAACAAGACAAACAGTAATTGAACAACATCAGTAATATGGGCTGATGTCGCATGTTACGCAATTGCCTAGTTAAATGTATGAAGACCGGAAAGTGGGACATCAGTATACTAGCCCGAAAAACTGAATGCAGGGGTATTTTCTTGTGTGTATCTAGGGCATCCAATCAGAAACGGGGTTTCTCACGTACAGATAAGAGAGACTTCGGCGATAGTATAAGGAAGAATAAAATCGTCCGAACACATAGTTAAAATTAGAGATCGGGAAGGAGAACGAAATGACAGACAAGGAAGAGAATGGTCTCCTTTTAACGGGGATATCTTCATATATGTGTAGTTACAAAGAAATGTGAAGGGAGTAAGTCGTTGTAAAGGATTTTCCAAGAATAAGTGTCCGTGCATTGAGAAATCCTGTGTTTTTGTTATTCATAATTCAAAATAAAATCGTTAACACGACTGATATTGGAAGACAACATATGGATATAAAGGTCAACTCGCTGAGAATGGAAATCTATAACTCTAAAGGCTTGAACTGGGAAAGGTGCGATGCACGAGACCAAGGTTTGAAACCCATTTAGCACAAACCGCCCGGAGTTATAACTATTTTGGGAAGTTTGCTGGAGTTGCAATCCTTGTTTCCTGTACGTTCGGAAGCTCCATATATAAGGGCGGTCGAAAATGATTTCAAATTCACCATCAGCAATCGAACAAGACACCAACGTCCTTCTCAGGACGCCACTATTCGAGAAAAGATCGCGTTATCGTCAAAATGGTCCGAAACAAACCACACGCCAAAAAGAGGGTCTACACCAGCACACCAGTGCAGAACAACCAGGGGAAAAACAAAACCACAAACAACAAAGACAGACAGCCAGAGAGCAAGACTGTCCAAAGTACTCGTGCCGGGACCGGTCCTTCTCCAACTCTTGACACGACGACTGAATTAGTGGTGACGTGTGTCGGGCCGACTGAGAGTCTGAGTGGCCCGACTCCTTGCGAGACAGAGGAGAGGGCACATGCAAACGTCCCTGGCCTAGATGAGGTAAACAGACACAACGCAACCACCGTCCTTTTCAGGGCGAACGAGGAAGAAGAAGAAGAAGATTATTAAGAAGACCCAGAACGTGAAGAAATAATGAGAGCGTTACAACAGTTGGAGCAGATACAGGAAAGAAGAGAGAAAAGAAGACAGGAGCTTAGAACCATGGGGCCCGAATCGTCAGCAGAAACCCTGTCTACCACAGAGAAGCTACACCAAACACCGATGAAACCACCACACGATGCCGAGTTGACAGCTAAGGCTACCCCAGGGAAGATGCTCCAAAATCCGAAGACAATAAAATCACCACCAAAGCTTGAATCTAGTCCTGACCGGGACCAAAGAAGGAAAGAGGGAACAAAGGCGAGCAAAAAAGGCGACACAGATGCGATAGAGAGGTTCGGTAAGATCACGCAGATGTCTGGAGGTGAGGCTTCACTCAGGGCCCTACCAGATGACAAAGTGATCTGCATCCTCGAGACAATAACTGGCAGGAGAGGCATCTCTAAAGTAAGGAGGCACGAAAAGGGAGTCGTGCTTTCCCTTAACAACACTTCAACAACCACTTCGCTGATGACAGAACTGGAGGCCGGTCCAAAAGAAGTGCAGTTGCCCCACCAGATAAAAGTGGTAGTGGAAAAACACAAGACCACAAAGACGTTTGTCGTAAGAGGGGTGGACACCAGATGGCCCGCCAACGAGGTTCACAACAAACTACAGACCGAAAACGCAGACGTCAAATTCACGCAGGTCGAAAGGCTAAAAACATGGGACAACAAAGACACAAACCTGATTGTAATAACCATTGAAGGGTCGACAAGACCTGAGAGACTGACGCTCGAAACTACTTCAAAAAGGACATATCCCTCCGGTCATGCAGTGCTCTAACTGCCAGCAGTTTTCACACACAAAGAAAACGTGCAGGAGAGATGCAGTTTGCCGGTATTGTGCGGGTAGCCACCCATATCGCGACTGTCCCAAGGCGAAGGGGGATAAAAATTACAAGGCCATAAATCCAAACCGTGCCTGTGCAAACTGCCTCGGAAACCATGGGGCAAGATACCGAGGCTGCCCGATGTTCCAAGAAACAAAGAGCATCTTGAAGGAGGCCGTGTCCAAAAACATACCTTTCAAAGAGGCAAAACACAGAGTGGCTGCGGATGTTACAGACAAACAGTGCAGGATTGACAGAAGACAGTTACATCAACTGACAGCGGAAGTAAAAGAGATGAAACGGAAACTCCAGGGCGAGAACAGAAGCAGGCAGACTCCCGAAAAACAAATTGACAATGAAGATGTAATAGATCTTAAGAGCATTAGGGAAATGATGGACGACATGAAAATAATACAACAACAAATAGAAAGAGATGTCAAGAAGCTGACAGAACTGAAGGAAGAAAACTCGGAAATCCTCAAGAGAATTGAAGCAGAACGAAGAGCCGTAGAGGAAATGGACATCCAACACACGGGAAACAAATACGAACAACCAAACAGACGAAGAAGTCATAGAAGAAACACTAAACAGACTACTATCTGCAATCATAGAAAAAGCGCTTGCTCAGGTACAGGAGAGCAGAAAGACGAAAGAAACAGAAACGAGGAGCGTAAAAACACACAAAACCAAGCAAGTCAGATAGAGAGACAGGATATGAACACCATGAACACGCCACGACACCATAAACAGACAAGCAACGGAGAGGTATCCAGACAGTCAGCTAGCGGTCCTTTTCAGGACTAACAACCGGCTAGCACCGAAGAAACTAAACGCACAATATACCCCAATTATAACCAACTTTCAGGTTGAACAGGGTATAAAAACAACATAGCAGACAAACGAACGAACGAAGGAACATTTCAAATTCACTTGTACAGCGAAGACAGGAGGACAACGACTGGAGAGAGAGAGACGTGTAAAGGCTAATATCTTGCTATTTGCAGCCAAGCACTTCTATTACTCCACAAAAGCCAGTCTTTACTGATCTTAATTAGATCGTGCGAGGGTTCATACTTGTCAACCCAAAGTTAGAGGTCCATGATCAAGAATTGCTTGATGATAAATGCTAATCGCCCCAGCAGTGTCTGGATTGGTAGAAGTACGACCTACTGAAGCTGTACATCTCCTATGAACACTGATAATCATAAAAGATGAGTGATATTTATGACAATCGTGCTCCCAAGAAGTGATAACTGTCAAGCCGAGTTTTATGATGACAATTTGCATGATAAACTAGTGAATAAGACAGTGAAGTAGTCTATTACCCAACAGATTGGAAGAATCTAAAGAAATGACATTTTAGTTTTAAACTTGTAAAAACTGTAATTGATTTCACCAATTTGGTTTTTATGTAAATATATATTTTTTAATCTACAGTCACACACAATCATAAATGTGGAAGTCTGAAGGCGAAAGAGGAAGAAGAAGAAGATTCATTCAATATAGCTGATATTGAGTTTGGTTGAATTGTTATTAATATCACAGATGGTCACATAGCGGAGGTGGCGCAGTAAGGTCTGACTGTTCTCTGAATATTTTCAGTCCAGATACTTTCACAGCCGTGACTATCGAGTGATACCAGTGTACTTCTCTGTCACTGGGACCTCACACATTCTGGAGAGAATACTATTTGTACTCTAGCACTATCATCTCACCGATATAAAACCTTCCGCTACAGCTGATAAAAATAACAAGACTGTAGCAGTCAGTTTGCTGAGTCTATGTATGTAAAAGTGCCTGATTAAAAGCTGGGAACATTATTATTAATTTTCTAGTCTAAGGGCATTAATCCATGTTTTTGTTGGGATGATAGTTGACAGGGTAGTGATCCCACTTGTCTGTTATGTCTATGGTTTGATTTGAAAACCGATGTCAGTTTAGCCTGATATGGTTTCAAACCGTCTACTTTGAGCTGTGCTCAAAAGGTCTTGCGTGTCAGTGCGCATACGTAGCTTGTGGAGGGATTTTGAAGAGGCCATTACCGAGGGAGTATCGGGCTGTGATTATGAGAGTCAAGATGTTTTGACAAGTCCTCTGTGGGTCGACAAGATGTCGTATATTATTTCATGTGTATATTCTAAACGCCTAAGAGGCGATGTGAGTGTGGTAATATTTATTCTGAAGGGACAGAAGGTAATTGACTCTTTGAACTGTTTCCCTTATTTGGTAGAATCTTCATGACTCGTATTATCGACAGCTTAGGATTTTTCCCTGAGCGGGAAAACGATCCACCTACGTATCCATGAAAGGAAGCTCACTATGTATTCTGATATTATGCACTAGGCAGGTGCATGCCCGAAGTACTTATATATTGTTTTGTATCCCGCATGCCGGCGATACTAGGTATACAAGGTGGGATTCCCCTTGTTTGATGAACAATCACCCGGAGGCCATTTTGAACTGTAAGTCCGCCATTTTGTGCGGCCTGTTTGGAGACATCTATATCTGACTTACTAATGTCAGAGTAGAGTTTGTTGAAACTCACATATGGGATATATCTTCCCTGAAGCTGATGAGTGAGAGAATTGTACGAGATCAGCGTACCTGTCGCTTGTGGCGTAATAAAGTTCTGTAAACGTCGGAGGTGTTCCAGAACTCTATGAATTCATACCTGTATAACTATAGAGTGTGATGTCATTTTTATGCCTGATTTTCCTACTTCCACGAACCTTTTCAACACGCATTCGCAAACCATTGAGATTCACTCACTCTACGTACTTCATACTACACCTCAAGACATCCACACGAATGCCAGTATTGTTGCCGCCAACCAGGGCCTGTATGTAATCACGTCAGCCTGCACTGAGCGGAATCATATCAATGCTGACTCTGGACATTCGTCAACATTCAACACTTAATATTTACAGTGGCCAAACTGTACCTATGCTATTTGTGTCACGGGCACCCGCCACGCTTCAACGCATACAGTGACATTCCAGACTGTTTACATTGAACGAGCCTTACACACTTAAGAGACAGCTCGTTACACTACCACTGGCCTCCAAATACATCTTAACATTTATCATGACCGGTGTGTGTTTTTTTTTTTACTTAACATCTACGGTGGCGATGAAATGTCACCGTAACAAAGACTAATGGTAGCTAAACAAGATTTATAACATGAAGCTGAGGGACATTATTAAACAAATGCCAACTGAACTAGATCAATAACACGAGGCTGATGGGAATACCTAGACAAATGACAAGTAAACAATATCAATAACACGTGGCTGATGGCAATAACTGACAAATGACAAGTAAACAAGATCTGTAACATGAGGCTAACGGGAATAACTAGACATATGACAGTTGAACAAGATCTATAACATGGGGCTGATGGGAATAACTAAACAAATGACAGTTTAACAAGATCTATGACATGAGGCTGATGGGAATAACTAGACACATGACAGTTGAACAAGACGTTACAAGAAGACATTGGTGTTGGATAGGACACACATTAATCAAAAATAGCTAACAGTATTACACGGACGTTCTTGTTGTGGAATTTCCACGGTAAAAGAAATATTGGGAAACCAACTAATATATGACGAATGGAAGCGAAGACGAACATACAAAGGACAGTCACCTGTTCCCTGAGCGAACAGTTTGCCTATTATTTCTTCGTATCCTCAGAGACCCATGGAAACTACAAGAGAAAGAATTGTATAATCAAGCTAAAACAATTTATGATTAATTTAATGGATGAATAGAATTATATCGAATCACCGCATACAATATTTAAGTAACTTTAGAAACAGATGAAAAAATACTTCGTTTAATTAGATGAACAAGTTACTATCCAAGGAGATTATAACGCTTTACAAGATCCATATAATCGCGCTAATAAATTAGGTTGGATTAATGCACGAATAACAAACCGAAGCCTCGTATTTCAAAACGAGCGCGTCTCCTCGTCAAAATAATGAACAAGCAAGAATTAAATCCACCATATTATTATTTCAGCATCTGTAACGGATTTAGAAGACTGGGAATCTTGGAAGTCGTTTTGCTCATTCTGAATGAAGTTGCTTTAAATACTCGTATTTGTAAAGTGTTTAAAATTAATTGTCATTTATGTCTACTACTTTTCATCCCATACCCTTCAGGTCATCAAGGAGCACCGGCTGTCAACAAACACATACCTTGTCCTCCTGTCACGTGCCTTTCAGCTCAAGTTCGTTCCACGTCATTCTCATTATTTTCAATTAAGTCCCCAGTTCTCTTCTCTGTGTGTTTTTGGTCTACTTCTGTCTCTCTTTAAGGACTGATTTGTAATGCTATCACCAGGTGTCCTCAATGTATATCCGATCAATCGCCAGCGTTTTCTTATCTTTTGATCCACTGGTACTTCTCTGGTTCTTGTCATCAGTTCCACATTGTTGACCTTGTCATACCGTTTTAATCCTTCTATTCTACGCAAGCACCCATTTACGAATGTAAGAAGTCTTTTGTTGTTGTGTTTGTTGTTTCCCGTGTTTCAGAGTCATAGAATAGGACTGAATTGACTCTTAAATTGAGAATTCTTATTTGTGTGTGTTGGACTTGATTTCTGTTGATCTCCATATGTTTCTCATTGCAATGAAAGCTCTTCTTGCTTTTGTATTCTTATTTTGACATCATTGTCTGTCCCTCGAACCTTTTCTATATTGCTGCCAAGAAATGTTTGTGATTCTACATTTTATAGTGATATTTCTTCATGTCCGACCTTGTTATCATTTCTTGCATTTATTCTTAATATCTTTGTCTTTTCCTGGTGTATTTTCAGATCCACTTGCTGTGATCGAGTATTTTCATTTTGTCTTGCATCTGATTACGGCTATGGGACAGAAAAGCCATGTCACCTGCAAATTTAGTCAGATTCCACTGGACTCCCATTTCTGTTGTTTGAGGTCGATGTTTTCATAACCCAATTTATTGCTAGTAAGCAAAGAAGTTGAGACAAGAAGCATCCTCCCGTTCGGACTCCACAGCTCTGTTCGCAAGATTATATTCCCTACTGTGACGAGTCAATCTTCAATCATTACGTTTTCCTGTGCTATCCTTTTAGTTTTGTCTGTGCTCTTCTCGTTACTTTTTCTCACCCGCTTCTTATCATTGTTTTCGCTTTCAGAGTTCAATGTTTCTTGTCTTGTCTTGTTCTAATTGACCATCCCTCACTATTGTCTTGATCACTGACCTGTTTTGAAAACAACATTGACTTCCATCTGTGCAGGGGAGAGTTGGGTGTGCACGGTTACGTCGCAGCTTCCGGTCTGAAGTAGCGAGACAGGTTAATTAAACAATCTTTGTTAAAGTAGACACCGGTAGGGCAATATTTACCTCAAGTCATGTTGGTCAGTTTTCGTGTTTTGAAACCAGGCGGTAATTGAGAGATAAGGTGTGAGACACAAACAGGTCAGGCCTAAAATGAGGCAAATTACACGGAGGTGTTGAAGATGACCAGCTGGATAGAGATTAAAACACAGACTGTATTGATAACGAATGTGATGTTTAGAGCACGAAAAAATGCGTAATCGTTTCCACCCAGACTTGTTGTTATTAATAAATACCCACGGAAGTAACAAGACCTTATAAGATAATGAAGTGAAACCATTTTATTTCGTTATGTATAATATTTTAGATAAACCAGGGTACTGGGGGATAAACGCCTACCAATATCACACAGTTTTTCTTTACATTGGTTTGGCATTTAAGATGCACATATAGGCTGCTCTTGATTGGACATCTCGTCCACGAAGCAATCTGGGTGTGTGAGCGAGAATATTCGTTATAATCTAGCGCATTGAAAGCCTACTTCACAGACTTTAAATTTCTTCAAGGAGAAAGCATAGACAGTCGGGAACACAGAATATCAGGACCCAAATTTAGGACAGGCCAGAGGACCGAACGTGAATTCTATGATTAGAAGAGCGTAGCCCCGGAGAAATCATTTTGTTCTTAAGTTCTAGGATCCTAGTTCAAGTGCTAAAAGTTAGACATCTAACTCACCTGAAGAGACTGTATCTTAAATCAGTTTGCCGACAATATTCAGACGTTACCTTTGCGAACAGTCTGTGTTTAATTCGCCCGGAAAAAAACTCGGGGTAAGTTGTAATATGTATTTTATCATTTCATATTTCGCATTTTGACATGAATAATTTGCTTGTGGATGTACAGTGGCATTTGCGGCTGGCAACCTCATTACTGTAAATGACTTGACACATTAAAAAAACACAATTTGCATTGTATTGGCGAGGAGCGTCAAGTTCAACATAGGCACAGGGTCCGTTGGTTATATTAGGGCAAATTTCCAAATAGAAAAGATCTTGCAGTCTTTTTTAGTGACATATGAACCACAACTGCAAGGGATGGTGACTGCTTTGTGCGGATTTCCTCATGAGGAACCTGTTAACTATATGATGCAGGTGTGTATGTTCAACTGATGCAGTAAGGCTGATATATATATATATATATATATATATATATATATATATATATATATATATATATATATATATATATATATATATATACTGCTATGGTAGTAGTGGCTGGTGATGTATCGTGCTGTAATATGACTAATCGCGAATGTATGACATGGTAGTTCGTCGAGGTGGACGTCTATGTATCAGTGCAGACTGGTATCACCACACGTAACGTACAAGAGTGTATGTGGCATTCATCACCTTGAAAGATGTAGATGTGAAGTTGATGGAGTCAAAATATAGATAAACAGCTGTGTACGTTTTGATCATTTATTATGGTCACAGCAACAAGACGAAGACGACTCCATGCAGGCATGACACAAGAACATGGCGGATTGTAAAGTTTCTTTTCTTCTTTCCACTCTGTAAAGTGTCAGTCTGTATGCTCTGTAAGGAAGAGTGGTGTGTTGTTGAGATCAGGCATGCCCCAGTCTACCCAGCTGTAACTGGGTAACTCACCCTAGTCCTGAGTTAGGGAAGGCAAAGGCTCCAGGGGAAGCAGGCCCTAAACTTGGTCACTCCAACCGACGCAGGATGGTGTATGTATGAAGTAGAAGTGTAGAGTGTGATTACCGCGAATGGTGTACTGTTCGTGTGCTGACCAATATAACCACTCATACACTTGTGTCTACAAGGCACCAATGCAGACTGCTGGAATCTTTGTTTACTCAATTTATTCAGACGTACACACTGGGACATACGAGTACATCATGGTATGTTGACATATCAATTTGTAGGTATACATAGCAGATCTGAAGTCATGACACATTCAGAAATAATGGGCAGTACATCAAAAGTTCAATTGTCATGATACATTATGGCCGCATTCCCCTATCTGACTAAACGCGTCAGTGAAGGCAGATCGGTAAATAACTAAAGTTACTTGACGTCCATAGTTTGTAGCATATATTATGAAACCACGAAAGAGGGGGTTTCTAGCAAGATTGAGATCTCCCTGTCACTGTCCGATAATAGGATAAATAATCTGTTCTCTTGGCAGTGATCAAAACATATGATGACCGAAATCTAACATGGCCGCCTCCCTGAGTTGTCGTTCACTCGTTCATAGGAAGGAGAATATAAGCCAGAGTTAATTTATAATGGGTATATAAATGATTTCATAAATGTTTCCATACAGCTCTACGGTGATCAGGTTAATTCACGTAGCCATAACCGCTGTAGGAAAGTCTGTCATCTTTGTCGATACAAAACACGACCCTAGCGATACGAAGCACAATGTTCCATCTAGGTCGAATCGACATGAGATCATCAAAATAGGGTCTGGCAATACATGGAGTCCGAATTATACATTGTACCGTACCTTAGGAGAGTCTCTAACATAAACTATAGTAGAGATACCATCTCCTTTAGAAGAAAACCACTTCATGAATCATATTTCCTTAAGAATCTACCAGCCCTTTGGAAAGTGCGTACCCGCCATTATCACGGTACATTGGAACTCATCACGACTTGTCAAGACAACTCATACTTCCGCTAGACCGGAATAACAAGAATCTAGTCCCGCCTACCCATCCAAAATATACAATATAGGACTGATTCTACTTGTACTAATAATATGTAATACATATGAATTCAGGCCATAAACATAATAAGCAAATTAATATATTTTCTGGCCCTAAAAAATAAGTACAAACGTAAGAGCAATCCATGCGCCGGATCAATATCAAGAACGATTACTCCTATAATCAAAAGTGTGAATCAAACATGGATTCTCTCGCTTTTACCATAGACAGCATTTTCATACACAAATGAATGAATGTCTATATTTTTCCCATATTAAATAGCCATATCGATTTTTTGTAATATGTGCGTCAAAATATGCACGCAACAGATTACCACACCCCTCGGGAAAAAAAAAATGGTACATTTTTTTTTGAAACACATCTAGGAGCAACATACAATAGGCTCACAACGCACCAATAACAATGCGCAGATGATAAGCATAAGTTTTATGACCTTAGAGAAGGTACTTCTCTAAGTATTAATATTTCCAGAGAGGTGTCACCAACGCATACTACAATATTAGCAATGACACAATTTCCACATTAGTTTATACATCAATTTCATCTAAGATATCTTAACATCATGATCATCAAAGACGAAAAACATTGAAAGATCAGCGGTGAATAAATATCAATGAACCGCTAAGTAGTGTTACAATCAATCTATGATATATTACATATGTGTATACATTTCAACATAGAAACAACTGTATCAAAGTTGTATAACAGTTATGAATCATGTGGGCATCTAGACAAAATATCTGCCATCACATTTTCTGACCCACGGATAGCTCGCACCGAAAAATGAAATGGCTGTAGAGCAATCGCGTATCGCGTTGATCTCGCGCTCTTCAGATTTTTACTCTGAATAGCCGTAAGAGCTTTCTGGTCAGTTTCCACAATGAAATGCGCGCCCAGAAGAAATCTTTGCAGTTTAAGGATTGACCAAACCATAGCCAATAATTCACGGTCTAGGACCGAGTAATTCTTCTCTGCGGCATTTAATTTCCGAGAAATATACATCACAGGATGCAGAGTTCCAGAGTACTCTTGCATTAGTGCCGCTCCAATCCCGGTGGATGAAGCGTCACTACGAAGAATAAATGTCTTATCCTTAGAAGGCAATACTAGGATAGGTGAAGTAGAAAACATAGTTTTAACCTTATCCAAAGAGGATTGACATTCTTGAGTCCAATGGACTACATTAGGAGACCCTTTCTTTAGCAAGGAAGAAAGAGGTGACATAATGGAGGACAGATTCGGGATGAATCGTCCATAAAATTGTATTAGACCTAAGAGACTTCGCACTTGCTTTTTAGTCTTAGGAATAGAAATGTTAAGTATCTTACTTGTATTATGGTCTTCTGTTTTTAGGAACCCATGACCAACACGGTGTCCTAAGAAAGATATTTCGCTAAAACCAATACATGCTTTCGATGGTTTCGCTGTCAGGTTATGCTCGCGTAAGATAGACAATAGTTCATTTATACCATTAAAGTGATCGTTCCAAGTATCACTGAAAAGACAGATGTCATCAAGATACGCAATGACATCTGAGCGATGAGATAGGATTCGACGCATCATGCGTACAAATGTAGCAGGGGCGTTCATAAGACCGAAAGGCATGAAATTCCATTGGAATAGACCCCTAGGCGTCGAAAAAGCAGTAAACGGTTTGGCGTGTTCGGATAGTGGAACTTGCCAATATCCCTTAGACAAATCGAGTTTAGTAAAGAAGTGAGAATTCGATAGTCTCGTAAGTAGCTCTTGTAGTAAAGGCATAGGTTCCGCATCAAATTTAGTCACTTGATTCAATTTGCGATAATCCACGCAAAGACGTATGTTATTGTCTTTTTTTCGTACTATAACCATCGGCGAAGAATATGCTGATGTGGATGGTTCAATAATTTTTAACTCTATCATCTCATCTAACTCTTTCTCTACCTGTGCTTGAAAATGTATCGGGATAGGATACGGTCTGACTCTTATAGGACTATGGTCAGTAAGAATAATGTCATGTTGAATGACATCAGTTTGACCAGGAATGTCAGTAAGGACATCCTGAAATTGTTCTAACATAGTAGAAACTTGTTTCTGCTCTCCTGGAGATAATTCTGGAGAAATTGCAACATCTTTCCATGATTCATTAGAGTGAAGAGGAATCATTGGAAAAGGTAAATTTACATCCGAGAAACTCGTTTCCTCATCCTGTATTACTGACAGAGATGAGTACTGTCCATGTTGGACTGGAAAATCGTCCGTTGCCTGGAAAACAGGTTGTAAATAATCAGGACGTTCATGGAATTCCGTGAGCATGTTGATGTGGAAGGTTTTACGCTTCCCGTCAATATCGACGATATAGTCAACATCGGAAACTTTTGATATTATATCGTACGGACCTTTCCAAGAAATGAGAAGTCTATTTTCCCTACAAGGTAGCAAGACAAATGCTTTGTCACCTGGACAAAGTTGTCGCAAACATCTCTTTTTATTGGCAAATTCCCTTGCCTTCTGTTTCGCAAATTCAGAAGAAGCAGTTGCCAATTTGCATGCTTCAATAATCTTGTGTCTAAGTGCGATGACATATTCATAAGAGGATTTTGTGTCATCGACAATATTATCAGCAGTTATAAGATCATGAAGTAAGGACATAGGACCTCGCGGTTTCGCGCCAAAGACAAAGGGAGAAAATCCTGTATGTTCGTTGGCGACCTCTCTATATGCAAAGAGAGCCGCGGGTAAAACCCTATCCCAATCCTGAGGATGATCTTCTGTTATCTTACCTAGTAGGTTTTTCAGAGTTCTATTCAAACGTTCCACCATCCCATTGGACATAGGATGATAAATACTACTCAGCGATCTCTCTATCTTCAGAGTCGACATTACTTGAGACATGGTATCCGATATGAGTTGGGTACCATGGTCGGATAATATTTCTGCTGGAAACCCCAGACGAGAAAATATTAACCAAAGAGCATCTGCAACATCAGCAGTAGTTATGCTCTTTAGAGGAACAGCCTCCGGCCAACGTGTGCACATATCAACACACGTCAAAATAAATTGGTGTCCTCTAGCAGACTTTATCTTAAATGGACCAATGATGTCTATCGCCATTTTTTGAAATGGCCGAATGGGAATGTCTGCAGCCTGAATAGGTGCATCATGGCGTGGACCTCTGGATTTAATCTCTTGACATACTTTACAAGATCGACAATAGATTCGTATGTCCTTATTCACAGCAGGCCAAAAGAAAGATTGAAGAACTCTAGCTTTAGTACGGGAAAAACCCATATGTCCAGCACACTGCGAATCATGAGCGTGCTGTAAGATTTTAACTCTCATATTTTTAGGCACAAGGATTTGAGAATGAATGGACTTAGCGGAGTCTTGTACCATACGTACAAGTACGCCATTCCTCATCGTAATCCAAGATTTACGATTTGTATCCTTATTCGGATCACCTTTTGTTGCCAGAGTAAAGAATTTCTTTAGAGTAGGATCATCTTCCTGCTGTTTGATAAAGGAATCGTGGGAAATCTCCAAGGCATCATCTTGGATCTGCGCATCATTATCTTCAGAATGTGAAGATTGTGGCATATTAAGAGCTTGAGCCCTAGTGATTACTGCATTAGCAGATTGCATATTAACATTTTCCCAATTAGAGATTTGCTGTGGAGTGCATTCTTTCACTCCATGAATGCGACCGATGATAAGATCAGCGATCGGATTCGGCAAGAGACATGCTTGCACCTCTCCTGTAAAGAAAGGCGTAGCAATATTGATAATGGCAGTGGAGTACTTCTCCAATGTGCCACCAAATGTTACACATTTGACTATATTGCCTGTAGCTCGAGAAGGATTTACGAGTGATTGCCTCACTCCAATGGTAGTGCACCCCGAATCGAAAAGAATTGATACCGGAGTACCATCTATCAGGCCCCTATTAAAGACAAGAGCACCCCTTCCATTATGCGCAATTGACGCATGGAGAGCGGGAAGCGGGTGACCGCAGCTCAAAGTAGAAACTGTGGTTGGATCGAATAATGTTTTGCATTGCGAACACTCAGATGTTCTAGCAAAATCGAAAGCGGAATTTGCTACACTGTTGGAGTTTTTTTTATCATTATTCTGATTATCGGTGTCGTGGAACTCCTGTTGTGCAGAGTTAGCCTGGTAATACGATTTACCATGTCTTTTATGTTGTGATCTACCTCGGTTATAATTGTCTCTATAATTATTATTGCCTCTGTTATAACCCCTATTTGGGTTTGAATCATAATATTCATGATCATAATCATCATGCTCATTATATTGAGTATCCCTGTAATATTGTTTCTTTTGTCTCCATGAAGCACTTGGGTAGTTCCTATAGCTACTCCCTTTCCGAGAATTTCTAACATTATGGGTACCCCTCGCGTGTCGAGGACTATCAGCCCGATTCCAGTTCTTCGAAGAAGAACCCTGATTTGAGTGGTTATCTTGGTTTTGATACTTATTCCAATTAACCTTTTTATCAAATTTATTTTTAGCTCCTTGGAATTTGTGTGAGTAATTCTGATTATATTCTGTTGCCGAAGCAACTGGCATACTCTCTTTAATGTTAGCGTTACTAAGAATCATGTCAGGGTGTGCCGTGGCATACTGGTCACAATATTCTTCCATTTGCTTTATTGTACCAGGTTTACGCTCATGTAAGAACTCTAGGAATGATTTATTTACAGAAGACATGACCTTGTCTCTTAGCAATAAATCCGTAAGACCATCAAATGTTTTCTCTGTTTTGGATAATTCAATCCATCGTGAAAGTGTAATTCGTGCTTTTGAGATGAAATCTGAGAATTCTACACCTACCTCAGGTCTCATTGTTTTAAACAAAAGACGGTAACCTTCCTCAGACAGCTGATATCTCTTTATCAAAGCTGCCCTAACAGCATCATAATTATCTTTGTCGGCCTCTTCAACAAAATATAACTTACTTAGGGACTCCCCTTTTAGATTTTCAGACAACTGATTCACATACTGTGATTTGTCAACATTATGAGATCGACAAGCCCGTTCAAATCTAGAAAGCCAAAATGTTATGTCATCACTGGTAGGGTTAAACGCTGGTACCTTGACCTTGTACACAAAGGGTTTACCATTACCACCAGATGCCTGATTAACATTACTCATACATGTCAATTTTAATTTCTCTAATTCAAACTCATGTTCTCTTATTGCTTTTCTCTCTTCAGCTTCTCTATCTAATCTTCTCTGTTCTGCAGCAGCTTCTAATTTTTTCTGTTCTGCAGCAGCAGCAACTTCTAATTTTTTCTGTTCTGCAGCAGCTTCTAATTTTTTCTGTTCTGCAGCAGCAGCAACTTCTAATTTTTTCTGTTCTGCAGCAGCTTCTAATTTTTTCTGTTCTGCATCAGCTTCTAATTTCTTCTGTTCTGCATCAAATCTCCTTTCCTCCACTTGCATCTGCAATTTCTTAAGTTCAGCAGCAGTATCAGCTTCTTTTTCTAATCTTTTTTCTTCAGCTAGAGCTTTCCTTTCTTCTGCAGCAGCTTTTTTTTCTTCTATTTGAAGTTTTCTCTCCTCAGCCGCAGCTTTTTTTTCCTCAGCAGCAGCTTTTCTCTCTTCAGCAGCAGCAGCAATTTTTTTCTCTTCTGCAGCTAATGCTTTGTCATATTGAGCAACAGCCCATTGTTCTAAGTCTTTTCCAGTCTTATCAAGAGATTTTCCTTGTGCAATAAAATAATCTAATGTAGACATATTGTCTTCTTAAATCAGAAACCTGAAAAAGTAAATAAATTACCCTCTTTCACGTTAATGGGAGACAAGTCTATACCATAGACTTAGTCTTAGTCCAAACTTGTATGGTTTATAATAACCAATGATAACTTGAGTACCTATGGACAACAATAACTGTATCTCAAATACTGTGGGAGACAAGCCTTACAAAGGTCTTGTATATCTCAATGTAATCAAAGATCACTTGGGTACCTGTGGAAAATAATCATAAAGTACTGATCTGTACTATACTATCAGTGTATACCACTATAACTCCTATGTCATATGTCAACTAAAGACATTACAAAGGACAAACAAGAAAAGACAATATGAAAACATTTGCAGAGATCAAATTAAATTAAATAGGAGAAATGAAAAAAAATGATCACAGAATCCGTGATGATAACTGCAATAAGATAACAAGACAAATAACGTTACAGTGTATAAACATAAGGGTGTAAAGAAATCAAAAATAGAAAAGATGAGACCTACAATTATACAAACAAATCAAACAAAACTAAGGAACACAAAATTATTAACAAAAACAACGAAGAAAAGAACACCTCATCACAACTAACAGAAATAGCAGCAAATTGTTGCTAACAAATTTCCAATTAAGAAAATGTGTACCTATAGAATCCTAGTACCAGACCAATGTCACTCGGCATACCTTGTACTAGTCACATAGAACAAAAACTAATTTAATACATAACAAATAACATGTAAGCATAAATAGCATATAGCATACAATATAATTTATGTCATGAATGGAATGTGTTGCAGGTATAGTGTTGTAAAGCAGGCACAGTTTATTTTAATACTAATAACTTGCCACTTTATTCAGTAATAGATTTAATTTTAAACTATTACACTGTCAATTTTTCTCTGTAGAGCATATGAAGATCCAACGATGAACTATGCACTTTATGTTCAACAACACTGTGATTCTTCTGTACGTTGAGAAATGTCAACAATACTGCTCCAGATATTTTCTACACTTGATACCACTGTCCTGTGTAATACTGTCTGTACAGCGAAAAACTGTCAACAAGCGCTGACCTAGATACAGCATCCTATCGGTAATACAGGTCAAGCTGACATCGACTGTATAGCTGTCCTACTGGTGTTGATGTGTTCAAACAAATGTTCTTTCAGCTGTAAACTGTGATTCTCAACACAAAACTGCGTAAGCTGGACCCAGGAATCTGGCTCGCCACTGTAAAGTTTCTTTTCTTCTTTCCACTCTGTAAAGTGTCAGTCTGTATGCTCTGTAAGGAAGAGTGGTGTGTTGTTGAGATCAGGCATGCCCCAGTCTACCCAGCTGTAACTGGGTAACTCACCCTAGTCCTGAGTTAGGGAAGGCAAAGGCTCCAGGGGAAGCAGGCCCTAAACTTGGTCACTCCAACCGACGCAGGATGGTGTATGTATGAAGTAGAAGTGTAGAGTGTGATTACCGCGAATGGTGTACTGTTCGTGTGCTGACCAATATAACCACTCATACACTTGTGTCTACAAGGCACCAATGCAGACTGCTGGAATCTTTGTTTACTCAATTTATTCAGACGTACACACTGGGACATACGAGTACATCATGGTATGTTGACATATCAATTTGTAGGTATACATAGCAGATCTGAAGTCATGACACATTCAGAAATAATGGGCAGTACATCAAAAGTTCAATTGTCATGATACATTATGGCCGCATTCCCCTATCTGACTAAACGCGTCAGTGAAGGCAGATCGGTAAATAACTAAAGTTACTTGACGTCCATAGTTTGTAGCATATATTATGAAACCACGAAAGAGGGGGTTTCTAGCAAGATTGAGATCTCCCTGTCACTGTCCGATAATAGGATAAATAATCTGTTCTCTTGGCAGTGATCAAAACATATGATGACCGAAATCTAACATGGCCGCCTCCCTGAGTTGTCGTTCACTCATTCATAGGAAGGAGAATATAAGCCAGAGTTAATTTATAATGGGTATATAAATGATTTCATAAATGTTTCCATACAGCTCTACGGTGATCAGGTTAATTCACGTAGCCATAACCGCTGTAGGAAAGTCTGTCATCTTTGTCGATACAAAACACGACCCTAGCGATACGAAGCACAATGTTCCATCTAGGTCGAATCGACATGAGATCATCAAAATAGGGTCTGGCAATACATGGAGTCCGAATTATACATTGTACCGTACCTTAGGAGAGTCTCTAACATAAACTATAGTAGAGATACCATCTCCTTTAGAAGAAAACCACTTCATGAATCACATTTCCTTAAGAAGCTACCAGCCCTTTGGAAAGTGCGTACCCGCCATTATCACGGTACATTGGAACTCATCACGACTTGTCAAGACAACTCATACTTCCGCTAGACCGGAATAACAAGAATCTAGTCCCGCCTACCCATCCAAAATATACAATATAGGACTGATTCTACTTGTACTAATAATATGTAATACATATGAATTCAGGCCATAAACATAATAAGCAAATTAATATATTTTCTGGCCCTAAAAAATAAGTACAAACGTAAGAGCAATCCATGCGCCGGATCAATATCAAGAACGATTACTCCTATAATCAAAAGTGTGAATCAAACATGGATTCTCTCGCTTTTACCATAGACAGCATTTTCATACACAAATGAATGAATGTCTATATTTTTCCCATATTAAATAGCCATATCGATTTTTGTAATATGTGCGTCAAAATATGCACGCAACACGGATATGAAAACAGTTCACAACAATGGCATGTATATAAATTCCAATAATTATATGATAATCAAAGTTTTGCAGACTCCAAGATATCTCTCAGTCTACCACTAGCGGAAAAACCCCGTATTACACAACGGGTAAATACTGTATAAATATCCAACAGTTTCTTTCTGACTCATCAAAGTCATTCTTCTTATGTCGACCTCCCAAACATGGCGGGCGACGAAATTAGCATAGTCCATCCCTCTAATCGGACGTATCGAAGATATGCTGTCCTTTCGAAGATTGGCTTATACAACTCCCTTGTACATCAGGCGAGTTTTCATTTTCCAAAGTTATAATAACTAATAACCCATCTGTTCTTCCACTCCAGATAGTTATATATATTAGGCCTCTATCAAACAGTAGACACTGTGGATTCCTCTTCTGTAGACATAAGCGTCTAAGTTCAAAATATACCGCCAATCATGCGGGTTGTAGAAGATTATCTATTCTCATGGGTCTCTGTGTGTAAATCTAGAAAACAGTCTTAGATGGCTCCAACGAGCGTAATAAGAGGAATGCTCTGCCTTCCAACCATTTGTGAGCTCTTGTCACTGGTTGACTCTAAAATATGATCCTTACAAAGGAAGTGTGAAAGTTTCGTAATATTACCTTGATACGAATTCCTAACACAGCTTAGAAGCAACTGTCGTCTTCCTGACGAACGGAAATAACACAGGGGACTCTAAATATAGTGGAAGAGTTTCCATCCCCAAAAGGCAATGCAGATAAATAATCAGACATTCCGTCTGACAGACCCAGAACAAAAAAACACGGCCTCCCGCCGGAAATCTTCATAAAAAAACTCTCTTAGTTTGGACATGCGCAGTTCGCATCCCCTCTGACCTTCCAGTCAGCTGTTGTCACCTCTTAAAGAGGAGTAACTACATATATACTTTCCCTCAAAGCAAAAGATGAGTATTCGCCCTTAGATTATGGTTACCCAAAAATCTTATTCAACATATAACAAGCATACAGACAGACTACATTATCAGTTATGAAAAACTGCACGTAACAGAACCAAAAGAGATGTGGCCCCCAGACTCCATAGAGAGAAGGGAGTTGATGATATCATGGTGCGCACAACTATTACACAAGCACATTACTAAATTTCTATGAAGAAAATATCAGTGCTTTATTTTTCTCATAAACCAACCTATTTATTTTAATCTTGTTAAACTATAATTAATTATTAAATTTGTTAAATGTAAATACGCATTTATAGTTGATTTAATCATTATGGGGTGAATTGCGCCAGTATGTCTCAGTTATTTTAAATACAAAACCTTACAGAGCAATTAAAGTAATGTTTTACTGAATCATTTCAGTTGATGGCGCAAAAACAAACATTGCGAGCAAATTTCTTTCTCCCCACAGAAGGGGCATGAAGATAAAAAGCTCATGACCGCTTATATAATATCAGTTGTTATGCTTGACTTCTTATAATTCTTGTGAAATAAAAATAGAAGCATCTTTATTCTATTTGTGTCTCTGGCAAGAATAATCTTGAGCGAAGGTTTCTCCCTTTGAAGACCGTCGTTTTTATACTCGAAGTTTGGACATTGTTGGACCACTTCTGCGGAACAGGGGAGACGAACCCGCGACACCTACCCAAGGCCAAAAAAAAAAAAATATGACCACAAAAAAGACATCATCAAAAACGAAATTATATGACATTTTGCGAATGTGTTTTAAACTTATTATTTTTAACACATTTTTTTATGCAAGTAAAAAAAAATATTGCAAATGAGTAATACATTCAGACTTCTTTTTTGAGTTAGCTTGTAATAAAAATGCCCGTGTAGTTTACGAGTGTCTCTTATGAAACAAAGAAAAGGATAGAACTATTGCTTCCTCAGACATATCGTGTAAGGCGAGTAGTACAAGATTGTGTATGGGGGCTGGCACATCCATGTAATGTAAAACATATTGCTACATAAACCAGCACCTCAAGAACATGTGAATGCTTTATGTAGGCTTCCTGCAAAGAGGTCAGCTGCAGTAGTGGCTCCATGCTCCATTGGGAGCGAAAAAGGAAAACGATGACAATGATGAATCATCTATATATAGCTTTTTTCTGTCAGTGCGTAACGCAAAGGGATGCAACTTTGATTGAAAGTTAGACATTAATTGTATTGTTTCCCTTATATGTACTCTCCCAAAAATAGTAACACTCGACAAAGAAAAGTGCGCAAATTATGGTGTGCACAAAAATATTTATAGAATGTGTGATCCCGTATATATACATTGGGATCCTCGCTGCTGCTACGTATAAGTTGATGTACTGTGGTGATGCATAGTAGTTTTAAAAAATATACTTTTGATTAAGTAAAATTGCCGTTAGGTATTGATGCTGTTGAATTTAATTCCTGTCTTATGACGGGCTTTTACACTAGTGACATAATAAAAATGCAAATGTCATGAAGTCATCCATGTTTACCGCCGCAGCGCCACCTGTAATTCAAACAACACTTTTTAAACTAGGGACATTTTGTACTAGACTTTTCCAACGGCATTTAAAATCGCGGTGTCCCCTGTATCAATGGTTGTGACGTACGTCTAGTTTGACAAGTGAATTTTCCCTGATATGATGGATGATTTAAAGGGACCCTTGGCTTTTCATAACATTAGAACCCCTGAACATTTGTTGTAACTTTTCGTTTGCCAGAACGCATTCCACCGGGACTCAGGTAGGATACAGCGACGAGATCAAAGAGACAGACCGAGGGATCTTAAGGGAGACTATCGGCGCTATCAAAGACAGTAGTTTTCCCTGATACGAGACGCAGTTGCTTGCCGCTAATTTCGCGTCTCGGTGTCAATCGAGGAACCGAGCGAACGGGGGAAAGCGAAACGGGCAGCAGCGAGCGGATACGAAGACCAGGGGGCGGCTTTTTCTCTTGATTTGGAGGACAGATCCCCAGAAGTTCGTGAGATCAAATAAGTTGTCAAGTTTATCATGTCCCACTCAACTTACATTTCATTTTAGCTAAATAGACCATGTAGAACTAGACACGTTATCACTCGCTGGCCAGACCTTTACAGAAGCACTAGCTTTATTGAAATCTTGTTATAGATTTTCCCCTGGATTTTATATATATTTGCAGTGATTTCTATTTCTGTGCAAAGCGGTAATATATATTGTGTAAAGTGATCAGTGGTCTAGTTCAGTCATTCTATTTAAAGGGATTCTGTGTTAATTTAAATCTATTTAATTAAACCATCTCAAGAGTTCCAGTTTTAAATATAATGATCTATCTATTATATTATTTCAAAAGATAATAGATGCTTAAATTAACTTTTTAAGTCGCGAAGGAATTTATAATTAATAAATTCAGTTAAGTCTTAGTTTTATAGATGTGTGTTTTTAACCACTAGAACTCGCGCAGTGTTTATTAAATACATAATTAAATACGCGAGCATATATATAATAGGCTTAACGGGAAATTCATCGCGCTTTAGAAGGTTATTTGTTTTCGGTATATTACATGTCTTTTTTTTCTTTCATACAGAGTGATCGTAACCTGTGCGATCCCAGCATTAAGAAAGCAATAAAGAAATCAATCTAAGCAAAGCAAAGCATAAACAGTGTGTAGAGTTCCCCTGACGCAGAACTTGTTGAGACTGTGTAAATTTTTAATCTTTGAGGCAATTCTATGTTTGGAATTCCGCTATCTAACTTATAGCAAAGAAAGCACACCCAAAGACAAATTTAACGCACCATCAAACAACTTAAGTCGTAACGGGAAGAAGAACACTGGCCCGAGCTTTGTTAGTTTACTGACACAGAGAGATAATTCATAATTTCCTGAACAGTGATGTGACTAGTTTTCTCACTGGACTTAAACCATACCTCACGGATAAAGTGTACCAGCACGCGTAAGAATTTTATTATCCGCGGCATAGTCAAATAGACCACACCATCCTCACCCCGGTATCAGAGACCGTGCCCTCCCATAGAAACTGTTATTAAGAAAAGAGACACAACTACAGATTCATTTTCCAGCGATTACGGGATCCTTTTATGTGCTGACCGCCTACCCGATAATCTGGGGCTAGAACTTGAACAAACACTCATACATTTAGTTGAGGTGTAACTGCTGTTGTGTTATTCTATGGAGTGCAAGATTTTTTCACAATCGGTAAGTGAGAGCAAGATGAGTGAAGGCCTTTGCTAGCGCGTGTATGAATGACAGGAAATTAATTCTTTTGTGTGACCATTTTGTTAACTTGCTTACCTGGTAACATATATCTTTTCTGTATACCCTACATTGTTCCTTTAAGTGGGATAGTTGATAGTTTGTTAACTCTGTTTAAAACCACCTCCTTTCCATTTGCTTAGTAAAGGGAAGAACAGCTGGGAAGAACAGGTTTTTTTTTCTATCACTTATACCTAACTTGGTAACACCTCTTTCAGAGTAATTAACTTTACTGTTAGGTTAACGTACCCGTGTTCCTGATATTATCTATCTCTGGACTGGGTTTCTCTTTGTCTAATGAGCGGGAAGGGCTTAGTCGATACCAATCTTCTTCACCCCCTCCCAAACTTGTTATTTGCATTTGTGTACTTATGATAATTTATGTAATATCTGATATTTTTAGTAATTGATGTTTAAAGTGAATAAAATCACCTAAACTCATTTAGTTCTGTGTGTTGGATATACCCAAAGCCCAACTTTTCCCCTATTCGTTTATTATAGTTTGTATCAACGTCGTGTGTGTGTTTGAAAACACCGAATCGGTGAGCGCGCAGATGCGAGTCTGGAAAACTGGCAAATAATTGTTTGACCAGGAGAGTGAAAGAGAAGATTGAGAGACACGATTTGTCGTAAATAAGTCTGTCTTTACTCCCTCCAGCACGCTGTGAAGTAACTATTAAATCTCTACATTTTCTATCACTGAGCTTTCCATCATCATTTTCCACTCTAAACCGGACCACTATTTCTACGACTCTTTTCTCTCAAAATAAATTTACGACAATATTTGGCCGGCTCGTCTGGGATAATTTTGAGATACATTTGATGCACACATATTTGTGGGCTGGTTCTGGGATCTTGAGCTACATTTGAGGCAATCGCATAGCCGGGTTAAAGATATTTTGAGTCTGATTTAGTTTGGGTCTAACTAGGTAGAGTGTGAATGGTTTGTCTTTGTGAATTAGGGAAATAAATAAATAATTACACCCCTAGACAAACGTTCTTTAAGTATTTGGGTTGTCCACACAGCATATTTACAGGTTGTTTTCTCTCCACAGCAGTAGAAAGTACAGATAAACAAATATATTTGCTATTTTATTATCCTCTGGCGGAGATAATTATATTTCTTTCTTTATAAAAGTTGCTGGGATTGCGTGATTGTTTTACAGTCACTAAGGTTTTTGAAGTCAAAAGAGTTGAGCTTAGCTAAAGACGGATTGTTCTGATTTTGAAAAAATTAAGTTAACAACGTCTCATCTCAATAATTGACTTTAGGGACGGAGTTTGTTGTCAGAGATTTAAAATTTAGGGGAAAATTTTTTTTTTCCTTTTAAATTGTTTTAATTTAAATTTTTCTCTACTGTTAGTAAAAGTAGATTCTTTTCCAGTGTAACTTACCATTTAGTGGCATAGTCGCTTGCGTTTAGAGCCTTAATTGCCAGATAATAGCAGCGATAAGTTTGCACAGTACAGGTAGGAGGTAACACAGGTAAATTTGTACTTGTGTTTTTTTCTCGTAGCGGTTCAGAGTTCCTCCCTTTCGCGTTTCTTCTTACTAGTTCTCTAGGCATACTTCATCTTATTCTTTAACAATGGCAGAGAGGATAAAGATGAGGTCCATCTTGAGGCTGGAAGCGAAAGAGGCAGGATTAGATGCAGAAGCTGCAAACGCGTTTATTAACCAGGAATTGGAAATATATGACGCGGAGCAACAGAGAGCCGAAGCTGAGAGGAATGCGAAGCAACAGAGAGCTGAAGCTGAGAGGAAGGAAGAGAAAGAAAGAACAGAGAGGAGAGAAGCCCAGGAGAGGGCAGATAAGAAAGAAGCGGAAGAACGTCTTTTGGAACAGAAGAAAATTGAAGCAGAGATGGAAACTCGCAGAGAGAGAGAGAGAGAGACAAGGAAAGACAGCATCAACTGGCGCTTAAGGCTCTAGAGAGTCGGGGCGCCTCTACTTCGACTAACGGAGAGCCGTCTTCGCCCCAGTCTCAATCAATGGACCTCTCCAGTACTCAATCTGCCCAATTAACTGCTATGTCGTTTTCTTTAGAATCTTTTCCTAGCCCTAACGAAAAAATTGACAGCTACCTAGAAAAATTCGAGAGACTCGCGAATCTTTATGGGTTAGAGAGTACCCGCTGGGCGCTCAAACTTTCAACGTCACTGAAAGGCAATGCTTATGACGTGTACACAAAGCTGGGACCGAATCAACATGATTACGACATGTTGAAAAAGGCCTTACTACAGCAGTTTGAGATGACTGCCCGAAAGTTTCTGCAGTTGTTCAGAAACAGCCGAAAGAGAGCACGGAAACATTTCCACAGTTCTCTTCACGTCTCACGGGTTATCTGACAAAGTGCATTGAATTATCTGACCTACCTCTTTCATATGAGGGACTCCTCGAACTTGTTCTTGTGGAGCAGATAAAATCCACTTTGTCGAATGAAACACGTAGATTTTTGGCTGAACAGGGGGCAGTCAGGCTTGAAGACATACTCAATAAAGCCGAACGCTATAGCAATGCAATGGCCGAACTTCCCAGCACTAAACGTAAACCCACCGATGAGCCATCTCGAAAACAGAATCTAGAACAGGCATCCTATTCTTCCACTTCCTCTCAACATTATAACCAACGAGATAACAATACCCAGAAACCTCCCCAGGAAAAATCGAAATTCTACAAAACCCGATACCCCCCCAACAACAATTCTGATCAACCCAACAAGCCTACGTGGCAGCGCGGCCACCAAGGTCAAGGAAAAGGGAAGACCCCTACACCAGGAACGTCTGATCAGGGCAAACAAACCGGTGCAAACCGCATTGGATGTTTGCATACAGCCTCGAAAGGTAGAGTCAATGTCAGTGATTCTCAACCTGAGGGGGACCGACCCTCAACTCGAGGAACTGTAATTTTGAACGGTACCTCCACTACTTGTCTTTTTGACACTGGATTAAGTTTTGATTGTATTGTCGCTAGGCACCTAGTCAAACCCGGTCAGGAGACAGAGGAAACCGTCAAACTTAGTGGAGTTTTCAGGAGTGATGCACCCAGGACGCTTCCTATCGCACTGGTAGAAATACACTCTGACTTTGTCAGAGGAGTTATTAAAGCGGCCATAATGGATGATCCGATCTACCCAGTTATCCTGGGATGTAGATATGTGTTCATTGGGAGACCTAAGGAGCCGATTGTGGCAGCGGTAACCACAAGAGGGCAAGCCAAGAAGGAGAGGGAGCCTGCGCCAAACTTGTTGCCGAATGAACTGAAGGAGGCGCAACAAAAGGACCCTACTCTGGCGCCCTGCTTTAAAAAACTGCCCATGGCTAAGGACCCCAGACACAACGGAGACATCTTTTCTAAGGATGGTGTATTGTATCGTAGAACGGGCAACCCGGACACGGGGAATAACCAGCTCCTAGTACCGACGCAGTACAGAAACCAGATCTTAGAAATGGGGCACTCTCTTCCCTTTAGCGGACACATGGGACAAAACGCCACTATTCAGCGAATAAAAAACCACTATTGGTGGCCAGGAATGAACTCTGACATTGTCAGGTACGTGAAATCCTGCGCCCAGTGCCAACGGGTAGCACCCAAGCACTTGACACCCCCAGTACCTATGGGGCAAATGCCAATAGTAGGGACTCCATTTGAACGGGTTGCTGTCGACATTATTGGTCCTCTGGAAAAGACCAAAAGAAGGAACAGGTTCATCCTGACCTTAGTTGACACTTGCACTATGTGGGCCGAAGCCGTACCGCTACCATGCACTAATTCCAAGCATGTCGCAGAAGCCCTTGTGCAAATTTTTACACGGTTGGGATTCCCTCAACAAGTTTTGACGGACAATGGATCCCAATTCCGTAGCCTGTTAATGGAGGAGATCTTTAAGATCTTGAGGGCCAAACATATCCACACAAGTCCCTACCATCCGGCCGGAAATGGGCTCGTGGAACGTTTTAACGGTACCCTCACCATGATGTTACGTAAGCTGGGTCAGGAGAAACCGGAAGACTGGGACCAATATATATCGGCTGCCTTATTCGCCTACCGAGAGGTACCCCAAGCGTCTACGGGTTTTGCGCCAGCTACACTTTTATTTGGCAGACCTATTAAGGGGCCACTAGAAGCCTTACTTCGGTCCCTGACAGACCAGAAGGCTGACGAGACAGTCGTCTCTGCAAGCAAGTATGTATCTGAGCTTAAGGAAAGGCTAAAGCTAGGATGGGATCTAGCTACTACCAACCTTAAGAAAGCCCGCGCTAAAATTACTAAAAGATACAACAAAGCTGCAAAAGAGAGAGAACTACAACCAGGGGAGAAAGTCCTATTGGTACTTCCAACCGGAAGCAATAAACTTCGCATCGGATGGCAAGGACCGTTTACCGTCCTTAAAAAGATCTCACGTACCAACTACAAGATCTCCATCAAAGGAAAGGAGAAGGTCTTCCACATAAATCTGCTAAAGAAATATTTGGAAAGACCGGTGCCATCCTCCGAGCATCTCCTGGCTGTCGCCATAGCAACGGAAAATGAGGAAGATGATGATGGTTGCATGGAGTATCCACTGCAACCCACAGAATCCTTTAAAGATGTCAAGTTCGGCGACAATCTCTCACCAGAACAACAAACAGAAACTAGGGCTCTACTAAAACAGTACAGTGCAGTTTTAACGGATGTACCTGGTCGAACAAATCTCATTGAATTTGATATGAAATTAACAAACGAGACCCCTGTTCAAACCAGAGTTTACCCCATCCCGTACGCTAAAGCTGATGCACTTCGCGGAGAAATAGACAAGCTGCGTCAGGCAGGAATTATCAGTGAGTCTACATCTCCTTACAGCTCGAGCGTAGTGCTGTTGCAGAAGCCCAATAAGGAAGTTCGGCTGTGCATTGATTACAGGTTGCTAAACGCTGTAACGGAATTCCAGCCCGAACCTCTCCAAACTGTTTCTGAGTTGTTCACCAAGCTCAGCAAAGCTAAGATCTTCTCCAAGATTGACCTCAGTAAAGGTTATTATCAAATACCAGTCAAGGAGGAAATTAAACCTTTGTTAGCTTTCAGCACTAGTGAAGGACATTACACATTTAACGTGATGCCGTTCGGTTTGCATAACGCACCAGGAGTGTTCACCAGGATGATGAGGAAGCTTCTAGAACCTTTGCAAAGTCCCCATATCCATAATTTCATGGATGACATCTTAATTGCATCGGAAACCTATGAAGAACATATTGCTACGGTTGCTATGCTCCTCAGGAGACTACAGGAAACGGGTCTCACAGCCAGACCTAGCAAATGTCTCATCGGGTTTGAACAGTTAGACTTCCTGGGGCACACTATTTCTCACGGATGCAGTTGGCCTATTAAGAAGAACGTGGAGAAAATAATGGCAGCAAAAAGACCCCGAACGAAGAAAGACGTACGTTCCTTCATATCGCTATGTGCATACTATCAGAAGTACATCCAGAACTTCAACGGACTGACGGCACCGCTGACTGACCTCACAAAGAAAGGTTGTCCTGATAAGGTCATATGGGATCAAAAGTGCGAACACGCGTATAGCACTTTGAAAGGACAGTTGTCTGCATACCCCATTTTGAGGTTGCCTGACCTCAAGAAACCTTTTGTACTGAGAGTCGACGCGTCAGGTTAGGGCATCGGGTCAACACTGCTTCAAGCCGATGACAGTGACCTGAACATGCTATTTCCAGTTGCCTATGGCAGTCGGAAATTAAATAAAGCGGAACGGAACTACAGCGTAGTTGAAAGGGAATGTCTTGCTCTGATTGACGGTATCAGACGCCATCATGAGTTTCTTTATGGTACATCTTTCACGGTGCAAACAGACCACGCTCCGTTAGCATTTCTTGGTGCCAATAAATAATTTAACGCTAGGATCATGCGTTGGGCCCTCCTTCTAAGCGTCTATTCTTTCAAAGTGGAATATATTCCGGGAAGACAGAATGTCGGGGCTGATTTTCTGAGTAGAAACTGGTCTACAGAGGAAGAAGAGCAAACTGAAGATACCACTCATCCTAAAATCACCAATCAGGTCACCTCCATTGTCAAAAATGAAAAACATGAAAAATGGTTTCATGTCTAAAAGTGGGGACGATTGTGACGTACGTCTAGTTTGACAAGTGAATTTTCCCTGATATGATGGATGATTTAAAGGGACCCTTGGCTTTTCATAACATTAGAACCCCTGAACATTTGTTGTAACTTTTCGTTTGCCAGAACGCATTCCACCGGGACTCAGGTAGGATACAGCGACGAGATCAAAGAGACAGACCGAGGGATCTTAAGGGAGACTATCGGCGCTATCAAAGACAGTAGTTTTCCCTGATACGAGACGCAGTTGCTTGCCGCTAATTTCGCGTCTCGGTGTCAATCGAGGAACCGAGCGAACGGGGGAAAGCGAAACGGGCAGCAGCGAGCGGATACGAAGACCAGGGGGCGGCTTTTTCTCTTGATTTGGAGGTCAGATCCCCAAAAGTTCGTGAGATCAAATAAGTTGTCAAGTTTATCATGTCCCACTCAACTTACATTTCATTTTAGCTAAATAGACCATGTAGAACTAGACACGTTATCACTCGCTGGCCAGACCTTTACAGAAGCACTAGCTTTATTGAAATCTTGTTATAGATTTTCCCCTGGATTTTATATATATTTGCAGTGATTTCTATTTCTGTGCAAAGCGGTAATATATATTGTGTAAAGTGATCAGTGGTCTAGTTCAGTCATTCTATTTAAAGGGATTCTGTGTTAATTTAAATCTATTTAATTAAACCATCTCAAGAGTTCCAGTTTTAAATATAATGATCTATCTATTATATTATTTCAAAAGATAATAGATGCTTAAATTAACTTTTTAAGTCGCGAAGGAATTTATAATTAATAAATTCAGTTAAGTCTTAGTTTTATAGATGTGTGTTTTTAACCACTAGAACTCGCGCAGTGTTTATTAAATACATAATTAAATACGCGAGCATATATATAATAGGCTTAACGGGAAATTCATCGCGCTTTAGAAGGTTATTTGTTTTCGGTATATTACATGTCTTTTTTTTCTTTCATACAGAGTGATCGTAACCTGTGCGATCCCAGCATTAAGAAAGCAATAAAGAAATCAATCTAAGCAAAGCAAAGCATAAACAGTGTGTAGAGTTCCCCTGACGCAGAACTTGTTGAGACTGTGTAAATTTTTAATCTTTGAGGCGATTCTATGTTTGGAATTCCGCTATCTAACTTATAGCAAAGAAAGCACACCCAAAGACAAATTTAACGCACCATCAAACAACTTAAGTCGTAACGGGAAGAAGAACACTGGCCCGAGCTTTGTTAGTTTACTGACACAGAGAGATAATTCATAATTTCCTGAACAGTGATGTGACTAGTTTTCTCACTGGACTTAAACCATACCTCACGGATAAAGTGTACCAGCACGCGTAAGAATTTTATTATCCGCGGCATAGTCAAATAGACCACACCATCCTCACCCCGGTATCAGAGACCGTGCCCTCCCATAGAAACTGTTATTAAGAAAAGAGACACAACTACAGATTCATTTTCCAGCGATTACGGGATCCTTTTATGTGCTGACCGCCTACCCGATAATCTGGGGCTAGAACTTGAACAAACACTCATACATTTAGTTGAGGTGTAACTGCTGTTGTGTTATTCTATGGAGTGCAAGATTTTTTCACAATCGGTAAGTGAGAGCAAGATGAGTGAAGGCCTTTGCTAGCACGTGTATGAATGACAGGAAATTAATTCTTTTGTGTGACCATTTTGTTAACTTGCTTACCTGGTAACATATATCTTTTCTGTATACCCTACATTGTTCCTTTAAGTGGGATAGTTGATAGTTTGTTAACTCTGTTTAAAACCACCTCCTTTCCATTTGCTTAGTAAAGGGAAGAACAGCTGGGAAGAACAGGTTTTTTTTTTCTATCACTTATACCTAACTTGGTAACACCTCTTTCAGAGTAATTAACTTTACTGTTAGGTTAACGTACCCGTGTTCCTGATATTATCTATCTCTGGACTGGGTTTGTCTTTGTCTAATGAGCGGGAAGGGCTTAGTCGATACCAATCTTCTTCATCCCCTCCCAAACTTGTTATTTGCATTTGTGTACTTATGATAATTTATGTAATATCTGATATTTTTAGTAATTGATGTTTAAAGTGAATAAAATCACATAAACTCATTTAGTTCTGTGTGTTGGATATACCCAAAGCCCAACTTTTCCCCTATTCGTTTATTATAGTTTGTACCAACGTCGTGTGTGTGTTTGAAAACACCGAATCGGTGAGCGCGCAGATGCGAGTCTGGAAAACTGGCAAATAATTGTTTGACCAGGAGAGTGAAAGAGAAGATTGAGAGACACGATTTGTCGTAAATAAGTCTGTCTTTACTCTCCTCCAGCACGCTGTGAAGTAACTATTAAATCTCTACATTTTCTATCACTGAGCTTTCCATCATCATTTTCCACTCTAAACCGGACCACTATTTCTACGACTCTTTTCTCTCAAAATAAATTTACGACAATGGTACATTTTCCTGATTCCCAATGAGACTCTACTAAAATATATTTCTGAACTGTATGAAACAGGAACACGATTCTTTCTCTTTAAGGTTCAGGATCCCTCACTTCCCCCTCCCTTGCTGTAAATCGTGCACACACACACAACATATATAGATATATATTCCAGACCCTAACAGGACTCAGTTTCAGCAGCGTTGCCACTCCTACGTGGATTCACCTAGATCTACGTTGTTGTTTTGTTTTTTTTGGGTTCCGTCTGGGTATCATTTTCCTTAATAAGTTGAACAACGCCCCCGATTTCGCCCAAAGCAGCCCAAATTCGTCCAAAGTATCCCATAAATAGCCCAAACGCTGCCCAAGTCGCCGATGCCTAATTTTTTTTTTTTTTTCAAAACACAAGAGTGGCATCGCTGTTCAGTTTTACTAAAGTAGATCCCAAAAAGATTCTTCGTTCCGGACCCCACAACTAAACAAACAAGTAACTCACAACTTGTATCAACGTTAATGTTCCTCTTCACAATGGGCACTTTCACGGACACAGCTGTTCCATATTTGTTCCTAGCCAAACATTGATACAATCCGTTGTCACTGTCCACGAAGTTCTTTAAATCCAACGTGCCGTTCGGGAAAGCTTTGACGGATTCTCCTGTATGGTCCAAAGGCTGGTCATTTCTTTTCCATTGGAAACTGGTGCAAAAAAAAAAGAATAGGAATTACAGGTTGTAATAACCAGGTGGTTGAAAAAAAAAATTGAGCAGGAAGACATACACTAAGGTAAATTAAAAGATTCTTCCATAGCAGATACTGCCATGCAAGAGTGAAGTAGTAGTGAAGTGTCTGAAAAAAATTGGCGCGTAGAGATACATCATGGCAAGGTGAAGGTAGTCGCATAGTAGATACTACCGTATGGGAGTAAAGTGTTAGACAGTTCATCCATACTAGATCTAGCTTTATGAGGTGGAGTAAATCAGTTCCCTTCCTCGCTGTCTTTGCCTTCCCTTACTGAAGAGTAGAGTCAGGTACACATTTATAGCGGGGTAGGCCGGAAAATGACGCTGCCAGGTTTCGATCCTGGTAAATTTACCGCGAGAGACAAGCGCTCTTACTGCCTAGCCAATCGGACGCTACTACGTTCCCGTTGGTAGAGCACTCATAACAGTTATTTCATCAGCATCTTTACTTCCCTATTCGCTGCCCGCTGGGAGCCGTTACTGCATCAGGTCTCGTAGCAGGAAGGCTGCGTCAAAACATGCAGGTGGTATTCCAGTGGTAATGGCTGAAGCAGTTATTTTACACGATGAGGATACCAGCTCCATGCATTGTGTGCATGTCTCCTTCCACCTGATAGCACGCTGTGTGAATGTCTCCTTCCACCTGATAGCACGCTGTGTGAATGTCTCCTTCCACCTGACAGCACAGTGTGTGAATGTCTCCTTCCACCTGACAGCACAGTGTGTGAATGTCTCCTTCCACCTGACAGCACATTGTGTGAATGTCTCCTTCCACCTGACAGCACATTGTGTGAATGTCTCCTTCCACCTGATAGCACGCTGTGTGAATGTCTCCTTCCACCTGACAGCACACTGTGTGAATGTCTCCTTCCACCTGACAGCACATTGTGTGAATGTCTCCTTCCACCTGACAGCACATGGTGTGAATGTCTCTGTCCACCTGACAGCACATTGTGTGACAATCTCCTTCCCCCTGACAGCACATGGTGTGAATGTCTCCATCCACCTGACAGCACATTGTGTGAATGTCTCCTTCCCCCTGACAGCACACTGTGTGACTATTTCCTTCCAGACTGTACATTCTAAGTTTATTATGTTACATGATGGCATGGATATCTTTTTCTGCCAGACAGTACGTTCTAAGTGTATTGTGTTATATGATGACGTGGATATCTGTTTCTACCAGACAGTAAATTCTAAGTGTATGGTATTATATGGGGTGAATACTTTCTTCTACAGCAAAGTACAATCTACGTGTATGGGGCTATATGGTGCTGTATGGTGCGAATAGTTTCTTCTTCTAGCAGCCAGTAAATACTTCTTGTATAGTTTTATATGGTGTGGACATCTTTTTCTACCAGACAGTACATTCTAAGTGTATGGTGTTATATGACGGCGTGGATATCTTTTTCTGCCAGACAGTACATTCTAAGTGTATAGTGTTATATGGTGTGGATATTTTCTTCCTCTACCAGACAGTAGATTTTTTGGTTACGGTGTTATATGGCGTGGATATCTTTTTCTACCAGACAGTACATTCTAAGTGAATTGTGTATTGTATATCCTGCCTTTTACGAATTGCCCTAGGGAACAGTAGATCCTATTCTTTGTCTCCACGGACACCTTTGTGAACTAACCATAGGGGACTAAACTTTAATTCATGTACATAAAATTATGTCAGTATTTGCATATGAAACACATGCTCACACATATAAAGATATTAATATTGTAGTGAATTTCTAAATACAATATCTAAATTAATATATAACAATATAGGGCATAAAGGCAAAATAAGAAAGTATAAAAGAATTTTCTGCTAGAACTGTTGGTATCGCCTGCGCCTTCAGATTATTATTTGCTAACGAATAGCCGAACAAAACGGTACCCAATTTTTCAAATTCGTCCTTGACATAATCACTTTTCCTAGTTCTAAGAAAATATGTGCCTAAAATTAAGGTGACCAGACGTCCCGGTTTTTCCGGGACAGTCCCGGTTTTCGACCATTTTTGATAATTTGTCCCGACTTTTTTTCGATGCAATCCGGGACGCCAATTTGTCCCTGTTTTGGACGAATTTGCCAATTTGGCATAAATCTCACAGATTAAAAAAAATTATTATTCCGTGGCTGACTTAAGGGAATTTTTAATTATTAGTGAACTGGCGCCGAAACTGCACAAGAGGTTGTCAGGACCGCGAATTAGTTTTGTAGTTCCAATGTGATATTCGCAGTTATTTGAAATTTTAGGTAGTGGTAAAGTACCAAGATTTTGCGTACGGTATACGTTTATTTATTTTAAACGGTGAACTATTTGTGCATATTTTGTTATTGTTGTAAGAAAATGGTACCAAAGCGTAAATGCAGTTTCAATGAAGATTTACAAAAGGAATATCCGTTTATTAAAAAGAGTACATTAAACTTCAATGTACGATGCAATATATGTGCCTCCGGGTTTTCGATAAGCCATAGTGGACGTGGTGATATTAAGAACCACATAAGCAGTGAGAAACATAAGAGAGTCGTCGTTACAGCTGCATCAAGCTCGTCGTTAACCACTTTCTTCAGAGCTGATAAAATTGGTGACCAAGAAGAGCAATTAGCTGCTATAGAAGGCGCCTTTGCATACCATACAGTGCTACACAATCATACTTTCAGGTCTATGGATTGCACATCAAAATTACTTCAGGTTACTTTAGAGCCAAAATTTGCATGTGCACGTACGAAAACAGAAGCAATTATTCAAATGTCTTGGCACCCCATATTCTAAATGAGTTAAGGTGTGACCTAGAAAAGTCTACATTTATTTCTGTACTGACAGATGCATCCAACCACAATGAATTCAAGATTGTTCCTTTGCTTGTCAGATACTTTGATCACAGTAATGGAGTGAAAATTAAAATATTAGAGTTAAAGTCATTGCCAGGTGAAACATCTGATATTGTAAGTAGTTTTCTTAATGACTGCATAACTGAAAATGGTTTAGACAGGAAAGTAGTTGGATTATGCGCAGACAACATAAATTCCAATTTTGGAGGTGCTGAAAGGAAAGGACAGAACAATGTTTTCAAAAAACTGCAAGAAAACCTTGGACATGGTCTTATAGGAGTTGGGTGTGCAGGTCATATTTTCCACAACACTGTTCGAACAGCTGCAGATGTACTGCCTGTTGATGTCGAGTTGATTATTGCTAAAATTTATCTACTCTTCAAATCATACACAGTACGAGTTGCAAGACTCAAGGAGTTTTGCCAGTTTGTGGAAACAGACTTCCAGATGATCTTAGGTTATGCTCAGACTAGGTGGCTTGCTCTGCTGCCTGCTGTTGAAAGGGTTCTTCAGATGTTCCTGCCTCTAAAATAATATTTTTTCTCAAGACAGATGCTCAGCTTGTTATTGTTTTTTATACAGACATTCTTTGAAAATCCTCTACCTGAGGCATGGCTTGTTATTGTTCACACTGTCTTGGCCTCTCCATTCCACGAAGCAGATGCAAAAAATAGAGGGACAATTTATTTGTCACTGTGTTTCAAGTCCTTGAGTAAAGCTAGGTGTTGAAACTTTGAAAGCTATGTTGACAACCAAAGTGAACTGTGAGGAAACATGTGTCGAGTTTTTTAAGATGCTGCTTGCAAAGAAGGACCTATTGATAAAAATCCACTCATCTGAAAAGTACAATAATTCAGCTTCACCTTAAGTAAGGATAATTGATGTTTTTCTCTCTTATTAGTTTAAGTAGTTAAACTTATACAGTAAAATGTATGTATTCAATGTTATTCAAATGTATATATAAAATGTATATTATTTTACATTGACATCAACTTGATTTTTCCGGGACATGTCCGGACTTTTGACCTTTTTTTTACCCTTTTGTCCCGAATTTTTGCATTGAAATAGGTCAAATCTACTATTTTGTCCCGGATTAGGGTTTTGAAAATATGGTCCCCTTACTAAAATGCATTGTGGAACGAGGAGGGGAAAAGATAGATGAAATGCTAATTCGTTTCGCATTGATTTTAAACTAAAAGCCAATACCAGCACAGGGTCAAGCCTTGCCTTAGGGGTTTCCCCAAAATACGAGGGAAAAGTTAGAACATGTAGACAATTCGTGTCACAAAAACAACCTTAGCTCTTATTTCAAAGGACGTAATTATCACGTAAATAGAGAAGACAGCACATGGAAAAGAATTGAACGTGTAGTAGACTAAAAATAAAAACACTAACATAGAAAAAAAAACTGTGTACTTCTGAACCAAGCCAACTAGTCCCATATAAATTGTATATTCGTGTACCTTAGGACTTGCTGACAAAGAATATGGTAGTAGTTACGCAAATAGTCCATTAATTAACTAATTATAGCCATAATACTATAGTGGATCCGACCAGACTGTCAAGTAAAGATCATGCCTGCTTATAATTTTTTATGGCATGTTTTGAAAAAACGACTTTGGGTAAATGAGGTTAAAAGGTACGGGATATTTGATTGGTTGGATTTTAAAGGAAGGCTAGGTATGATTGGTTGACCTAAAACTAAAAATATATTTGCCTTGGAAACATATTGGGAGTTGTTATTTGAAACGATAGATTCAAAAATAAATGTAAACATGGTCCCATTGGACAAAGCAGTAGATACTGGTACGAAACGAGGACTGTTCACTGCCATTTCAAGTAAATTTTGTGTAAAGCAAGATCGATGAGAGCAGGCGGAGAAATTTTCTAACATAGGAAAAGCCTGGACATAGGGCAGATCGAAAATGTGCCATATTCTATTGCCTAGTCATCGTTTACTTGTGTTATTTCCTTGCATCTGTGGTAAGATTGATTTTCTTAACATTTTACTTAAAATAAAATTTGAATGTGAAATACTAACATACGACTGTAAGTAAGTGAGTCTATGGCAGACTCAAAACAGAATCTAGAGATTGATCCAGCATATGAAAGACTATCAGAGAGGTGTAGACCAACTAAATTATATAGGATTATCATCAGGAGCATAATACCTATCCTATTGTATGGACAACAGATTATTGCTGGAATTGCAGAGGCGTTGTAACTATTAGGGGAGAGGAATACTGGTATACCTGGTCACATCAAAAGAAACTGGTGAAAGGGATTGTCGTAAAGAGCTGATCTTGCATGTTTGTTTGTTTGTAATGTGCCTATACTGGTTGTTGAATATTACTGTAGGCTGTTGATTACGAAGGAGGCATATCCTTCTGATTTCAGAGGGTTGTGGTTGCTGTCAATAACTGGTGCCAGACTACAGTGGGCCGATATATTCATGCCACAGTCTTGCCTTTTTCGGAGACAACTGTAAACCACCATCATTCTTGAAGAAGTGGGAGCTGAAGGTTGTCGTTCAGCGAAGTGCAGGAAGATTCCTACATCATATTACAAAGATAGGTGCATGTTTCGGCACCTGATCGCTCAACTAACATTATAATAAAAAAGAGACTGGGAATAGTGATATAAACATTCCATCAGTGTCCACAAAAACTTACAAACAACATGCAGAGATGATGATAATAAACAATCTACCAGTGTATACTAGAAGTCAACTCAGGTAGAAAATACACTACACCCTTATATTATAATAATATGTGTATTGTGGACAGAAGATCCATTGTATAAATTGATTGATGTAATTAATTTCTATGATTTCACTTTTGATTGACAGTCCTGATTCCAAATAAATTAGATTCAGGACAATAAATTGAAAAAATATTAACTTTACCAAACTTTCAACCACTGACTTACTAAAGATAGTCTTTTAAAGTGTGGTTCGTATGTGATTATCGTGGTACTGTTGTGTTGTATTAGATAATAAAATAATTGTGTAATTGTTTATATGTTTAGTTGGTTAATGCAACCTTACACTAACATTTCATAACCCTAGACACCAAACGTAGTCATCTTTCAGTCTATCTAGAATAAGTCTGAATGAGATCATAGTGGTGGTAGTAGAAAGGTGCCCTGGAAATTTACTCTAATATTTATTATATTCAGGGACCTTCACAGCTGACCTCATTCAGTACACTAAGATTTCTTAACAACAAACTGTATTAACATCAAACCCACCACAAATATACAAATCGACAATCACATGTATATGTATGCAGAAACACATAAATTTAAACACACATAAAGTTGCCCATAAATACATACATATCAGAATCTGTGTTATTCAAAAACAACGTTAATATGTAGTTATCCTTCCTCTTCTTCAAGTACCGTGTCTGATCGTGTAGGCAATCATGTCTCTCAACAACTTCCTATCTACAGTACTATTTATTAATTATGTTGTTGACTTCTGTCGTAGATTTTTGATAGGAGAATTAAGACTTGGGTTGGTCTCTTCTGAATAGATTAGAATAAGTGATAGTCACAGGGAGAAGTAGTAATAGCAATAGATTTCCACGAGTGAGATGGTAGAAATGTGATAGAGGCTGTCTCTGAGATCGAGAAATCTTCTCTCTCTCTCTCACCTATCTTCTACGACAGCTTTCGAGGAGTCAGGCAGTCTAAACACATATATATATATTAATATATCTCTAACCACTCACGTGCACGCACATACAAGACGACAGTAATACGTATAGACGTAGGGAAACTATAACAAATGATTATATAAATATTCTAGAACGAGCTGACCAACACGCTTATTAATTTCAAGAGAAATTTTAATTATCATCTAAAATTTCATCACAACACACAGAAATTACATCAAAGCATATTCACATAGTCATAAAAAATCAAGGAATTGCTACAAGAATTGATAGACCCACTGTTAGATCTTATCCCTCGAGGTATGCCCACAGTCCTGTTGGAAGAAAGTGATAGCCCCAAGGAAACAAGGATACATAGGATTAGGTCTAATATTTCCCCTTCTTAAAAGGTATGGACAGACTTGATATCTCTGCTCTATTTTAAGGGAAATAGGATTAGCAATGCTTGCATACAGAAAGTTAAGATTGCAAAATTGGTGCCCAATTACAACAGTAAAGAAATCGCTCCGACCTGCTTGCACTCTATTCATTCAGACGAGCACACGTGCACATTTCATACTCACAGCTTGATAGCCACTTCTGGAACACAAAAACAATCTTTTTAGGACTTGCCCATACAGAATCTTCAATGGTAATCTTGGCCAAGAAAACCCCAGGTCCAAAAAGACGGGTTGAATTCACTACTTCCGGGACCGTTCTCTTGGGAATACTATTGTTTTGGATGTCTGTTTAAGTCACATAAAAATTGTCCAAGCACGAGCGTTTATAGCGGGCACAGTGTCAATATCTTAGATTTCAAACGAATAAGGAATGTCAGGTAAGCAACTTCTTTCAGTATAGGGATTTAGTTGGTCACACCACCACTTGTCGAAACTCCGTCGGAATATTACTGACGTTAATATGGTACTTGCCACAACGGCTAAATTTTTTACATAGAGTTTGTGCAGAAAATCTGATCTGGCTGAAAGGCCCAGTTTAAAACAGTTAGTCTTTAATAAAACCCGTTAGTGAGAGTTTTACTCTGTCTATTTATGAAGACACACGCACTGTCAGACAGGTGTTAACTTGTAAACCCACGTGGTTAAAAGATAAAACTGTTTATGTTTCTCACAGGTATGTCTCTTGTACTAAAAGCTGGCAAATTTTGGGTACCACAGTTTCACTATATATAAATGGAAAAGAGCACATATCAAATAATTATACATACTATGTACTCTGATATAACTGATAATTAAAACTACAAGCGTAGCTTGTCCTATAGTTTAACCCTTCCCGTGGAATAAGTTATGTTTAAAAAAATCATCAATCCTCATGAATTAGAACACTTGCGTATTCCGTCAACACTCATGAGGCTTCTAGCATTTATAAGTTAGTTTAGAAAAATATAGTTCTCGTCTGATTATTTAGCAGTAAAATTAAATTCATTATAGCTACATTGTTGTTTAAGCTAGAAATTATAATTTATTCTGCTTTCCACTGTAAATCGTCACTAAAAATAATACAGACTATATCAATTAAGCGCTCTGCACCAAATCTAACTAGTGAAATAAAATAAGCGATTTAACACTTTAAACACTTCACAAAATACTAGATAATATGTATAATATTTACCTCCCCACACAGAACTACAGACTAAACCATGAACTAGAATATTGCAATCTAATGGTAGTCTAGAGCTCGGCAAAATGGCCAAGAAACTCAGACTTCGCCAAAACACAGATATAGGATCTAGCACAGCGATCTGTCTACTGCGAAATTTAGGAGCGAGAATGAAAATCTAGTTTAACATTCTGGTTATATCTATTACCAGACCAAGAGGTAAACTTTTATTTCGCAAAACGAAATAATCCCCCTTTCCGTCTATAACACTTACGTAACTAGAAGAGGCTGTCCTAAACTGCCACTTTGCGTTTCTGACACCTCCGTCTAAGAAACGGCCGTAACGCTAAGTGTCAGAAGCAAATGTAGACAACTTGTCTGCAATGCAAGGGCAGTTTTCGCACCTCACGCTGACCAGGGCCCACAATGAGTGTCGTGTCAGGTGAAATTTCCAGACAAATGTCGCAAACTGCACCGTAGAGGTGTCAGTTATCGCGCTTTTCCTGAGCGCTCAGCCGAAGAAGCCGCGCCTGTCAGCTGAAAGTGCAGACATAGTCTGCTCGTATGTCTGAGATAAGCGAAAGTCACAGTTTCGTGTCCTGACATCTAATGCAAATAGAAATGCATTTAACGCTCTCCCATCTCTGTAGAGACTGACACGTTACGTCATAACTGCGTTCTCAGTTGTGAGAAAAGAAACAGGTAAACGTTAGAATGGGAAAATAGTAATGTATATAGTCGCAAACGAACGAATGCGAAAAACACAGGAAAAAAAGGTAAAGAGTGATAATAAAAAAAAGGATACGGGTGACAGAAAAAGAAGAAGATATAGGCAATTTAATGATCATAAAACCTATGTGACAACTTCTTGCCATGCCACAATGTCAAACTGGCCAGCAACTACTCTCTTTGTCGCTCCCTATCTCTTTTTCCTTTTATCTTTCATATTGCTGCGGTATATTCCTGCCTCCTTCTTGTCATAACATGCTCAAAGAAAGTGAACTGGATCTTTCTTCTTCTTCCTCGTTCGTCCTGAAAAGGACGTTGGTTGCGTTGTGTCTGTTTACGCCGGAGCTGCGATATCTGCGCCTTTCGGTCGACACATCCGACTTCAGCACGGCATTTTTTGGGACCGGGTTTGCCTTCTCTCTGCGATCCTTACTCTCTCAGCCAGACTGCAGTGATGCAGCCTGTTTCCAGGACCACTGTTGCACACAGATTTTGGTGAGTTGAATAATCTGCTTATAAGTTATCTGTCTAGTTGTATACATTGATTTTGCACATTTCTGATCTAAGGGGCATGACCCATGTTTCTCTGAAATTGTATTGAATAGTGGTTGTTACCCCCTCTTGGTTCTTATCCAGGCGGTCTAATTTTAGAAACAGTGTTTGGTTGCCTGTCCATCCACATGTCCATGAATGGTTAGTATTTCTTGGAATGTTGGCAACTAGAGATGATGTTTATTCCATGACCATATATGGCTAGTTGGTCAGTCTTGTTCTTGGTATTTGTTCACAACGCCCTATCTGAGTTGTCGCTCAGAGGGTCTTGCGCTATCTGCTCATGTGTCTAGTTTTTGGGTTGGTCGAGAAGACTTCCGCCCGGGAGTCGAGCGTAAACCTGTGCAGGGTCAAGACGTGTTTCGTCGACCCGAGTTTTTCATCATGGGAATTGAAGTCCTCTGTGCGTTTGACTGTGATGTCTACATGATAATTTCCCATGGCGTATTTCTAAACGTCTGGAGACGGCTGTGAGCTGTGGTGTATTTTGAATGTAAAGGTAATTGCTCTCAAGTTACTTCGATCTGTAGCCAGCTTTAGGTCTGACATTTTGTCCCCTTCTTGTTGACTTTCCGCTGGTCGAGAAGAGCCTTTATTATTACTAGTGCACCTCAAGTATCGTCATGCCATTTATGCCTAGATCGGGTTGTTCTATGCCCGGAGAACATTAGCTATGTATTTTGAACTCCGCCAATGTCGGCGGTATCACTTTGTGCAAGGTTTGATAGAGATATGTCCACGGAGGCCATTACGAACTGTACTCAAAAGCTCGCCAGGGCGTGCGGCCTGTGTATACTTAAAGAAATGTTTCTGACTTACTGATGTCAGGAAGGAGTTGTGTAAACTCTCATATTTGCAGTATTTTTGCTGTAGCTGACGAAGGTGGAATCGTACGAGATCAGCTTTATTATATACGTGCACAGCTTGCTGATGAACTGTATTCATACATGCTATGTCCTGAATTGTCAATGACTATTTTATGTTGATGTCGGCGTACCTGTCGTTGTGATGTAATAAAGTCAATCAAACGTCAGAGGTGTTCCAAGAACTATATGAATTACTGTATGTAGTTACTACAACAAGTGTGATGTCCTTGATGCCTGTCTTCCACGAACTTTAACACGCATTCGTATTTATTGAGAGCTACTCACTCTATATTATATACACCTCAACACTTTCAAGTCATGCAAACGAATGCCAGCATTGTTGCGGCCAACCAGGGCCTGTATGTAATTATGTCCGCCTGTGTGGCTTGAATCGTTTCAAACATTGATACTGGACATTCTTCTATATTCATTCTACATTTACAGTGGCCAAACTGAGCCTGTCTTATCTGGGTCACGGACACCTGTTACGCTTGGACGAACACGGACCATTCCTGACTGTTTACATTTATGTTGACCAGAACTGGTCTCTAAATTTATGGGATCCAGTATCTACCTCAACATTTAGCTTGTTACATTTATGGTGTGCCAGTTTCATGGGGCTATTTGGAAGATGTCAAGTTCGTCTACAATTGAGAGAACTCAGCGCTGTGTATTGGTTGACACAGTGACTACACCAGCTTAACAGGACGTAACTAGATCAGAAGGTCAAATTACTATACCTTCGTTGACGCTGTATTAAGAAGGTCAAGTGCCGTTTCAAGTTCTGTCACTGTTTGTTAGAAGCAAGTTCAGCTGCTGTATTTAAGAAGGTCAAGTGCCGTTTCAAGTTATGTCACTGTTTGTTAGAAGCAAGTTCAGCTGCAGTATTTAAGAAGGTCAAGTGCCGTTGTTATCAACATCATCATTTTGGAGAAAGTTCTGATGTTCAGCGTTGGATCATCTTATCCTCAGAACGCTGACAATAGTTCTGCATCGTTGCTGTTGTGGACAATAGGAGTGTAAAGATAAGTTGCCTGTTTGTTTCGGAACTGTGCCCTTATGTTGTGCAACTGAACCTTCTTACATACATTATATATATATATATATATATATATATATATATATATATATATATATATATATATATATATATATATATATATATATATATATATATATATATATATATATATATATATATATATATATATATATATATATATATATTGTTTATATGTTACTCGTTGTTTATATGTTTATGTTTCAGCGGGATTCAGGTTGGTCGGTGACTGTTATAAGGATATACCACGTTCAGAGGTCCTATAACAGCGTTCTTTAGAGATTTTGCAAATTTCCCACAGTGGAATTTGCTAGCGACAATTGTTGCTATTTGTGTTTAGTTGTGACGAGGTGTGCTTTTCGTCGTTTTCGTCATATTTTTTCTGTTCTTTAGTTTTGATTTGATTTGTTTGTATTTGTCCGTCTCCTCTTTCCTGTTGTTTAGTTCTATACACCCTTATGTTTATACACTGTGACGTCATTTGTTGTGTTTACTTTTTCGCAGTTATCATCACATTTTTGTGATATTTTTCTTTAGTTTTGCTTTATGATTTAGTTGATTTCTGCGAATGTTTTCGTATTGTCTTTGATGATTGTTCTTGTTTACGTTGTTTTTGTTGACATACGCTATTTATAGATGTATTTAGTCATGCACTTTTAGCTACGTTGTGCATTTCAGAATTGACTGGTGGTGTTATTATTATACAGTTGATTATACAAGTTCTTTAGTAAAGACTTGTCTCCCACAGATATTGGGATAAAGTGTGTTCTATATACAAGTGCTATATTTAAGACTTGTTACCATTAAGGTTGGATTAAGGTAATCTATTATTTATGGTTACTAGTCTCATATTATTAGACATAATGTCTACACTTGAGTACTTTATTGAGCAAGGGAAATCCCTTGGTAAGACTGGTGATAAATTGGAAGAATTTGCGACTACTCAATATGCCAAGGCATTGAAGTCGGAAGAAAAAAAGAATGAAAATAGAAGCTGAACAAAAGAAAGCAGATGCTGAGAATTTGAGATTGCAGATGCAGGCAGATGAAAGGAAATTCCAGATGGAGATGGAAAAACAAAAAAGAGAAGCATAGGCTGAGGAGAAAAGATACAAAGAGAAGCTGAAGAGAGAAAAGAAAAAGCAAAAATGGAACACGAAGAAAAACTCTTAGCTTTGGAGTTAGAAAAGTTGAAGGTGATGAATATGGGTAATGCTAATGATCCAAATAAGCTGTCGACTTCGGATAAGACAAATGCTACTACTCACAAGATCAAACTACCTGCTTTCAATACTTCCATTGACGATATAACATTCTACCTGGATAGATTTGAACGGGCATGTCAAACGGCGAAGGTGGATAAGGCACAATATGTTAACCAGTTGTCGAATATACTTAAAGGTGAAGCTCTGAGTATGTTAAGCATGGTAGATGAGCCTGACAAGAATAGTTATGAGGTTGTCAGGGCGACTTTGTTAAGGAAATATCAACTTACCAAAGACGGCTATCGTCTTCAATTCAAGAATATGTTGCCAGAAACTAGAGTAGAACTCTCAGAATTCATCTCAAAAATACGTCTTACGTTTACACGTTGGATTGAGCTGTCTAAAACAGAAAAAACATTTGAAGCCTGTATGGACTTATTACTTCGAGACAAAGTTATGTCATCTGTCAATGATTCTTTTCTTGCTTTTATTCATGAGCGTAAACCTAAGAATATAAAAGAGATGGAAGAATATTGTTGCCAGTATGTCACTGCGCACCTTCATGAAAATGTTAGCAACTCTAAAGTGAAGGAAGGTTTGCCAGTGGCTTCTGCAGCTCCATATGGCCCAAAATTCCTTCGTAAATTTCAAGGTGCTCAACAAAACTTAAATAGGAAGAGTAACCGCAATTATGCTCAGAATCAAAGCAATCAATCATATAATAGTTCTTCCTCAAAGAACTGGAGAAGATCTTACAGTCCCCATTATTTTGGGCCCAATAATTATAAACATTTTCGTAAAGGTAGTCTAAATAGAAACTATCAAAGTCATTCTTCGCGGAGACAACAAAACCAATCTAATAGATGTTCTCATCAATGTGGAAATGACAATAATAACTGTAGAAACTGGGATTCAAACCAGGACAATAGTTACAGTAGAGAATACAATGATAATTTCAGAGGGAATAATAATCGCGGTAGCTCTCAACAAAATAAAAAGAAATACCAGCAGGCAAACTCTGTACAACAAGAGTCTCAGGGAGACTGTAATCAGGTGAATAATAATAAAGACTCTAACGCTATCACTTGTTCTGCTTTCGATTTTGGGAGAGCATCTAAATGCCCCCAATGCACTATCTTGTTCGAACCAACTACTGTAACTACCTTGAGCTGTGGTCACCCTCTTCCCGCTCTTCCTGCTGCAGTTGCACATGACGGGAGAGGATCCCTTATCTTACATAAAGGTCTAGTAAATAATAATCCAGTCTCAATCCTTTTTGATTCTGGATGCACTACTATCGGAGTTAATCAATCTCTTGTAGACCCTTCCTGCGCTACAGGAAAGGTGGTCAAATGTGTGACATTTGGTGGTACTTTGGAAAAGTATCCTACTGCTATAATTCACATTGCTACTCCCTTCTTTACGGGAGATGTCCACGCGTGTCTTCTACCGAATCGTATTAGGGATCTTATCATCGGTCGTATTCACGGAGTTAGGGAATGTACCCCGCAGCAGATTGCTGCTTGCGAGGAACAAAATATCCAAGTTACCAAGTCTGTGGTCACAAGAGCACAAGCTCTTAATATGCCTCAAACTTCATCGACGGAAAGTAATGAAGTGCATAGCCAAGATAGTCACTTGGTTATTTCGCGTGACTCTTTCATAAAGTTGCAAGAAGAAGATCCTTCTTTAAAAAAATTCTTCATTCTGGCTACAAATGGTGATCCAAATCAGAACACAAATCGCAAATCTTGGATCACTGTGAAGAATGGTGTACTAATGCGTATGGTACAAGACTCGACTACGTCCATGCATTCACAAATTCTTGTGCCCAAGAGTATGAGAGTACAAATTTTACAACATGCTCATGACTCGCAGTGTGCTGGACATATGGGTTTTTCCCGTACCAAGTCGAGAGTTCTTGCGGCTTTCTTTTGGCCATTAGTAAATAAAGACATACGGATTTACTGCCGATCTTGCAAAATATGTCAAGAGGTCAAATCTAGAGGTCTACGACATGCAGCACCTATCCAGGCTGCAGACATTCCTATTCGGCCGTTTCAAAAAATGGCAATATATATTATTGGTCCTTTTAGGATCAAGTCGGCCAGAGGACATCAATTTATCCTTACATGTGTCGATATGTGCACACGTTGGCCAGAGGCTATACCTCTTAAGAGCATCTCCACTTCCAATATCGCAGACGCTCTTTGGCTGATATTTTCTCGTTTGGGATTCCCCAGAGAAATATTATCAGACCATGGCACTCAACTTATATCAGACACTATGTCGCAGGTAATGTATACTCTGCATATTAAAAGGTCTCTTAGCAGTATTTGTCACCCAATGTCAAATGGGTTAGTTGAGCGTTTGAATAGAACACTCAAGACTTTACTTGGGAAGATAACTGAGGATCATCCTCAGGATTGGGACAGGGTTTTACCCGCGGCTCTCTTTGCTTATAGAGAGGTTCCCAATGAACACACAGGGTTTTCTCCTTTTGAACTTGTCTCTGGTGCGCGACCGCGCGGTCCTATGTCTTTACTTCATTATCTTATAACTGCTGATAATATTAACGATGACACACAATCTTCATATGAGTATGTCATTGCTCTCAGGCAGAAGATTATCAAAGCATGCAAACTAGTAACTTCCTCATCCGAATTTGCTAAAGAAAAGGCAAGGCAATTTGCAAATAAGAATAGATTCCTACGACAACTTTGTCCGGGTGACAAAGCACTCGTTCTACTCCCTTGTAGGAAACACAGACTTCTTATTGCATGGAAAGGTCCGTATACAATAGTCTCAAGAATTTTCGGTGTCGACTATGTTGTCGATATTGATGGAAAGCATAAAACTTTCCATATAAACATGCTCACGGAATTTCATGAAAGACCAGACTATTTGCAGCCTATTTTCCAGGCGACGGACGATTCTCCAGTCCCACATGGTCATTACTCATCCCTGTCGGTTATACAGGATGAGGAAACTTCTTTCTCAGATGTCAATCTCCCTCTTCCTGTGATTTCACTTCATTCTACGGAATCATGGGAAAATGTTACTGTTTCTCCTAATCTATCTGCTGAGGAACACCGACAAGTCTCTTCGATGTTACAAACGTTTCAGGATGTTCTTACCGACATTCCTGGACACACAAATGTCATTGAACATGACATAATACTTACTGACCATAATCCTATCAGAGTCAGACCTTATCCTATACCTATTCATTTTCAGTCACAAGTCGAAAAAGAATTGGATGAGATGATACAATTGAAAATAATTGAACCATCCACTTCAGCATACTCTTCGTTCATGGTTATTGTTCGAAAGAAAGACAATAACATATGACTTTGCGTTGATTATCGCAAATTGAACCAAGTTACGAAGTTCGATGCTGAACCTATGCCTTCATTAGAAGATCTACTAAATAAACTTTCTAATTTTCGATTCTTTACCAAGCTCTACTTGTCGAAAGGCTATTGGCAAGTTCCTTTAACTGAATGAGCCAAACCTCTTACTGTTTTTTCAACACCTAGGGGTTTGTTTCAATGGAATTTCATGCCTTTCGGCATTATGAACGCCCCTGCTACTTTCGTACGCATGATGCGTCGAATTCTCTCATATCGTTCAGATGTCATAGCATACTTGGGCGATATCTGTCTCTTCAGTGATTCATGGGAAGGTCACTATTTGGGTTTATATGAATTGCTGTCTACCCTTCGCAAATATAGTTTGACTGCAAAACCCTGTAAAGCCTATGTAGGGTTTAGTGAAATTTCTTTCCTAGGTCACCGTGTTGGTCATGGTCTCTTGAAGACAGAGGACCACAACACTTCTAAGATACTAAACATTTCTGTGCCTAAGACGAAAAAACAAGTACGTAGTCTCTTAGGTTTAATACAATTTTATGGACGATTCATTCCGAATCTATCCTCTATTATGTCACCTCTTTCTACCCTATTGAAGAAAGGGTCTCCTAATATGGTTCGCTGGTCCCAAGAATGCCAATCTTCATTGGACCAGATTAAAACTTTATTCCCATCTCCCCCTATCTTAAGGCTACCTACTATTGATAAGACTTTTTTCTTCGTAGTGACGCCTCATCAACTGGGATCGGGGCAGCACTAATGCAGGAGTATTCTGAAACTCTGCATCCTGTAATGTACATCTCTAGGAAACTGAATGCGGCAGAAAGGAATTACTCGGTTCTAGACCGTGAATTGTTGGCTATGGTTTGGTCAATTCTCAAGCTGCAAAGATTCCTTCTTGGCGCGCATTTCATTGTGGAAACCGATCAAAAATCTCTTACAGCTATTCAGAGTAAGAATTTGAAGAGCTCGATATCTACTCGATATGCCATTGCTCTTCAACCTTTTCATTTCACGGTACGAGCTATCTGTGGTTCGGATAATGTGATGGCAGACATTCTGTCTAGATGCCCACATGATTCCACCTAACTTTTCTGTCCTATATTTCCTGATACACTTCGGGATTTATAACAATTCTATACTATAGTTAGATATCAGCACATCTATTCTCACTTTATGGGAATTCATGGTATTTTGCTGTGTGATTTTCTTTTTCTGTTACCGTCTTTGGTATAACGGAAGAAGGCTGAGTTAACAATATAAGGGCCGAAAGTTCTCACGGCCACAATTAATAGTTAAGAATGTATTTTGATTGCTGTATATTAGAAAATCTTACGGTTATCATATAGAATTATTTGTATTTTCTCAGCAGAATCATTACTGGTGCTGGGAGAATATGTACATGTCATCATCCATGGTGTATTACGATGTCCATATTTACCAGTCGGACGACACTGTTGATGCACCCGCTTAGAATTTGATCTCCGACATCATTTATCTGCTATATTGTTAATATTGTACAACATTATATTAAATCATATATTGCATGTTAGAATAATGTACCTTTAATGGTTAAAGTGATTGTATCACTGTTTTTGAAGATTTGTCCATTGCTAAACTTCGAAATAAGGTACTTGATGTAATATAATAAGATATGTATGTAATTTTTGGTTTACTGTATAACTTTGTCAGCACTGTACTGTACGTTGGTGGCACCTCCCAGGATATGTGTATACTTAGAGAAATGCTTTCTCTAATGTTATGAGATATATTCTCATCTGACGCTCCATGCATCGACTTAGCCTCTCGTTAGGCATGGTATTTATTGGTGATACTTGTCGTCCACTTATCCTTCGTGCGTTATGAGCTTGTTGTTTCTTGCTCTTGGATGTGTTTGGTTGCCTGTCCATCCACATGTCCATGAATGGTTAGTATTTCTTGGAATGTTGGCAACTAGAGATGATGTTTATTCCATGACCATATTGCTAGTTGGTATTTGTTCACAATGCCCTATCTGAGTTGTCGCTCAGAGGGTCTTGCGCTATCTGCGCATGCGTCTAGTTTTTGGGTGTGGCGAGAAGACTTCCGCCCGGGAGTCGAGCGTAAAACTGGGCAGGGTAAAGACTTGTTTCGTCGACCCGAGTATTTTATCATGGGAATTGAAGTCCTCTGTGCGTTTGACTGTGATGTCTACATGATAATTTCCCATGGTGTATTTCTAAACGTCTGGAGACGGTTGTGAGTTGTGGTGTATTTCGAATGTAAAGGTAATTGCTCTCAAGTTACTTCGATCTGTAGCCAGCTTTAGGTCTGACATTTTGTCCCCTTCTTATTGACTTTCCGCTGGTCGAGAAGAGCCTTTATTATTACTAGTGCACCTCAAGTATCGTCATGCCATTTATGCCTAGATCGGGTTGTTCTATGCCCGGAGAACATTAGCTATGTATTTTGAACTCCGCCATGTCGGCGGTATCACTTTGTGCAAGGTTTGATAGAGATATGTCCACGGAGGCCATTACGAACTGTACTCAAAGGCTCGCCAGGGCGTGCGGCCTGTGTATACTTAAAGAAATGTTTCTGACTTACTGATGTCAGGAAGGAGTTGTGTAAACTCTCATATTTGCAGTATTTTTGCTGTAGCTGACGAAGGTGGAATCGTACGAGATCAGCTTTATTATATACGTGCACAGCTTGCTGATGAACTGTATTCATACATGCTATGTCCTGAATTGTCAATGACTATTTTATGTTGATGTCGGCGTACCTGTCGTTGTGATGTAATAAAGTCAATCAAACGTCAGAGGTGTTCCAAGAACTATATGAATTACTGTATGTAGTTACTACAACAAGTGTGATGTCCTTCATGCCTGTCTTCCACGAACTTTAACACGCATTCGTATTTATTGAGAGCTACTCACTCTATATTATATACACCTCAACACTTTCAAGTCATGCAAACGAATGCCAGCATTGTTGCGGCCAACCAGGGCCTGTATGTAATTATGTCCGCCTGTGTGGCTTGAATCGTTTCAAACATTGATACTGGACATTCTTCTATATTCACTCTACATTTACAGTGGCCAAACTGAGCCTGTCTTATCTGGGTCACGGACACCTGTTACGCTTGGACGAACACGGACCATTCCTGACTGTTTACATTTATGTTGACCAGAACGGGTCTCTACATTTATGGTATCCAGTATCTACCTCAACATTTAGCCTGTTACAACCACCACGTGGAGGTGGAGTAGGGTCTTGGTTAACTCTGGTTCGCTGACCCTGACGCAAGCAGTCAAGTTATGGGTCGCTGACTGCATTCTCTATTGCTGCATCTTTGGGTCTTGGATCTTTCTAACCTGGGGAATACGCTTTCTTTGCGCACTGGCCCCTTCCAGAACATTCTAATTATGCTTTTTAGTTGTCCATGGTATTTTTAACAATGTAGTGATACGATGCAATAAATACAACATGCCATATAGACAAAATATTAGAACTAATAATGCGGCAGAGAACGCCTTCAGTAATTCAATAGGGATGATTTCTTTTTTTTTTTTTTTTTACATCGCAGCTTCCATATCATATACGATCTACAATTGCAATGTATACATGCATACATATATACATACATGCATACATACATACATATCAGAATCGTTATTCTCCATAAATACATTGACATGTACTGACAAGATCAAATACAACATGCCATATTGGAGAATTATTAGAATTTACATAAAGTGTAGAAGACGCCTTAAGTAGTTCAATGTTGGTGTTTTTACATCGAATGTTTTTGTTACACATATATACGACTCTTTACGCTTCATAAAAGTTATTGGCATGTAACGATATGATGTGATACAATACAACAAAAGGAGTAGTCTTAAAATGTACAGAATGTGTGTGGAATACGTTACGCGTAGATTAGTGTGGGTGCTTTTTACATTGGGGTTTTATCAGAATCTTTGTTTGCCATAAAATACATTGACAGCTAACGGATGACCCACTGAGCCACTAAATATAGCATTAAATACTATAGTAGTTTGGTGTATTAAACAGAGCACAATTGAGATTAGACTTAACAAAAAATGTGGAAAACATCTACAGCAATTTAAAATGTGTGTTTGTTTTTTTTTACATCGAAGCATCAGTATTCTGTAAGATCCTATAATTGCACTAATGCTGACATATTTACATAAAACTCTGGCGTCAAATTTCGTTAGCCCCAGCGACATCAATCCACTCACACAAATTTTGCATGTACTTGTCCCAAACTACCACTGATAATTATCAGTACGATAGCCTAACATACATACATACCAGAATATTTATTCTCCAGAAAATACATTGATATGTACTGAAAAGATATAATAAAATACAACATGGCATATAGGAGAATCATTAGAATTTACATAAAGTAAATTTACATAAATTCATATAGCGATAATGAAGGCTGTTACTACATACACGCAAACATACCAGAATCTTTATCTCCAGAAAATACATTGATATGTACTGACATGATATAATAAAATACTTCTTCTTCTTCTTCTTCGTTCGTCCTGAAAAGGACGGTGGTTGCGTTGTGTCTGTTTACGCCTAAGCTGTGATATCTGCACCTTTCGGTCGACACATCCGACTTCTGCACGGCATTTTTTAGGACCGGGTTTGCCTTCCCATTTCGATCCACACTCGCTCAGCCAGACTGCACAGCTGCAGACTATTTCCAGGACCACCACGTGGAGTGCGGTCTTGACCAGCTCTGGTTCGCTGGTCCTGACGCAGGCAGTCAAGCTATGAGTCGCTGACTGCGGTCTCTATTGCTCTAATAAAATACAACATAGCATATAGGAGAATCATTAGACTTTACATAAAGTAAATTTACATACATTCATACAGCGTTAATGAGGGCTGTTACAACATACATATGTACATACAAACATACATACATACATTTACACACATAAATGATCATTTTTCTTTGCGCTGCTTACGGAGCATTGAGCCACACATGTAGCTGGTCCCTTGCAGGAAGCCTGCACAGAGCATTCTGTTTCTGTTGTATCGCTGGTTTATGTGGTAGTTTCTGTTACATGAAGAGGTTGACAGACCACATACATAAGCTCATATTAGTTGCCTTGTAGGAGTTTTCTGTGAGTGCATTATCCCTGTTCTCTCTTTGTCTAAGAATATACATAAGCAAAAGAATGACTCACGTGGGCGGAGGATGTCCACTAGCTTTACATTGGACCACAGCGCTCTTTATAGGAACAATCAGGCGATCCTGTGACAAAGGCTCCCGAATTTGTGGAGGCTCATCATTTGCAGTGACTACAGAATAAAAATAACGAATATAAACACCGGAAAGAAAATAATTTTTGTTTTAAAAATATCAAATTAATCAATCAATAATATTTAGCTCCCCAAGGAGCATAGAACTTCAATAAACATATGTCAATTCCTCTTGTGTGACGATAGGTTGTGCGATCTCTAGTCCACTCCGGCAGGATTGCATTACATTCCCGTGCGAGTGATATTTCTGATTTTTCTCTCCACTGTCATTATTATGTGGTATATTATATGCACCATTCTTTTAAATCTATGCTGAATCTAGTAGGGCGAAGTCTCTGACACTCCACTCCCATACGGAAGTATCCGATATGGGACTACCTATATCTTTTACATTTTGCTTTAGACCATTCATCAGACTTATTTACATTTCGCCAGAGAACGGTGGTACTATCGTAACAATACCCGGTCATTATCACCGGTCAGCGGTAATACAATTTGAATCGCCTGCCACCTTTAATAGGAGACGATCCACGTTAGACAATTTGGTCTCGTACAAGGATGAATAGGAAGCCAATATTCTCTGTCTGAGAGAGCCGTCTGAGGGCGATAATGAGATAATCGTTTCACGGAACCATCCCGGTGTAAAATTATTACAGATAAATATGACTAAAGTAAACATTGGCGGAAGACATTACGCCATGAAAACATGGTCACAATATTGTGAGAAGCAGACAGGTGCAGCCGGAAGCATCACGTCTTATTAGATAGAGGTCACGCGTGGAATATTAACTCTTTAAGCCCCAATCGACTTTAAAGTGTCTCAGGGGTTAGACGAGCTTGGCCCAATCGACTTTAAAAAGTCTTTAGTATATGTGCCTCTGTTTGAGACTGTTTCTAATTATAACTACCCACAAACCACCCAAAACGTCATTTACGACTGCAAGTACATTCTTTTAAATACCGCACGTGTTTAAGAGTGAACGTGTTTCTGTTTTGAGATATTTACTTTAGATTTTTAAAGCGATTTTTTAAAGCGCATATCCTCCATTTTACCTTGAATAACTAATCATTTTTCAATGAAAGCTTTTATACTTGTAGCACAAGAGTAAAGTACATCCAATTACCTTCAGTTTCATATACGACAACAAAGTTATTTATGCATATGAACATTTTTACAAATTATTTCCAAACAACAACAATAAAAACGCACTGGGGTGGCCATTTTTGCTTGGGCCAAACCCACTTTTTTGCTTGGGACTGAAAGAGTTAAATGTAATATTTCAAAACCTGCGCGGGGGAGATTTTGAATTATACACCCCGATCCAGATAGTGTTGAAAGAGCTTTTGATTCGTTGTGTTGAGAACCGGACGTAAACAAAGAATCTCACTGGGACATTCATAGGAAGTATCCTCTGTGATGTGAATTGAGAACTGCACACATAATCTAGCGAAAACCAGGGGGGAGGGGGGGACACACAGAGATACTGCTTCGCCTCGTCTTATGAACACTTCCCAGAAGTCAGTGAGACATCTGACTTAGAATTCCATAATTATAAGTGACAGATCGAGTATTTCGGGAACTCTGAAAACTAACAAGTAAACTCGCATTTTAAATACGAGACTGTGAAAGTAAAGGGACCAGGACTTTAAACACAAATTTCGAAACCTAAGGAATTGAATCCCCAGTTATAAGAGAAATAATATCCCGGACCAAGTAATTCATAGAACACCGTCATAAGAGGAATATCTCAGGGCCTAGTAATGCGAGAGCAAATGCACCGAAATTGCTCACGTCCATTCTAAAACTGTGCCAGGAGAGTTTGTATTTCCAAATTACTGTCGTAAGTGTAAACAATTATTTTACAAATGTGAATGTTACATGTTTTCTTCCTAAATGGTTATATATGAGGCTGGCACCTCAACATATGAAAACAATATGTTCATGAACCACAACAGCAAAACCTGGTAATTGTTTCTGGCTAGTCATGCGGAAACCTGACAGCAGAGGTGACCACATACTCCGACTAGAGCAGTGATGATTGATGATTACACCACATGAGCCCCAAGTGTAGCATATCGTTTTATGAGATGTGAGTACCTTTTAATTGTAATTCAGGCTCACCATTGTTCGCGCTGTCCATACACATTTTCCCAGTTAATAGCCAGAAGAAAGAATATTGGTAAATTTTAACACATTAACTACCGCAAGCCGCTGTCAGCGGCTCACAAAATAATCACATTTGGACCGCAAGCCGCTCAGGGCGCCAATCTAATTTTAGTAATAAAACGAATGAAAAATTACTGAAAAACTTTCTGATCTGGTTTGAGATTTTAAGTTGCCACCGGAAAACAAATTCCCAAAGCATGGTTGTTGTAGAACACGAGAAAATTGATATTATGTTCATATTTTTCAGCGTTTTGGGTTAGTTACCAAATCGTGTAAAACTGTTTACCGTTGCAACTAGTGATAGGACCACAAAAAATGCGTGTACATCTCGTCTAACGGCTGAATAGGATAGAAACGTGTTTCAACAATTGACTGATTGATCTAGCGACGAGGACAAGAGTGAAAACGGTGCACATTGATTGAAACTGAGATTTTGATAGAGATGGGGCGCAAGCAGTCATAATTGTGAAAATATTGCAAGTCCTCGGCCATCGGACGGCCGTTAAATAGCAACAACCTCTATTAGAGTTACAACTGGTGTTTATTGTAATAGTGCATTCATTTATCTTTAAAATGACGTGTAATTCATAAAAATCTGTAAACAGTTACGAAAACTACAGCTTACTTTGTGCAAACACCTACAGGATGAAAATGGGAAAAAATTTAATTCGGCCACAGTGTGTTTTTCAATTCGGTAGTTAATGTGTTAATCATCATCCCTGAGCTACACTGTGTACTCAAGGATTTAATTTTTATGAGATATTACCATTGGTGAGTGGACAGCAAGACAATTGCGCCTATTACGTTTCCACCTCAGTATACTTAGCAGGCCTTTGTCCTTTCTATTTTGTCTAAACGTTCGTGGTTACCAGCTATCAGACGGTTGGAAGAACTGAAGTTATTACGCCACTAGTGTGAGAGGAGTACATTCATCAGCAGAACAAAGTGACGAAAACCTTGGCTGCAGGACTCGCCCGTACAAGCTAAGTGCTAACTAAAAGGTATCAGCAAATAAAAAAGGGACATTTCAATTCAATTAAACTTTAAGTAAAAAGTTAATTTCCACCTACGTCTCAATGACGAAAACCTGATATTCATCAAAATTACACTAATTTTCCCATATTTATTTTAATCTGTTAAAGACTAATTCACTTTTAAATTTGTTACCTGTTGTTTTAAAACTAAACATTAATAGTTGATTAACTTAGATGTATGAAAGCAACCGTATGAGCCAGATTATTTAATATATATATATATATATATATATATATATATATATATATATATATATATATATACATATATATATATATATATATATATATATATATATATATATATATATATATATATATATATATATATATATATATATATATATATATATATATATATATATATATATATAGACATACATTATTTACTTATAAACAGAGCTTTACTATTTTTAGAGGGATTTCGCTGGATTAAACTAACTGGGGGCTTGAAGGGGTCAGAACATATTGCTTAAATCCTTCACAAAAGGCGACGGACCGGATATAATGCGTTAACAATTGTTCAGCCCAATGCAACATTGTTCGTGACTTCTGGAAATATCTTGTGAAGACTCCCACCAGGTAGAAGCGCCATTAAACTTCTATCTACATCTCTGCCAAGAGTAATCTTGCACACAGGTAGATACCTTGGAAGCCAATTGTTATTATTACAATTCATACCGATTGTGTCGATATCATTAGGTAGCTCGACAATTCTCATTGTTTGTTTATTTATTAATACAGGAATTGACGTCATGCCTCTATGGTGTAGATTGGCGGACGTGAAACTAGGAATGCAGAAGGCAGAGATCGTCTGCAGGGACTTCGATTTTTATGTGTCATGGCGAGTGGACGCATGTGTGTGAGCTCCTGAAAATATAGAATTAATGTACATCCCTATGTTCTTCCATCACTAGTACATCAAGATCTTTTGTGAGGTGTATCTAGCTATCTTTGTTTAATGGTAGAATGGATTCTCAATGTCCAGTATGCATGAATATTAATAAATAATGTGGAAATTGAAAAGGACAGTGTTCCGGACATGAACTGACGGCCTAGTGTTATATCGACGACTGCATCGAATATGCTATCTGCATGTTGAAAGGAAATACATTTTTAATTTGGAGCAATATGAGTAAATGTGAATATCGTCCACTTCGTCCTTTTGTGGCTCAATTGCTTTCAATCTATATTGGCTTGTTGCGGTGTCTACTTTTCTACCCTAGAACTGATCTTGGCCACAGTAACCATTCGGTTACTCAATTATGACATTGACAATATAAAAAACACGCAACAGCTCAAATGGGAGCCTCAAACCTGGATCTGAAACTGTTTCAAGTATGTCATTTGAATTTTCAAGTCTAAGGACTGTTTTTTAGTACGATTACGGTACCATGTCGAACGTTCGTACAAGTGTATCGTCTGCTGACCTGTGCGGGAATGAAAGAACATTAATTACTATTGAAATTTTTTAAGTATCTGCTTCAGAAGGTGAAGTTGCTGGAGGAAGAAAATTTTTCTAAATAATTAAGGTGCTACCATGCAGTTTTATGCCCGATGATGGCTTGCACTCAAGATTTTTTCACGAAGTTTATCAAGAGGACGACATACAAAAAGGCGGTCCTGTTCAAGTGCGCAGATTGTTGAATTCTAAGTCTAACCCTGATCACTGCACTGTATCTGAATCGTTGTTTCCGTGAGGCAGAGGCTGATGTCAGGAGGATTTTTTTTGCAAGAAAAAACTGATTACATTTATTGATACATGCAGTGTGTGGCTTGTAGAATCTCTTTTGACAGAGTTCTTTCTTTTTCATGTTATATGTATTGTTGCATCTACATGTTTATGTATTAGGTGGGTCGGTTGGTGGGACCTATGAATTCATTATACCTCATTGACGGTCGTAAATTCTTAGGCGTTCTTTAGTTTTTGCATCTGATTTGTTCAACTTAAGGGGCCGGCGAAGATAGCTGTGTGTTGCTGCCTTAAGTGAATTAACCAGATTCATTTTTTTCTTTAGTTGTGAAGGTTTTGTAATTTTGTAATTGTTGTCAAGTTGATTGTATTTTATTTTGTTTATTCTCCAGTAGTTTTTGTAAATTTGTTCATCTAATCTTGCTATCCCTCAGTTATTAGATGTAATATATGTTGTGGAATTGTGCTTGTATTGTCATAAGTGTGATAGAACCAAAAGTGTTTTCATTTTTCTACAGCTTATACATTTCTGCCTTGGTTTTTTTTCATTAGTATTTTCTTCGGTTGGCTTTTCCACTGTTATTCTATAATCCTGCTGGTATTTCTATTTTTTTTGCTCCTACAATAACATCTAGACCTATAATTTCATGCAGGTGATTGATCTTGAGAGGTGAAATAATTGTTGCTAATAGTGCTCACTTATTAAATATATATATTATTCGAATTTTTTTTTGGACAATTAGGAGTCCCAATAATAGCGAATTATGGCTACCTTGAAGTATTTTGTAAAGATTGGAAAGGATTTTGGTTTGGAGGGTGAAGCTTTAAAAACATATGCACCCACTGAGCTTGCTAAAGAATTAAAGAGATCAGGAGATGTGTCAACAGAACAGAGGCTCTTAGATAGGGATGAGAAGAAGAGAGAAGAAGAATTAGCTGAGAAGAGGAGAGAAGAAAAATTAGCTGAGAAGAAGAGAAGAAGAATTAGCTGAGAAGAGGAGAGTAGAAGAATTAGCTGAGAGAAGACAGGATGAATTAGCTCGTGAAGAAAAGAAATTAGCACATGCACATGCTTAGGCAGAAATAAAGGCACAACAAGAGCTCGAGGAGAAAAATTTGCCTGGCAAAGAATAGCAGAACTTGAGTTGGAAAAAATTAAGATTTCAACATCAACAGGTTAATCCAGCAGGTGTTGAGGCTGGCAAAAAAGACCATGCCTCTACTTTTAAGCTTAATTTGCCAAAATTTATTCCTAATATAGATGACATTTCTGGCTTCTTTAATAGATATGAGACGTATTGTCAGGAGTTTAAGATTGATAGAGGAACTTGGCCCAGCAGGTTGATGAGTTTATTAGTGGGTGAGGCTCTAACTGCAGTCTGCACCATGAATGATCATACTATAAATGATTATGATGCTTTGAAGGCACTGTTGCTTAAAAAGTATCAAGTAGAGGAAAATAGTTACAGATTGAAACTAAAATTAATGTTGCCTGATTCAGCTAAAGATTTTGCTGAATATGGTTCATCAATTAAGCTTTGCTTTTCTAGATGGGTTATCAATGAAAATTGATAAAACTTTTGATGGGCTGGCTGACTTAATTTTAAGAGACAAAGTGCTGTCTTCAGTCAGTGGTGACTTTTTATCTTTTTTGCCTGAATAGTTGGCTGCTATAGAAAATCTTGGACGACAATACTAAATTGCACATGCTGGTAGAAATCTTAGAAAGAATAACATCAAGGATTCATTGCCAATGGCATCTGCTAGAACTACGATGTCCAGTTCATCCAGACAAAGATCATATAGCATGGATAGAAATGTTCGAGTCAATCGAAATAATAATAATGGATCTTTCAGAGGGAGGTATAATTTTAATAATAGGTCACAACAGCCTCAAAGAAAGTTTCATTCATATGATGATGGATATATACCTCAACAATCATCTTTCAGACCAAATGGGGATCGGAACAGAGGTGGATATAATTTCCAGTCAGGCAGAGGCCAAAGGTCATTCTATAGGAACAATGACAATAATTACAACAACAGAAATTCTCAACAGAACAATAACTTTCGACGTTCTAGGAATTCTGAACATTCCAATGCAGTTGTGCATCAAAGTGACAATAATACAGTCCAAAACACCAATGTTGTTTCTCGTGCAAATGCATGTAGTGTGGACTTATCCAACAGTACTAATTGTTCTGAATGAAATTCTTTATTTCAGCCAGAGGGAGTTCCTAGGCTCCGGTGTGGACATCCTTTGCCAGTAATGTCCTCTTATAATGGGACAGGATAAGTGGTATTTGATAAGCGTTTGTGAACAACTAACTTGTTTCAGTACTCACGGACACTGGATCCGCCAGTGTAAGGGTTCGAAGTTCATTAGTGGACCCTGCTGATTACATAGGCAAAGAGGTCCAGTGCATTACATTTGAGGGTACAGTTGAATATTATCCAACTGCAGTAGTATTTTTAGATACCCCTTATTTTACTGGCAGAATTCTAGTATGTTGTTGTCAAAGCCAGAAGCTGTGATAATTTTAGGGAATATCCCCGGGCTTCATGCATGCACTAATGATGATATTTTGAGGTGGGAGCAACAACGACATGTATATACTGCCAGGGTTGATACTACCATAGCACAGACTCTTAGGCATGTACATGCACGGTCACATGATCGGACTCAGAGTGACACAGTTTTGAGTAATGATGATGGTGATGATATAAAATTTCTTCCTCCCATCATTGAGGAGTCCCTTGGTGATTTCCAAACTATTGAGAAATCATCCGATGTCTATTTTGACTCGAGTGCATCACTGGTTGCTGCTGATATAGAACCAACCCCATCCATCCTGAATGATGTGATACCTAGCATTGTAGATGACAATGTTGCTAATGTTGGACCTTCCACATCCATCATTGATGATGTGATACCTGGCATTGTTGATGCCGACGTTAATCCGATGTCGAGTTTAGTTTGGTGGTATTCTTTTCAGTAAAAATTGTATGTTTGGCTGTTTGTTTTCCGTTTTGCCATTGTCTTTTTAACTATATGATTCTTTCTTTTCATGTAGGTACTTCATGGATATTAATATTCCTTCAGCTTTTTTTCTTTCAAATGCTGACATCCCATGATTTCATGTGGTATGTGCTAGTCATTACATTGGATAGTGTGGCGGTTTTAACAATACTGTTTCTTTTTTCAGGTGCTACAGGTCGTGTTACACCATTTAAAGAACATAAAAACTTCATACTTGTTCCTTTGCAGGGACGTGAATGTTTTCTTTCCACTAATCAAGTGCCATAGGTCTTGTTTCCCATTGGTACTTATGATGAGGCTAATAATGTTATACATTTTAAAGGTCATGTATGTAGAATGCAATCATCTTGAAACTATACTTTGACTATTTTAATGCTATTTTCTATGCTGAACCTCTGACTTTGTTAGATTCTCTACTGGATAGACTATCTTCAGTTACGTTTTTCAGTAAATTTGATTTGTCTAATGGTTATTGGCAAGTCCCCTTGTCGGACAGAGAAAAACTTTAGTCTGCTTTCGCTACACTTGTGGGATTGTTCCAAGTTAACTTTATGTCTTTTGGTTTCGTTAACGCTCCTGCGACTTTTGTTCGCATGATGCGAAAGATTTTCTCTGATCGTGATGACATCATTACCTATATTGATCATATTTGTCTTTTCCATCAATCGTGGGAAGAACATGTTCTTGGAATTAAGTCTTTGTTGAATACTCTTCGTCTCCGTCACCTTACTTCTCGACCTTCGAAAACTAAAATAGGATTCACTTAAATTTCTTTTCTTGGTCATAAGGTAGGAGGCGGTTTTCTTAATCCTAAAGATTCTACTATCTCTAGGATCTTGAGTCTAGAAATTCCTGAGACAAAAAAAAAAACAGGTTTGCAGTCCTTTAGGTCATGACGGATTCTATGGAAAATTCTTTCCTAATGTTTCAGAAATTACTTCAGTTCTGTCTACGTTATTAAGAAAGAACTCCCCAAATAAGATTGTTAGGTCTCATGCATGCAATGCATCTTTAAATTTATTAAAAACTAGTTTTTCAAAATAACCAATTTTAAGATTACCTGATACTCGATTTCCTTTTATCCTTAGAGTCGACGCCTCTGGATCTGGAATCGGTAGTACACTTATGCAGGAATTCGATTATTGTCTGCATCCAGTTATGTATGCCAGTTGTAAATTTACACCCTTTGAAAACGGCGGAATTTCGTGATGAGAGGGCTGCCAGAGCATCACTTGCGCTCCAACCCTATGACTATGTAAATTCGTGCCATCAAGGACAGTCAGAACGGGGTTGCAGATGCATTATCACGTTGTGTAAAAAATTCACTATCACCTGACAACTCGAAAAATACAGGTGCCTTGTTGGGTTACAGCTACCCTATTAATTGACTTCGTCGCGTGTTGACCTGTGGAACATTACACTTTTGGGAACTTTTTTGGCTGACAGTGCTGATGCTGACGAGAATTCTCATATTTTTTATCTGCCGTCCTGGGATAGAATGTACATTGACTTGATGAGGAATGCCAACGCTGAGAACTAACTTAAATTTTCTCATCTGTAATTGAAGGAAATCTCTCAATGACTCTTTTGACAGTACTTACAATTTTTGAACGGTTCACTCAGCACCTGATGATGATGAATGCTGATATCGACAATTTTGTGTTGCATCTCTTTCTGCTCTGCACACTACGTGGATGTCGTGCACCTTATTAACAGTGGTCATACTCGGTTTATGGGTGTAGTGAAAAATTCTAAATACCCATATATAAATTAGAACATAAATGTAAAGCCGAACGAAATAATACAATAGAAAGAAGAATGGTGAAAGACCAGTGCTTTCCCAATAGCGTATGCCTGCGTTGTAGAACGCCATAATGGCTGAAAAAGATACCCCCTTTTTCTACTTTGTCTGCATAAACTACACGCGAATCACAGTCGTTTCTAAAAATAAAACTGGTACTGTATTTCTTAGACGACCTTGATAGGACACTGCATAAAGACCTAGATACAAATACTACATTAATGAAATTATACACACAAAGTTGACCTAAAAAGACAGACGGGCTAAGCAGAGACGAGAAAGGATAGACGGAGCGAAGCAATAATACTACGTCGTCTCGCGATTAAAAAGTGAACGCCAATCACACGCGAAACGCATGAAGGCCTGATTTTTTCAAATAAACAGTGATAAAAAACACTAACGATACGAGGTTAGGTTTTGAAAACAGGTTTAAAGTCTTATTGGAAAACCTGACATTCTACTGTTTTATGTCTAAGCTCCTGACATTAGTCTGACAGTACAGAAAACATCCCCTAGTATGGAAGTGAACAGGTGGTAACAGCACGACTATCATAGAAAAATACATAGTTTGAACGAAGCCACTTAGCCCCATTAAACTTATATATTCTTGTACCTTAGGACTTGCTGACAAAGAATATGTTATGTGTTACGCAATTAGTCTATTAATTAATAAAATTATAGCCAAAATACTATAGTGGTGTTGACTGACAGCACAAGATCATATCTGCTTACTTTTTTTTTAATGGCATGTTTGGAAAACACTGCTTTTGGGGAAATGAGGCCGACAAGTTAGATACGATTTGATTGGCTGTGGTAAAATGTAAGGCGAAACCTTATTGGTCTAACTGCAAATACAAATATTGTTGTTAATGGCAACTTATAGGATGGATAGTTTTTTTCAAAGGCTCATGTAAACATGGCCTGATTGGTTAGAACGTTAGATATGGTCAAATAGAAGCGTCAGTTCACTGCCATTTTTGAAAATAAATTATGTGAAAATCAAGTGCGTTGAGAGCAGGCTAAGAATTTTCTAAAAAAGGAAAAGCCTGGACAAAGGCAGATCAAAATTTTCCAGAATTCATCGCCAGTCAACGTTACTTGTTTAATATTTCCTTGAATTGCGGTAAGCTAGACCTATTTAATATATTTTATATGAAAATTGAATGTGAAATGATAAATTATGTCTGTATGTGTGTGGTTCAGTAGCAAACATGAGGCAAAGCCTAGATATTGCTCCACCTTGTAAAGATTGTTAGAGAGGAGTATAACTGCCTATACAGATAGTTATATTGGATTGCCATATGTAACATGACACCTATCCTATTGTATAGAAGGGATTAACGCTGGAATTGCAGAGGCGTTGTAACCATTAGGGAGAAGAATACTGGTGTATATTGTCACATGAAAAGCTAGCAGTTGGCCTACAGCTCTGATTTTTATGTTTGTACGGTCTTGTACGTCAGTGTGGAAATATATTATATATTAGTTATGAAGAAGGAGGCACAACCTTCTTATTTCAGGGACCGTGGTACTGATGTTAATATAGCAGCACATGGTCTGAGCCTTGCTTGATCCAGAACCCTGGCAGCAGACTCCTTGCCCAAGATATCGGCCAGTGTGGGTTTTCTAGAAAACTAAGAAGCAAGCGAGCAGAGGATACAGTTTTCCTGCAGCCGCTATATGAGCTAAGAATGTTTAAGCGCGAGCAGCTCACCCTTGTATAACCCACCTCAATTGACTTACATAAATAGTCCAAGAGGGACAGTAATTGTTTTAAAAAGTAAAAGAATCTGTGAATCCTTTAATATTATTTCCACCAGTAACAAACACATGAAGTCGTGATGACAACCAACAACCTAGCTCAAACAGCCAGTATTGCCTCATAATACTACCTCACAACATTACACTCATATTATAATAATATTATATGTCGGGACAAAGATCCTTTGTATAAAATTTTGTACATAAACATTGTGTTTACATTTGATTGTGATTCCTGATTCACTGTGTAGTAGGATGAGGATATCTATTTATTGAAGAAAATTCAATACATTTGTTAAAATTTAACCCTTGACTTTATAAGATAATCTTTAGAGTGTTAGTTGTTTGTGACTGTCATATTTTTGTCAATTTGTTGAGGATCTTAACTTAGGTGTTTATCTGTCTGTTGGTTGTTGTGAATTACACTACATCACTATCATAACCCTAGACATTAAACGTAGTCATCACAAAATTCAAGAATAAGTCTGATTGAGGTCTAAATGTGGTAGCAAGTAAGGTCATCTGTAACACACCAAACTTATTAGATACAGATACCTTCACAGCTGATCTCAGTCAGTACACTAAGTCCCCTATAACTATATTTACATAATCTCAACTTACCACATATATTGGGGTCCTGTCCGGGATTTTGAACCTTCTCCTAGCACATATATTGGGGGAGTTCACTTCAGGGAATAATAAAAATTAAAAAGGTATTCTTGGGTGGAAAATAAATAAGGTTGAGCTCTCAGTGCTTGTGGTTGTCCTTAGTATAATTAGTCATAGATTGAATTGTTTAGTTAAACATTGTATAAATTTGCCTGTTAGAAAATGGCAGACCTGGCAAAGTTTCGATCTGCTGCTGTGCAGGCTGCTAAAGAATTGGGAATGGACGGGCAAATTATGATTGCTTATGTCACAATTGAATGTGACAAATTTATTGAACGTGAAGAAAAAAGATTAGAGAAAGAAGCTGAAAGAAAGTTAGAGGCAGAAAAAGAGATTAAAAGGCTTCAGTATGAAGAGAAGAAACTGGAGGCAGAAAGAGAAGAAAAGAGATTGATTGCCGAAAGGGAGGCAGAAGAAAAGAGACAGGCTGCTGAAAGGGAAGACAAGCGATTGGCTGCAGAGAGGGAAGCAGAAGATAAGAGATTACAAAGGGAGCACGAGTTACGACTAAGGGAGTTGGAATTTCAAGGCCATGCTCCTGAAAATGGTGCCAGTCCTTTTACCTCTGATGCTACTGCTAGTCAGGGAGCCTCAACCTCGGCTATGAGTTTTCATTTAGACCATTTTGTTGAGAAAGACGATGACATAGAGAGCTACCTAAATAGATATGAACTTTTAGCTACCACGTATGGGTTAGAGAGAGAAAGGTGGAGCTTAAAGTTGTCACAAGGGCTTCGGGGTACAGCTTATGACGTTTTTGCCAAGATGAGCAGAGATGACCAAGACAATTATGACATGTTAAAGCAGGCTCTGTTGCTAAGATATGAAAAGAATGGAGAATTTTATAGAAAAAAGTTTAGGAATGCTAAACTACTGTCAGGTGAGACATATCACCAGTTCTCTGCACGGTTAGAGACATACTTGGAGAAATGGACGGCTCTGGGGAAAACCCAAGATCTTAAGGAAATGATCCTTATAGAGCAGCTAAGAGAGTCCATGGCTCCAGACCTGAGAAAGTTTCTTATGGAACAAGGTGCAGAGAGGCTGGGTGAGTTACTAAATGTTGCTGAAAGATATCAGGCAGCTCAAGCAGAGGTAACAGGTAATAAAAAGAAACAGGTAGACAATTTTAAGGCACCACAAAACTTTAATAAATTTGATCATAGAGATCAGAACAAAGGTAAGCACCAGTTTGATAGGCCACGGTATGATAATAAAAATAAAACCCCACAATTCGATGAAAGGAAATTTGATGAAAGAAAATCTTTCAACCACGGAAAGAGGTGGTGTAACAATTGTCGGATGGACAATCATGATACTGACCGTTGTAGAAGGAAACCTGTGCATATGGCCACCCTTCAGGTCAGGTCGACCTCTAGAACGGAGGAGGATATTCTGATAGATACCACTCCAGATGAGATGAGGAAGGCGCAGGCTGTGGATAAGACCCTCAAGCCTTGTTTTAGAAAATTGTCCAATTGTCACACACCTTCAGGAAAAGGAGACTTCTATATGAAGAACAAACTGATATACCGGAAGACCGGAACTAGATCCAAAGGTCAGGGACAGCTGGTACTTCCTAAAAGGTATAGGGCAGACTTAATAAGAAGCTTACATGTGAGAAACGATGGGGACCATGAAAAAATAGGTACCATCATCCAAAAGGTAGCTCAAAATTATTATTGGCCCAAGGCAAGGTGGGACATTGAGAATTTTGTAAAAAGGTGTAGCATAGCACATGAGGGAACACCCACAAGTGGGAACATTGATCAGGACCTGGACACACCACTGGGCAAACGTAGGCCTGACAATAGAAAGAATAATAAAGTGGACCGAGTGGAATGAGAAGCCCCTTTTCACGGACAATCTTCAATTGACTGTTTTACAATGGCCACGATGCAGCGAGTGCAAAGAGATGTCTTACCCCAGGATAAGCTGAAAATCCCTCGCTCGGACTTAAGTGAACTGGAGGAAGAAAAAAGAGAGCCAAGATCTCTCATAAAGAATTCTAAGTGGGGAGAGAGCCCCAAGAAAAAAATTGGTAGCGGTCGTTTTGTGAATGATGATTCTGGGAAGAAAAATCATCACTACAGTGCTTCTAGTGGAAGAGACCATACCAGTGCATGGAAAAACAGGTCAACAATATTCAAAGTCCATATGTAATCTGTTAAGAACGTGGACTGATGAAAAGGCAGAGGAAAATATTACATCATCATACCAATATGTGAATGAGCTGACCACTCGTTTAAAAACTGGCTGGAAACTTGCCAATGAAAATTTGAGACAAGCCAGGAAAAAACATGCTGCCTATTACAACAAGAAAGCTAAAGACAGAGATTTGGCTGTGGGAGAGAAGGTACTGCTTCTTCTACCCGGTAGCCAGAATAAGTTGCAAATTGGATGGCAAGGTCCATATACAGTTCTAGAGAAGGTATCTAGAACAAATTATAAGATAGATAAGAAGGGGAAAGAAAAAATCTATCATGTGAATCTCTTGAAGAAATATTTGGATAGAGAAAATCAGGAAGAGACACATTTGCTGACCTTGTCTATTGCCATGGAGATGAAAAAAGAACCACATTCATCATTTGAATATCCATTACACCCCTGTGAGACAGCTGCACAGGTGAAAATCAGTACACATTTAACTAAAAATCAGAAGGAGAGAGTGCAACAATTTCTAGATGATCATACAGAGGTGTTAACGGACCGTCCGGGGCATACAAACTTGTTGAATATGATATGAAATTTATAGACCCAACACCTGTATGTATGAAAGCATATTCAATTCCTTTCGCTAAGGAGAAAGCTTTGAAGGAAGAGATAGACGATTTGTTAAAGGAAGGAATTATTTCACACAGTGAATCTTCGTATAGTTCCAGTGTGGTGCTCTTGAGAAAACCCTCTGGAGAACATAGACTCTGTATAGATTACAGGAGACTGAATGCTATCACAGAAGGTCAGGTGGATCCATTGTCGGATACAAATCAGCTGTTTGCCAGGCTGAATAAAGCTAAATATTTCTCAAAGGTGGATCTGAGCAAAGGCTACTATCAGATTCCAGTAAAGCATGAGGTTAGACCTTATCTAGCTTTTAGTACCTTAGAGGGACACTATGGATTTAACAGATTGCCATTTGGATTGAAAAATGCGCCCAGTGTCTTCTCTAGAATGATGAGAAAATTGTTGGATCCTCTGAATAATCCATGTATAACAAACTTCATGGATGATATCCTTATAGCGACAGAAACATTTGAGGAACACATTGACTCTCTGAACATGTTGTTTGATCGACTTAAAGAAGCGAATTTGACAGCCCGACCAACCAAATGTTGCGTTGGATGTAAAGAATTAGAATTCTTGGGACACACAGTACATCAGGGAGACATGACTCCTGACCCCAAGAACTTGGAGAATCAAGGTAATCACCAGGCATAGATAGAAATTTATCTATGTGTATATAGAATTAGAGACTGACATATAATGTCTGTTTTAAGTGGGGAGAGTTGTAGTGAAAAATTCTAAATACCCATATATAAATTAGAACATAAATGTAAAGCCGAACGAAAAAATACAATAGAAAGAAGAATGGTGAAAGACCAGTGCTTTCCCAATAGCGTACGCCTGCGTTGTAGAACGCCATAATGGCTGAAAAAAAGACCCCCTTTTTCTACTTTGTCTGCATAAACTACAAGCGAATCACAGTCGTTTCTAAAAATAAAACTGGTACTGTATTTCTTAGACGACCTTGATAGGCACACTGCGTAATGACCTAGATACAAATACTACATTAATGAAATTATACACACAAAGTTGACCTAAAAAGACAGACGGGCTAAGCAGAGACGAGAAAGGATAGACGGAGCGAAGCAATAATACTACGTCGTCTCGCGATTAAAAAGTGAACGCCAATCACACGCGAAACGCATGAAGGCCTGATTTTTTCAAATAAACAGTGATAGAAAACACTAACGATACGAGGTTAGGTTTTGAAAACAGGTTTAAAGTCTTATTGGGAAACCTGACATTCTACTGTTTTATGTCTAAGCTCCTGACATTAGTCTGACAGTACAGAAGACATCCCCTAGCATGGAAGTGAACAGGTGGTAACAGCACGACTATCATAGAAAAATACATATTTTGAACGAAACCACTTAGCCCCATTAAACTTATATATTCTTGTACCTTAGGGCTTGCTGACAAAGAATATGTTATGTGTTACGCAATTAGTCTATTAATTAACAAATTATAGCCAAAATACTATAGTGGGGTTGACTGACAGCACAAGATCATATCTGCTTATTTTTTTTTTAATGGCATGTTTGGAAAACACTGCTTTTGGGGAAATGAGGCCGACAAGTTAGATACGATTTGATTGGCTGTGGTAAAATGTAAGGCGAAACCTTATTGGTCTAACTGCAAATATAAATATTGTTGTTAATGGCAACTTATAGGATGGATAGTTTTTTTCAAAGGCTCATGTAAACATGGCCTGATTGGTTAGAACGTTAGATATGGTCAAATAGAAGCGTCAGTTCACTGCCATTTTTGAAAATAAATTATGTGAAAATCAAGTGCGTTGAGAGCAGGCTAAGAATTTTCTAAAAAATTAAAAGCCTGGACAAAGGCAGATCAAAATTTTCCAGAATTCATCGCCAGTCAACGTTACTTGTTTAATATTTCCTTGAATTGTGGTAAGCTAGACCTATTTAATATATTTTATATGAAAATTGAATGTGAAATGATAAATTATGTCTGTATGTGTGTGGTTCAGTAGCAAACATAAGGCAAAGCCTAGATATTGCTCCAGCTTGTAATGATTGTCAGAGAGGAGTATAACTGCCTATACAGATAGATATATTGGATTGCCATATGTAACATGACACCTATCCTATTGTATAGAAGGGATTAACGCTGGAATTGCAGAGGCGTTGTAACCATTAGGGAGAAGAATACTGGTGTATATTGTCACATGAAAAGCTAGCAGTTGGCCTACAGCTCTGATTTTTATGTCTGTACGGTCTTGTACGTCAGTGTGGAAATATATTATATATTAGTTATGAAGAAGGAGGCACAACCTTCTTATTTCAGGGACCGTGGTACTGATGTTAATATAGCAGCACATGGTCTGAGCCTTGCTTGATCCAGAACCCTGGCAGCAGACTCCTTGCCCAAGATATCGGCCAGTGTGGGTTTTCTAGCAAACTAAGAAGCAAGCGAGCAGAGGATACAGTTTTCCTGCAGCCGCTATATGAGCTAAGAATGTTTCAGCACGAGCAGCTCACCCTTGTATAACCCACCTCAATTGACTTACATAAATAGTCCAAGAGGGACAGTAATTGTTTTAAAAAGTAAAAGAATCTGTGAATCCTTTAATATTATTTCCACCAGTAACAAACACATGAAGTCGTGATGACAACCAACAACCTAGCTCAAACAGCCAGTATTGCCTCATAATACTACCTCACAACATTACACTCATATTATAATAATATTATATGTCGGGACAAAGATCCTTTGTATAAAATTTTGTACATAAACATTGTGTTTACATTTGATTGTGATTCCTGATTCACTGTGTAGTAGGATGAGGATATCTATTTATTGAAGAAAATTCAATACATTTGTTAAAATTTAACCCTTGACTTTATAAGATAATCTTTAGAGTGTTAGTTGTTTGTGACTGTCATATTTTTGTCAATTTGTTGAGGATCTTAACTTAGGTGTTTATCTGTCTGTTGGTTGTTGTGAATTACACTACATCACTATCATAACCCTAGACATTAAACGTAGTCATCACAAAATTCAAGAATAAGTCTGATTGAGGTCTAAATGTGGTAGCAAGTAAGGTCATCTGTAACACACCAAACTTATTAGATACAGATACCTTCACAGCTGATCTCAGTCAGTACACTAAGTCCCCTATAACTATATTTACATAATCCCAACTTACCACAATGGGCAAACACACACATTCATTAATAATCTATGAATACTGTGAATTTTGGATATTTTGAATGTAAAGTCTTGGTTTCTTCTATTATCGATAACGGAGTCTACAGATTAAGGGACATAACTCCAGAATGCTTCGCATGGTCAAGGGGCATTACCAAGAATACTCCTATCGTACCTTTTTCGGTTCGCTATCCGTTTGGACTTTGCACATTCGTACTTTAGGTGAACATACTATAATATGGCAGAGAATCATGGACATTAACTTTGTGCTTATTTGGAAATATTTTGGTGTAATAGTCCGATAGTGTGTATAATACTGTTACACTTTAAATGTTAACTACATTGCTTTAGTTAGCTGTTAATTAATTTTAATTCGCGGGATGAGATTCAGTCTTTAATATAAGACATTAATACACTTATTAATTAATTATTAATCACTAATTATTGAGTGAACATGTTGAGAGTTCTCAATACTATTGTCTATTCGTACTATACATCAGCGTATTCTTACCTTATTGGTCACACACTTCATTTGGGTGCAAGATAACATTTCTTTTATTGGCACCACAATACATTTTTTTCTGACAAGTACTTAAGATGTACACATGACTTTAATATTTTAGCGTACGATGTTGAATTCATTCACTTTACTTATATGATTGTCTGCCTCATTGCATCTATTTACACTGTTACATTTTTGTTTATTCTTTAATGCTTTGCATTATTGCTGTTGATCAGTAAGTTAATTAATTGACAACTGATACTGGACTTGACTGATAGGTGTTATTGGACGGTGTGAGTGAGTGCATGTATTGCTACCATCATTTTTTAATATGCTGGGTACTTTTAGTTATGGCCACCTCACATCGCTGTTAAAAAGGTTTTTGTTCATAGTAGACTTTGGCTCTGGTTTTAACCATTGACCACATTATGGCAGAAACCTGGGTGCTATGCTATTTCGTGCTTACAGTGAAGTTTGATGATACCATATTTCGCTCTGGTGATGTTATATTCACACCACGGGAATAATGAACACGTTGCTTCCATTATTTTTGCGGGGAAGGGGGGAGGTGGGAGGGGGAGTAAAGTTATGATTAAAATTCATAACGATTGTGTCGATATCATTAGGTAGCTCGACAGGGCTCCTTGTTTGTTTATTTTATACGGATTCATTTATTAATGCAGGAAGTGACGTCATGCTTCTATGGTGTAGATTGGCAGACGTGAAACTAGGAATGCAGACGGCAGAGATTGTCTGCAGGGACTTCGATTTTTATGTGTCATGGCGAGTGGATGCATGTGTGTGAGCGCCTGAAAATATAGAATTAATGTACATCCCTTTGTTGTTCCATCACTAGTGCATCAAGATCTTTTGTGAGGTGTATCTAGCTATCTTCGTTTAAAGGTAGTATGGATTCTCAATGTCGAGTATGCATGAATATTAATAAATAATGTGGAAATTGAAAAGAACAGTGTTCCAGACATAACTGACGGCCTAGTGTTATATCGACGACTGCATCTAATATGTCATCTGCATGTTGAAAGGAAATGTATTTTTAATTTGGAGCATTGTGAGTAAATGTGAATATCGTCCACTTCGTCCTTTTGTGGCTCAATCGCTTTCAATCGATGTTGGCTTGTTGCGGTGTCTGCGTGTTCTACCTTAGAACTGATCTTGGCCACAGTAACCATCCGGTTACTCAATAATGACATTGACAATATAAAAGACACGTAACACCAATATTAGATACTCTTGAGTTGTGGCCACTGTTGGACCAATACTGCAAAGCAGGGGAGACAATCCGTGACATTATGTCACATGCCATCAGGTAAAGTTATTTCCATGTTTTCACACCAGTTCTCGTCACCATGTGTTTTTTGGTCTACCTCTGCTTCTCTTTCCATGGGGATTCCAGAACAAGGACTGCCTTGTAATGATATCACCAAGTTTCCAAGTGTGTGTCCTATCCATCGCCAGCGTCTTCTTCTCATCTGTTGTACCACTGGCACTTGTCCGGTTCTTGTTATGAGTTTCACATTGTTGACCTTATCTCGATCCTTCTAATTCTTCGCAAGCACTCTTTTATGAAAGACTGTTGCTATCCGGCAAACAAATAATTTAAAAACGAAATAATTCTCCCTCGCTGTAATTTCAAAAACCGATTAAAACATGACACACTATGGTACAATACAAGAATAGTAGTTCAGTAAGGAAAATGAGACAACAGATAAGAAATGGCCGGTGTCTGCAAAATGATAGTGTGTCCAAACCTCTATGAGACACTGGTAGTCACCAGGCATGGTTTTTTTTCCCAATAGATGTTTCCTTCGTTTGTACTGGTACACGCAGTTCAGTAACAAAAATTGTATCCTTTGGGTATATCATGTATCGTGTAAAATATTTTCAGAAGGAACAAACGAACGAGCGAAATCTTTATTTCATCAGGGTTGAGAAATAAGGATCAATACAGTTCCCAGGATCTCTAATGAGACAAAGAAGGGATATGATTACTTCTCCCTCAGGTATGTCTACAAGGCGACTAACATTAGGTTGTGTACGGAGCTGGCAATCTCATCGTGTAAAACTAATTGCTACATATACCATCTCTGCAAGAGCATGGGATTGTATGTGTAGGCGTATTGCTGGGTGGCCATAAGTATGTTCATCGATTATGTTAATTTTGTCTTGCATCTGGTTACGTATATGGGCCATAAGTATGTTCATCGATTATATTAATTTTGTCTTGCATCTGGTTACGTATATGGGCCATAAGTATGTTCATCGATTATGTTAATTTTGTCTTGCATCTGGTTACGGATATGGGCCATAAGAGCCAAGTCGTGGACAAAAACTAGATCAGTGGTAGACACCACAGGATCAGTGGTGATCTACTCTTGGAGTACTAAGCTATCTCAGGATCTACCATGATACAGTTGTGGCCTCGTAGGTTCAATGAAGAAGTAGATTAATAGAGATTTCTCCATAAAGGATAAAAAAAAGATTTATAATTGAATAAACGACAACAAATGTTTAAAATGATTAGAACTAAAATTAAAATCACAACAATGCAGTTGGTCAGTTGGTACATCCAGAAATTTGAAACTTGTATTCGTAGACTTCAGTGTCGCTGTTATCAAGTGTAATAATGCGATTATAGATGTGTAGTACAGTTAGATATTTTTGTTTACACGTGATGTTTGCACTATGCGCCCCAAGTGCATATTGTATTTTGGCAACAGGGAAATGAGACACGTAGCGGTTCTTAAAATATTGGAGAATGTTACCTCAACATCGGTACGTGAGAATTTAGGTGTACGTGACAATGTCGGTGTATCACGTACAGTTAAATTTGATTAAAGGTAATGTATGTTAACAAATAAAAAATAGTCAAATGAACAATCGTCAGAGGCAGACATATAAATATCTACGTCCACGTTGATAGGCGGAGAGCGGAGACAGCACGTAGAATTATAAATTAAGATTCAAAGTGCGGAGCTAGAACGTAGCAGTTTGTTGGAACTTAGGGCTCTCACTAAATTTTCTGGATATAGTTTAGGTTAACATTAGAATTTTCAATTGAAAGACTTACAACAGTGGTTCTCAAGCTATATTATTGTGAGGAGGTGATATTAACGTTTCACTATGGGGATGCAGATTTTGTGAAGCGATGAGATAAGTGAAGTAATCTGAAACCCAATAAGAGATGTGGCATCTGTCAATGACACAGAGAGTGTAGTTTCATCCTGCGGAACTTGCAGATAACACTTATTAAGTAAAGTAGATTGCACAATTGTTACTGTGCAGTCAAATGATGCTGTAGCTTGCAGTTGTGGTGTCTGACAAGAAATGATGAGAACCTTTCTAGTATTTCGCTTTACCTAGAAAAGAACAGTAACATTTATAACAGATTTCTGTGGAGAACTTAGAACAATGGTTCTCAAGCAATTTAACTAGCAAGGAAAAATAACGTTTGCAATAGATTTTATGAAGAATGTAGGGCAGTGATCGTCAAACAGTTAATACCAGAACTTGATGACCTGACTCAGACCGATTCAAAAACTTGATGACACTTCTGATAGATAAATTAGAATGTTACAGAATTTAAGAAGACATCTAGGGGCGCACCATTGTTTTATTCATTGAAATTGTGATAAATATGATGCAACTGTTGTGTTTTTGTAGCCATCTTCCAATTAAAGAAAAGAAAAAAGTCAAACTGTTTCGTTTGAACATTTTAAGAACCTTTTCTATGAGTGTTTTCTTGTCGAAAAATTGTGCTTTTCAAGCTCACTATTACAAGTTATGCTGGTTAATTTGCGTTAGAATAAATTAAATATCTAAATAACTCTAAATAAGTCTAAAGAAAACAAGTGTGCTGGGTCAAGATGTGGATGTTGCACCAGTTGTCACAATTGTATTGTGTTATATGATTTGGCAGTGGTGCACAGTACATTATATCCTTCTACCTGACATCACTGTGTGAACATCTCCTTCTACCTGACAATACATTGTGTAAATATCTCCTTCTACCCGACAGTAAATTGTGTGAATATCTCCTACCCTACAGTACATTGTGTGAATATCTCCTTCTACTTGATAGCACATTGTGTGAATGTCTCATACCTGACAGTTAAAGTTAGTTGCTTATCCTTTACAGGACGTGGCAATCAACCCCAGCTTTTATTGGCTGTTTGTGATTTTTCTAGGCAATTTTTTTCATTCAGTAGTTTGCCATTGCTTTCTGAACGGTACGGCGCTTATACCATTGTTAAAAATCCACACAAAGCGATCTGCTACCAAACCGCCTGCAGCAGGTTTCGAACCTGGTATATCTGGATTATGAAACTGCGTTCATTTCCATTAGGCCACAGACGCCAACAACCTGACAGTACATTGTGTGAATATCTCCTACTTGACAGTACATTGTGTGAATGTCTCCTTCCACCTGACAGCACTGTGTGTGAATGTCTCCTTCTACTTGACTACATGACTGTACATTGTGTGAATATCTCCTCCTACCTGACAGTACATTCTAGGTGTATGGTGCTATAAGGTGTGAATATCACCTTCAACATGACAGTACGTTATAAGTACATGATGTTGGATAGTGTGAATATATCCTTCTACCAGACATTACATTCTAACTTTATGCTGTTGTCTGGTGTGAATATTTTCTTCTACCAGACACAACATTCTGTTATATGGAGTAAATACTTTCTTCTACCACACAGTACAATCTACTTGTGTGGTGCTATATGGTGCGAATGGTTTTTTTCTTCTAGCAGACAGTAAATACTTCTTGAATAGTGTTACATGGTGTGGATATTTTCATCCTCTACCAGACAGTAAATTCTTTGGTTACGGTGTTATATGGCGTGTATATCTTTTTCTACCAGACAGTACATTCTAATTGTATTGTGTTATATGATGACATGGATATCTGTTTCTGCCAGACAGTACATTCTAAGTGTAGTGTGTTACATGATGGCATTGATATCTTTTTCTACCAGATAGTACAGTCTAAGTGTAATATGATGACGTGGATGTCTGTTTCTACCAGACAGTACATTCTAAGTGTATTGTGTTATATGATGACGTGGATATCTGTGTCTACCAGACAGTACATTCTAAGTCTATTGTGTTATATGATGACGTGGATATATTATTTTACCAGATAGTACATTCTAAGTATATTGTGTTATATGATGACGTGGATATCTGTTTCTACCAGACAGTACATTCTAAGTGTATTGTGTTATATGATGACGTGGATATCTTGTTCTACCAGACAGTATGTTCTAAGTGTAATATGATAACATGAATATCTGTTTCTACCAGACAGTACATTCTAAGTGTAATATGATGACATGAATATCTGTTTCTACCAGACAGTACATTCTAAGTGTATTGTGTTATATGACGGCATGGATATCTTGTTCTGCCAGACAGTACATTATAAGTGTATGATGCTCCTTCGGCTTCTTATCAATACTGCGGAGGTTATCTTACAGCGCCTTGTCGATTATATTATTCTTTTTTCTATATGCACAGTATAGCACCGTGGGCAAAGGAAGAAGAGACCAGCTGCTTCTTCGGGTATGTCATGTTAGATGACTAATATGAGTTTGTGAATGGGGTTGGCAACGTGATTATGTAAACCTGTTGCAAGCATATGAATTCTTATATACGGGCTTCCCTGTAAGGCAACCAACTGCGTCACAAAGAGCGATAATGAAACTGATATTGATGATATGATGAAGGTATCAATAGCAGAGGTGTTTACTTTGGAATCTCTGTGAAATGTGCAAGACAAGGGCTTTCATGTGAATAAAAGTGCTCATTAATTAGGGTGCTTTGTTCACTAGGGGCGCCGTACGTCTGCAGCGGCGTCACTAGGGTTGGCGTCACCCAGTGCGGTAACTCATGGTGTCACCCCCATGGACCTCCTCCCGTACCAGACCATACAGAATCCTTAGTAATGTTTTTTTGTACTAATGTTACTGATAAATCGTAATTCCCGTATACCACCGAATTTAATGGCAATAGTAGTGACATAAACAACTAGCTAAATTAAAATTACACCTTTAAATCACTATATCATACGCACAGCCTAAATGTATTTCCATTTACATAGTTTCATGTGGTTAAAGTGAATGTTCGGTAAGAAAACAATAGAATTCGAAGTAAAAACGTAGGTATATTGATACAGTACATGTAAGCTGGGCTTACGAAAAATGTTTTTGTGGTTATTACTCACTACAGGGATATTTATATAAAAAAAAAAATAATAAATTTCTGCTGAAACACTGCACACACATTTTATAGACTGTCATTTTGGTGTCACACCCTCTGTTGGTGTCACCCGGTGCGGCCCGCATCCCCCTAGTGAAGCCACTGTGAGTCTGCCTGTAAACTGCGCCTTCACGGTAGTGATGCGTGTAGCGAGCGAACGAACGAACGGACTTTATTTTCCAAGAGTTAAGAATTGGGCGCGCAGGCCCGTCTAACATTCTACCCTTCCTCTCTCTCTCTCTCTCTCTCTCTCTCTCTCTCTCTCTCTCTCTCTCTCTCTCTCTCTCTCTCTCTCTCTCTCTTTCTCTCTCTCTCTCTCTCTCTCTCTCTCTCTCTCATCTTTGTTACTGGACCTTTTCAACCCTACACGTACTTTAACCATAAATTTTATAGTCATGCAAAATTATAATGGTAATGTAACAGCATATATTTATAGTCCTGACACACACTCATGCAGTCACACTGTCAACAATTTGTCTGCATTTTGACATGTACTGTCAATCATCAGTGTAAAAATATATAAACACATTATCGCTCACATCCGTAAAGTATGAAAATAAAATTTAAAAAGATGATAAAATTACCTTTTTTTGCACACTGCAGCAGAACACGCTCCCTAAAATTAAGTTAAAAATGAAAAGCTGTAGTAGATTAGATGTTACAGCTTGCTTCAGTTGGTCATACTTCTGAACGTCTAGAAGAGTTGCTCTAAAACAGGGTGAACTCACATTACGATAGAGTGCCTTCTTCCTTCCTTTCACTCTCGCTTTCTCTCTGTCTCTCTTTCTCTATCGATTTCTGTCTCTTTCTGTCTCTCTTTCTCTTTCTATCTCTGTCTCTCTTTCTCTCGCTCTATCTCTGGGCTTGTTGTTTGACAAAGGGTTGACAGAGTGTGAAAAATGGTTGAGAAATATAACAATAGTTTTCCAAATGCAGCGGTACTGCTCCATTCAATTGCTATTACTAAAATCAAACGAAAGCTTATAGCAAGAATAGGCACAATCTACAAACAATTTGTCGCGCTAAGGGAAAGGAACAAACCAACAAATGATATTGTGTTTCAATATACAAGCCAATACACAGCAAAAACAGGATACACAATCTGCTTAGCTGGGACTCCTGAAACAATCTTCAAGACACAGAAAAGACTAAGAATATCTTTAGTAGAAATTGGGTCATGAATCAGCAAACGAACTCTGCAAATTTTTTTTCTAGTGACATCTCCTTTGTTCCTATCTGTTGAGGACAATTAATTAAAATCTTTGTTATTTTCAGTAACTTTGAATTTCTGGTCTTTTTTCTTTTTTTTTTACGTGATGTCTCCTCTATCTGAGACCTTTTTGTTCTCGTCTGTTCGGCAGGTGGCGTGTTGGTAAAGTCACATGGTGCGTCACATGGGGAAACCAAAAAAAGACTGTATCCTGGATCGTCTTTCTTATTTTACATTACAAGTCACAGAAGAGAACGAGGATGTGGTTAAAGTAGTGTGCAGATTATGTCAGAGTTAGGATTGGTTTAACATCGCAGAACCCATACATCCGTGTGCATGTACATTACGGACACACTTACATAAATGCATAACTCTTACATGCGTTTGAGTCAAGCACAGTTATTTTTTGTATTTACATTTTAGACCTACGTGCAATGTACCCTTACAGACATTCAAACGATACAAATATTTGAGTCATACATATTTTAGAGCCATACAACGTATGTAGAATTGAACTGAAGTGGTTACACACAATTGGCAAAGAAGTCATGGTAAGGCTTGAACAAAGGCACAAAGTGGAAAAGCTTAAGGTATATCTGTTGGACTCGTACAGTCCAGGAAGAGTCGAAAGATAATGAATGAATTTTAACGGCAAATTTCTCGATCTAATAATCCCAGCAATGTTTTAACATATATTAGGATTTTTATTTTTAATCTTGGGTTCTGAGGAAACCAAGTTTCCTTGGTTAGGAAATCAAACAATACAGCGAAAACCTAAAGAGTTAACGATATAAATTCCCGTGTTCATGATCAGATTTGAACAAAAGACAAAGAGATTAGACCCTTAAGAGAATTTCTGAAATGATGATAGTAAATTAGGTTTGATGCATTATTGGCTGCATCGCCAGCCGAGACAGAAAAAAGGGGAAATAAATCCCATAGCAGACCCAGCCGTAGAGGAGTGAATTGTTAGCGACTTCGTACATACTAGGTCTCAACCTTTTGTGGTCAGTTCCCGTCCAAGCTGCCTTTGTATTCCATAACTCTAGAGAAGAGTCAATGCCCCAGTGTTACAGCTGTAAAAACAAAGGGTGCATCAAAGAGATTAGTTACTTCTTCTTGTTCATTGTTTTCTTCTGCTTCTTCTTCTTCGTACAGACGTCTACTTAAATATTATCAAAGAAAGCAGTTGTCAGCTTAAGGTTATTTGTATGTCCATGGAGTTTTGTTGTTGTTAAGGAATGGTATTGATGACGGTCATAGTGCTATCTCTGTTCATCATATGTTGGGCACCTTTCAAGCAGATATTCAGCAGTCATTTGATCTGTGCCACAGTTACACTCCTCGGTATATGAGAGGACTGCAGTAAGACGGGGTAAAGCGTTAGAATGGATGAAACAAAAATTGTAATACGTCTTACAAGGAGAAAGAACAGGACAAAAACCAGAGTTGTGGCCACAAGGCCTTCGTCAGGAACAGACAAACAAACACAGAAGGGAAAGGAACTGAGAATTAAGTGGAAAACATAAAAATAAGAGAAAAAACACTCCCTGAGATGTGCCACATGTTAGAATTAAAATGTCTGCCGTTGACCTGGAAACCGGAGGTGGATACATTCATTGGTACTAACTGTCTTTAGCTTGTTGAATAGATGGTATCGGAATCTGTTGTGGCCCGTGCAAGGTCTTAAGATTACCAATTATTCTCTTCCCCTGCATGATTTTGTGTTTGGCCTGGATACCGCCGTTTACCTTTTGTTCCTGTATCTGATTCTGATAAAACTCTTTGCCTTTTCGATAGTTACACTTGGATCAGGCTGATGTAGCTTTCCATCGTCCTTTGCCAATCTTTCAACCTCTTCATTGCCGGGGATGTTACAATGAAATGGGATCCATTGTATCACATTAGAATACATGTGCGTATTTCTTTCCAAAAACTGTACCAAAATACAACCGTTGTATATGCGTATCTCTATCAAAATCTGTATCAAAAATTCAACTGTTGATTTACTTACTTACTTACTTACTTAGTCGTTCCCCTTCTACCGTGAGGTGTAGAGGTTTGGAAGAGAGAGCGCCAGACCATTCTATCAGCTGTCTTCTTCCTGGCCTGGTTCCATTCTAGTCCTCGGTCCTTCAAAGATTGTCTAATGTTGTCCTCCCAGCGGACTCTGGGTCGTCCTGGAGGTCTGGATCCCTGGCTCTTTGTTTCCCATGCTTGTCGTGGTAGCCGATCTTCTCCCATTCTGCAGACATGGCCAAACCATCTTAGTTGGGACTGTTCTATTTGGGTCTGCAGCGGACGGGATTTTAGGCCTTGACGGATCGTCTGGTTGCGGACCATGTCTCTTCTTGTTACTTCAACCACTTTCCTCAGATACCTCATTTCTGAGGTTTGGATCTGGCTTTTGTGGGTTGTAGCATTGCCCACGACTCGCATCCATATGTCAAGACTGGGACATAGGTGGAGCGGTATACAGCCATCTTCGTTTTCTTACCAACCTCTTTCTTGCTGAGGAATCCACGATTTATGGCCTGAAAAAGTCTCCCAGCCGCTGCTTTTCGAGTGGCCAACTCTTCTTTGATGCCTCCCTTTCGGTCTATAATAGCTCCGAGATATTTAAAGTGGTCGACCTGCTCCAGGACCTGTTCTCCCAACTTAATCTGATGTTTTCTTTCTTCTCGTGATATCACCATGGATTTTGTTTTAGAGCTGCTTATGACCATCCCTCTCTTCTCCAGCTCTTCCTTCCAGACTTGCAGGTTGGATTGGAGATGTGCCTCTGATTTAGCAATCAGGGCAACATCATCAGCAAATGCCAGCTCCGAAATATAGATCTGTCTCATCTTCCAGTACCCCACTGAATACTTTCTTGTTCTCTCCTTACATGCCTTGATGACATCGTCCATAAGGAGTATGAAGAGGTAAGGTGATAGGATATCACCTTGTCTTACACCAGTGGTGGTTCTGAACTCTTCTGACTTATGGTTTGCTGTCCTCACATAATTTCTGCAAGACTTGTAGAAGCTCTGTATAGCATGAATCAGAGGTGCTGGAATATTCTTCCTTGCCAAACAGTCCCAAAGTTCTGTTGATTTACAAGAAACATAATCAATTGGTGGTCTCACTAATTTGTTTTTAAGTGTGTTCTGATAAACATTTTAATACTTTGAATCAAAAACACGTCCTGTGCGTTCGTCCAATTTTTCTTTCTACACCCATCACTGTTACTACTCATTCGATCATTTCTTTTTCCTTTTCTTCAGCGCATTATCTTCCTCTTATGCCTGCCTCTACAAATATTATCTTATCCTTGATCGGGCACACCTCGTCACCCCATAGGTTTAGGTTTGACTGCATGACATTTTTCTTTTGATCGCGGATAGACAATGATTATCGAGGTTGGACATTACGGTGAAACCAACATTTGGTTTGTCGTTAGTCGCCAGCTTATTATCTATACAGACGAGCTATTGATAGTAAGCAAGTACTGCTTCAGTGAAGGCTGGGCTGTTTGTTAGATAAACTCAAGACGATAGTCTGGGAGTAGTATCAACAGCTAACGGTCGAGACACCACATTTAGATAGCAAAGTATTTCCGGTTAGACTGGTTGTCGAAGGTAAAGATAACATGTGTCTAATTTGACAGACACGGTACAATCATTTCCGGCAAGATGTCTTGTCATAATAAATAGGGATGGGAAAAGAGAGTGCAGCCTCCGAGAAGAGATTTTCAGATTTAATAAACAGTGGAGGTCGTACGACATATTGGTTACAGTAAATGTAACACTTAAGCTGCAAAACCTTATATGGTCATGTAATAATTTTCATGGTAATGGGTTGGGGGAGAGAATGCTAAAATCAGACGTCTTACACGTGGTTGGTTTAGAATTAGAAATAAAATAAACACAATTGTGGTTGGGTTTCAACCAAGAGAACGTTACGAGGTTACGTTTTGATGGGGATAAATTTTAACTTTAACCTAGAGCGATTTAAAGATTTCTCCACTTCATTTCTCACGTTCGTTAGTGTAGCGAAATCTGTGAAATAATCGCTAAATTCAGTAAGATTTTAATCCTATGATAATAAATAAACCCGCCCGTAAGTGTCTACCTAAAGTCGTCTCAACGCCAGTAAAGCGCTGCCTTTTGTGCAGAGGAAATGCTTATAAAACGATCCCGCCGTAAAATCTAACCCGCTTTCTTAGTTTCGGTTTTGAGACTTACAATTAACGATCTGCCAGAACTGTGACACCAACCTACCGTCTGAATTAACGTACGATTTTATCTTTAACGCCCAAATTAGTAGTAACTCGGACATTTTCCAGTAGCAAGAACGAAACGATAGTAATAATTAACGCCAATACTACCTGTCGTAGATTTTAGATAGGAGAATTAAGACTTGGGTTGGTCCCTTCTGAATAGCTTGGAATGAGTGAAAGACCCAGTGTGAGTTAGTAAAGGAAATGGATTCCACGAGTGAGATGATAGAATGATAATAGAGGCTGTCTCTGAGATGCGAGAAAATCTTCTCTCTCTCTCTCACCTATCTTCTACGACAGATTTTAAGCAGTCAGACAGTCTACCACATATACATTAAATATATGTATACCAACAGATCTCTACCCACTCACGTGCACGCACATACAGTGACGACAGGTAGACACACAGACGTGGGGAAACTATAACAATGATATATATATATATATATATATATATATATATATATATATATATATATATATATATATATATATATATATATATATATATATATATATTAGAACGAGCTGACCAACGCACTGATTTAGTTCAAGAGAGATTTTTATTATTATCATTTTAAAAAAACTTCTCACAACACCAAAAAAAATACATCAAAGAGAAACATATACAAATAGTCATAAAATTCAAGAAAATGCTATAAGGATGATAGCCCGTTAGGGTCTTACTCTAGGTTTAGCCCACAGCCCCGTTAAGAGAACAGATGATGGCCCAAAGAGTTATAGATACATAGGGTTGAGTCTAAGAGGTTTCTTTCTTTCTCGTAAATGTATGAACAGAGTTGGATAATCTGATTTAGCCTAAGAAAAAGAAACCCTAGCATTTGTAACAAATTCTGCAGATTAATAAAAAGTTAAGACAGCAAATGGGTGACAATAATACACCGGTAAAATAACACTCTGGCCTGTGTACTCTCATTCATTCAGCCATGGCCTTGCTCACACATATATACTCACAACTTTGCTCGCTGCCTCTGGGAACATAATAATTCTAGGACCTTCGCACAGACCCGAAAAATGCAGTCATCGACCAAGAAACCCCCAGTTCCAAAAGACGTACTGAACTCTCTGTCTCAGGGAACGATTCCTTGGGTGTTCTAATTTTTTTTTCCGAATGTCTGATTAAGTCACATAAAATTTGTCCAGGCACGAAAGTTAGCAGAGCACAATGTCATTAGCTTTGGATTCTAGGATTTAAGGAATGTCAGATCGGTGTCTTCTTTCAGGCAGGTACTATATTTGGTCACCACAATACTAGTCACAATCTCTGTCGGAATGTTAATGTTATTCTTGTAATATTCTCTCGCCGCCAGGCAGCATGTACATTTAAATTTGTGAAGCAATATGAACTGGCTCAAAAGCCCAATATATATTTCTAGTCTTTAGAAACCGTTAGTGGGATTGCTATTACTGTCTCTCTCTCTGATGGCATATGCACTGTCAGACCAGTGTTACTTGAAACAAAAAACCCACGTGGTTAAAGATAGGAACTGTCTATGCTTCACACAAATATGTCTCTTTACTAAACGCTGACAAGTTGGGTACCACCGTTTCACTATATAAAATGGAAAGAACACATATCAAATAATTTACATATATGTACTCAATATAACTTACATTTTACACGACAAGCCTACAGCTTGACTTATATTTAAAACTTCCCGTGAAATAAGTTATATAAAAATCAATCATCAGGAATTAGGAATATCTTCGTATTCCGTCAATATTCATTGATGTCGCATCTAGCATTTATAAGTTAGTTATTAAAACAGTTTCGACTGAGTATTTAACAGTTAAATTAAACTCATTTCAGCTACTTGTTTAGTAAGCTAAAAATATAATTTATTTAGTATTTCCACTGCAACTCGTCGATTAAAGAAATAACAAACTATAAAAATATTCACTCTGCACACATAACTAGTTTAAAATGAAATCGGCGATTTAACACTTAATCACTTCACAAAATACTAGAGATCTATTATATATAATATTTACCTAAAACACAGAATGTACTAAGAACTTAAACCACTTCGACCAAACTAAAGGCCATCTCTATTAACAGAGATTATTTAGAAATCGAACGAAGGTTGTTCTAGTCTAACTGCAAAGTTACTGAGTGAAATGAAATAGTTTCAAACGTGGGTTAATATTTTAAACCAGACAAAGGATGAACTATCTCCCCCGCGCCCCGATCTCTCCCCCTTCTCATTACAGCTACGTTTAACTTAGAGGCGTGTCGTAACTGCCACCAGTGCGATTACCCACCTGCGGTAACAAACTGACCGGGAAAAGCGCGTGTCAGTTGCAAATCTCAGACAACCGTCTGAAACTGCGACTATAAGGTGTAAATATTCGCTCCTACTTAAGCGTTCGGCCGATGCGACTCGTTGTTGACCGGTGAAAATGCAGACGGATGTCGGCTCTCTCCTAGCATTCTCACGCGTTTACGTCGAGAATCTAACTCAGGAGTGTCGTGTCATCTGAAGGTGCAGACCCAAGTCGGCTCGATGTCTGAGATGGACTGCAACTAAATCGCACTTCACGTCTGACTGACATGTATGTAATAAAATTACGTATCCCAGTATGAGAAAAACACAAGGTAAAGTTTGAGGATACTGAAGAAAATATTATTCGCAAAACAAGTGATGCGAAGAATACAGGAAAAAAACAAGTAAGGAAAGATAATAAAATAAAGGATGCGGGTGAGAGAATAGGAAGAAGATGTAGGCAATTTAATGATATAAAGACCTACGTAACAGGACGTCCCCCCTTTAAGATATGGAAGCACTCCATGTCTACGTTATGGAATTAAATTTCCTATAACCGTAGCTTCGGGGTGTCTGTCTTCTTCCCTTTCATCTTCCCCTCCATCTCTCCAATTCCTACACCAGTCTACTCCCCAAAGTTTCCTTCCTCTGGAATGTCTCCCATGCGCGCTTGAAAGAGCGTCGCCACTTCTGATATTTTTGAAAGATTTCGTGTGATTGCGGTGGAATATCCCTGCCACTATCATCATCTTCGTCAGCTTTGGCGATCGTCAGGAGATGGTCGGAGGTTGGCACTAGTCTTTCCAAGTATCTCTTTAACAGATTTAAATGGAAAACCTTCTCCTTTCCTTGAATAGAGATCTGGTAGTTAGCCTTAGAAATCTTTTTCAGGACGGTAAACGGCCCTTGCCATCCGATCTTCAGTTGGTTGTTCCCGGTAGGGAGTAACACCAAAACTTTCTCTCCTGCTTCCAGTTCTCTCTCTTTCGCGACTTTCCTGTATCGGTTAGCGTGCTTTGTGCGTGCTCGCTTAAAGTTAGTCGTTGCTAGGTCCCACCCTAGTTTCAACCTTTCCTTTAAAACCGACACATATTTACTTGCCGAGACAACTGTCTCATCCGCCTTCTCGTCTGTGGCAGACTCTGAATTAGGCCTCAATCGGGCCCTTAATGGGTTTGCCGAATAAGAGTGTAGCTGGCGGAAATCCTGTGGAAGTATGAGGAGATTCTCTGTAGCCAAATAATGCTGCAGGAATACAAAGATCCCAATCTTCAGGTTTCACTTGTGCCAGTTTACTTAGCATCATGTTGAGGTTTCCATTAGCACGTTCCACGAGCCCATTTCCGGCCGGGGTATAAGGCTTAGTGTGGATGTGTTTGGTCCTCAAGATCTTAACGATCTCATCCATCAACAGGTTTCGGTATGGAGATCCGTTATCCGTCAACACTTGCTGCGGGAATCCCAACCGAGTGAAAATCTGCACGAGGGCTTCTGCGACATGCTTGGCATCTGCGCATGTTAGCGGTATAGCTTCTGCCCATAAAGTGCATGTATCGACTAAAGTCAGGATGAACCTGTTCCTTCTTTTAGTCCTTTCGAAAGGCCCTAAAATGTCGATCACAACCCGTTCGAATGGTGTTCCCACTATTGGCATTTCACCCAAAGAGACTGGGGGTGCCCGTTGCTTGGGTGGCACACGTTGGCACTGGGCACAGGATTTGACATATCTGATAATATCAGTATTTACTCCTGGCCACCAATAATGAGTGGTTATCCTTTGGTTTGTGGCGTTCTGTCCCATATGTCCGCTGAAGGGAAGAGAGTGCCCCATTTCTAGGATTTGGCTTCTGTACTGTTTCGGTACTAGGAGCTGGTTGTAACCTTGGTCAGGCTTGCCCGTTCTGCGATAAAGTACGCCATCCTTAGAAAAAATGTCCCCGTGCTGTCTGGGTTCCTTAGCCATGGGCAGTTTCCTAAAGCAGGGTGCCAAAGTAGGGTCCTTGTATTGCGCTTCTTTAAGTTCCCTGGGTAACAAATTAGGCACAGGCTCCCGTTCCTTTTTGGTTTGCCCTCTCGTAGTTACTGCTGCCCCAATCGGCTCTTCCGGTTTCCCAATACACACGTATCTCCCGCCAAGTATGACTGGGTAGATGGGATCATCCATAACAGCCGCTTTGATCACACCTCTGACGAAATCAGAGTGGATCTCCACCAATGCGATGGGAAGCGCTGTAGGTGCATCACTCTTACGAGCTCCACAAAGTTGGACGGTCTCTGCTGTCTCTTGACCGGGTTTGACCAGGTTTCTGGCAACTATGCAATCATAAGAAAGCCCCGTGTCAAATAAGCAAGAAGTTTGAGAACCGTTCAAAGTAACAATACCTCGCGTTGAGGGTCTATCCCCAACAGGTTGGGAATCACTGTCAATAATTCCACCTTGCGAGACTTTTAGTAAGCATCCGATGCGTTTAGGCTCGGTTTGCTCACTCTGATCATATGTCCCGTGCTCAGGGGTTCTCCCTTTGCCACCTTGACCTTTCTGGCCACGCTGCCATGAAGGGCGGTCGGGTTGATCAGACTGTTTGGGGTGGTTGGGGTACTTGTTCTTGTAGAACTTGGATTTTTCAGGAGGGGGGTTTTGAGGTCCAGTTTCTCTGTGGTTATTTTGGTTAGAAGCCTGAGAAGATTGCTCTAGGTTATGTTTTCGAAAATGCTCCTCTGTCGGTTTCCGCTTTGTGGCCGGTAGTTCAGCCAGCGCATTGTGATAACGCTCAGACTTTTCCAAAATGTCTTCAAGTTTTTCTGCCCCCTGCTCAGCGAGAAATCTCCGGGTATCAGCAGACAAAGTGTTCTTTATTTGTTCCGTTAAAACAAATTCCTCAAGACCTTCATAGGTAGAGGGGAGCTGCGAGAGCTCTAGGCACTTTGTCAGATATCCCTTCAACCGAGACGAGAACTGCTGAAAAGTTTCAGAATTCTCTTTTCTGCTGTTGCGAAACAGTTGCAAAAACTTTCGCGCATTCATTTCAAAACGCTCCAGTAGCGCTTTCTTCAACAGATCATAGTTGTCTTGTTGGCTGCTTTCCAGTTTGGCGTAAACATCATACGCAGAACTTTTCAAAGCCTGGGAAAGCTTCATGTTCCAACGCGACCTCTCTAAACCGTACAGAGTTGCAATTTTCTCAAATTTTTCTAGCCAAGTGTCAATCTTCTCAATTGGACAAGGGAAAGATTCTAGCGGAAAAGACATAGCAGTGAGGTGAGTAGATTGCGTATTAGAAGGATCAGTTAAGGAAGAATGGGGAGAAGACTCTCCATTGTTGGAGGTAGAGGCAGCACCACGACTTTGAAGTTCTAGAGCTTTAAGAGCCAACTCGTGCTGTCGTCGTTGCTCATTTTCTCTTTCCTGATGCTGTCTTTCCTCCCTCTCCTTCTCATGCTGTCTCTCCTTCTCTTTTTCCTCATGTTGCATCCTGCGAATTTCCATTTCCTCATCCATCTTTCTCTGCTCTCTAGTTTCGGCTGCTTCTTTTTCCTCTTTAGCTTCAGCTGCTTTCCTCTCCGCGTCATATCTTTCCAGTTCGTCTCTGACAAAAGCTTTCGCTTCTTCTCCTTCCAAACCTTCTTCTCTCGCTTCGTCCCTGAGGAGCTGTCTGAGCTTTGCCCTCTCGGCCATAGTAAATCAGTGGCTGAGACTAGTCGAGAAAGAAGTAAGAAAGAGAATAACCTGGTTCCTACCACTTACGAGAAAATACCAAAATAAAGATGATATACTTCACCCTGGGATACCTCCTCCAAAAATAAAATCTAACTATCGCTGCTATTAATCGGCAATAAAGCACCTAATGCAAAACACGACTACGCCAACTAAATGGTAGTTAAGATTACTTCTGAAAAATAAGTTGCTACAGTGGAAAAGCAAAATAATTATTGCAAAAATTAAAGAGAAAAATAATCCCTTAATTTAAAAATCCACTATCAAGTTTACCCCTGAAGACCGTTAGGGTGAGGGAGGCAATTAATCTGGACAAATAGTCCGAAACGCACTCCTTAGCTTTTGCTCAAACACCTACTTCTTCAAAACCCAGTGAATGTTATACACTCACCATTTTACCAGCGTTTAGTATTACAAAATCAGTAATTAACATATATTCCGACAAAATCAACCTGTAAACCAAATGTATAATGTTCAAATGCTGTGGAAAAAACTTATCAGTTTGTGTGGTCAGCACGCTCGTAAACAGATCGTTAGTTTAGGGGATAAATTATTATAAAATAAAACTCACAAGACAATCACACTCTTACTCTATTACAGAATAAAGAATCTTAAGTACAAAATCCAGATAGACGAGTCCAGATGATAGAATGGTGATAGAGGCTGTCTCTGAGATGCGAGAAAATCTTCTCTCTCTCTCTCACCTATCTTCTACGACAGATTTTAAACAGTCAGACAGTCTACCACATATACATTAAATATATGTATACCAACAGATCTCTACCCACTCACGTGCACGCACATACAGTGACGACAGGTAGACACACAGACGTGGGGAAACAATAACAATGATATATATATATATATATATATATATATATATATATATATATATATATATGTATATATATATATATATATATATATATTAGAACGAGCTGACCAACGCACTGATTTAGTTCAAGAGAGATTTTTATTATTATCATCAAACAAAAATCTTCTCACGACACCAAAAAAAAATACATCAAAGAGAAACATATACAAATAGTCATAAAATTCAAGAAAATGCTATAAGGATGATAGCCCGTTAGGGTCTTACTCTAGGTTTAGCCCACAGCCCCGTTAAGAGAACAGATGATGGCCCAAAGAGTTATAGATACATAGGGTTGAGTCTAAGAGGTTTCTTTCTTTCTCGTAAATGTATGAACAGAGTTGGATAATCTGATTTAGCCTAAGAAAAAGAAACCCTAGCATTTGTAACAAATTCTGCAGATTAATAAAAAGTTAAGACAGCAAATGGGTGACAATAATACACCGGTAAAATAACACTCTGGCCTGTGTACTCTCATTCATTCAGCCATGGCCTTGCTCACACATATATACTCACAACTTTGCTCGCTGCCTCTGGGAACATAATAATTCTAGGACCTTCGCACAGACCCGAAAAATGCAGTCATCGACCAAGAAACCCCCAGTTCCAAAAGACGTACTGAACTCTCTGTCTCAGGGAACGATTCCTTGGGTATTCTAATTTTTTTCCGAATGTCTGATTAAGTCACATAAAATTTGTCCAGGCACGAAAGTTAGCAGAGCACAATGTCATTAGCTTTGGATTCTAGGATTTAAGGAATGTCAGATCGGTGTCTTCTTTCAGGCAGGTACTATATTTTGTCACCACAATACTAGTCACAATCTCTGTCGGAATATTAATGTTATTCTTGTAATATTCTCTCGCCGCCAGGCAGCATGTACATTTAAATTTGTGAAGCAATATGAACTGGCTCAAAAGCCCAATATATATTTCTAGTCTTTAGAAACCGTTAGTGGGATTGCTATTACTGTCTCTCTCTCTGATGGCATATGCACTGTCAGACCAGTGTTACTTGAAACAAAAAAAACCCACGTGGTTAAAGATAGGAACTGTCAATGCTTCACACAAATATGTCTCTTTACTAAACGCTGGCAAGTTGGGTACCACCGTTTCACTATATAAAATGGAAAGAACACATATCAAATAATTTACATATATGTACTCAATATAACTTACATTTTACACGACAAGCCTACAGCTTGACTTATATTTAAAACTTCCCGTGAAATAAGTTATATAAAAATCAATCATCAGGAATTAGGAATATCTTCGTATTCCGTCAATATTCATTGATGTCGCATCTAGCATTTATAAGTTAGTTATTAAAACAGTTTCGACTGAGTATTTAACAGTTAAATTAAACTCATTTCAGCTACTTGTTTAGTAAGCTAAAAATATAATTTATTTAGTATTTCCACTGCAACTCGTCGATTAAAGAAATAACAAACTATAAAAATATTCACTCTGCACACAGAACTAGTTTAAAATGAAATCGGCGATTTAACACTTAATCACTTCACAAAATACTAGAGATCTATTATATATAATATTTACCTCAAACACAGAATGTACTAAGAACTTAAACCACTTCGACCAAACTAAAGGCCATCTCTATTAACAGAAATTATTTAGAAATCGAACGAAGGTTGTTCTAGTCTAACTGCAAAGTTACTGAGTGAACTGAAATAGTTTCAAACGTGGGTTAATATTTTAAACCAGACAAAGGATGAACTATCTCCCCCGCGCCCCGATCTCTCCCCCTTCTCATTACAGCTACGTTTAACTTAGAGGCGTGTCGTAACTGCCACCAGTGCGATTACGCACCTGCGGTAACAAACTGACCGGGAAAAGCGCGTGTCAGTTGCAAATCTCAGACAACCGTCTGAAACTGCGACTATAAGGTGTAAATATTCGCTCCTACTTAAGCGTTCGGCCGATGCGACTCGTTGTTGACCGGTGAAAATGCAGACGGATGTCGGCTCTCTCCTAGCATTCTCACGCGTTTACGTCGAGAATCTAACTCAGGAGTGTCGTGTCATCTGAAGGTGCAGACCCAAGTCGGCTCGATGTCTGAGATGGACTGCAACTAAATCGCACTTCACGTCTGACTGACATATATGTAATAAAATTACGTATCCCAGTATGAGAAAAACACAAGGTAAAGTTTGAGGATACTGAAGAAAATATTATTCGCAAAACAAGTGATGCGAAGAATACAGGAAAAAACCAAGTAAGGAAAGATAATAAAATAAAGGATGCGGATGAGAGAATAGGAAGAAGATGTAGGCAATTTAATGATATAAAGACCTACGTGACATGTGTGTTCTATTGGAGTTAATAAATGGTCTTTCTTTATACAACGCCTTATTTATTGTGCTGTGAATGGAATGCACAACACTGACAACAAGGTACACACACACATACAACACTGGCGAGGAGGATAACGGACTGCTGTGGGAATATTTCGTCACGAAATCCTAATCTACGTAAGTGGTCATACATACAAGCTTCTAGTAATAAGAACTTTGTAGCACGGACATTTTCCAGGTTGCAGTATTTTATCCTTACGTTCACATTTTCCCCGCCAATTCAAGCTTCACGGTTTCAAAGTTAATACTGGTTCTCCATACTAAGCAATTTCACAGTATGGCAGAGCAAGCATCAGAAATGACCCTGTTGCTTAAAATGTTCATGGAACAAATGAAACAGCAAAATGAACAAATGAAACAGCAAAATGAACAAATGAAACAGCAAAGTGAAGACCAAAGAAAAATGTTAAATCTCCTGTTGCAGAAGCAAACCACTAGCAGCAGCTCAGATGGAGCATTGGCACCACATTCTACACCAATCAAAGAACACATTTCTGCATTCCCTGAATTTAAGCTAGAACAGGATAAATGGGACATTTATCTTAAGCGACTAAATCATCATTTTGATGCTCATCAGCAAACAGATGACCTGATAAAAAGGCACTATTTCCTTTCTTGGATTGGCTCATCTTTATATCAGCTAACGCAGAAGATATGTGGAACAGAAGATCTATCCAAATTTACATTCACAGAACTGACATCTAAGCTGACAACACACTTCCGACATTCAACACATCTGATCATTGCTCGTCATAAATTTTGGCAATCCAGGGAGAAACCAGATCAGTCATATGCACAGTGGATTGCTGAACTTCGTGGTCTATCGACTGACTGTAGGTTTGTATGCCCAAAGAATGGTTGTGGACAGTCACTAGTAGAAGAACATATTAGAGACATGGTTCTTCAATTCACGCCGCATGAATTTATAAGAAGATCTGCATTGTCAGAAGAAAATCCATCCCTTGAGAAGATAGCTCAGATAGCAGCATTATATGAAACAACTTTGGCTGCAAGTGAAACTTTAAGAGGGGATGAGAAACCTGTATCTTCAGACATTAATGTTATGAAACCTTTTTATAAACGAAAGCGTGCCACGTCATTGGATAGAAAAGCTACAGACAGAAGCAAGTCACAGAGCTTGAGATTAAACAAACTGAAGTCTTGTCCTTCATGTCATAGCAAACACGAACGATCAGATTGCAAGTACAGACAGTCTCGATGCAATCTTTGTGGAAAAATTGGACACATTTCATCCGTCTGTGCTTCAGTGAAAACTACAGGCACTACACATGTAAACAACTCACGTCGAAGTGCTAGTCTAGACAAGTTTACTAGTAGGTCAAGGAAGGGTCAGTCTAAAGATGTAAACACTGTCAGCATCGAAGAACAGAAGAATAAATATTACATCAATGTTCTTGTGAATAACCACCCAGTGAAATTTCTGCTTGACACAGGATGCACTTGTGGCATGGTAGGCTTGAAGGGTTATGAGCAGATAGGTATGCCGCGATTACAGCCCGTTAACTCACAAGTCAAGGGTTATGGCGCTGTGAACATACCACTGAAGGATTGGACAAACGTAGAGGTGAGATTAGGAGATAAAGTTCGAACACTTCGATTATTGGTGGCTGATACACAAGAAGGCATGAATCTGTTTGGTGCCCCAAGGTTCATGGCATTTGGTTTTAAAATCACAGAGGACAATAGTCTGCCACCTGAAATTGTCAATATGGTGGAACCTGTCCATTCATCAGAAGCATTATCTAAGGTGAACCATCTTTGTTCTAGATTTCCTAAGGTATTCTCAGATGGACTAGGCACATGCAGGACTTTTAAGGCACATTTACAGCTACGTCAAGGGGCAATCCTAAGGTTCCACAAGCCTAGACCAGTTCTTTTTGCTCAGAAGGATGCAGTAAAGAACGAAATACAAAGATTGGAGGAGCTTGATATCATTAAACCAATTCAGACAAGCAATTGGGCTGCACCGATAGTGGTAGTTCCAAAGTCTAACGGCACTGTTCGAATCTGTGGAGACTTTAAAGTTACTATCAATTCCCATCTTCAAGTTGAACAGTATCCTTTACCAAGACCAGAAGAGTTATTTCACAAACTTCAAAATGGAAAAAAGTTTTCCAAATTAGATCTGTCTGATGCTTACCTTCAAATTGAACTGGATGAAGAATCTAAGAATCTAGCTGTTATCAATACGCAGCATGGACTGTACCAGTACCAAAGACTCGCATTTGGCATCTCGAGCGCTCCTGCTATTTTTCAGCGCTTTATAGAACAGATAACCACAGATCTCAATGGTTGTGCAAACTATCTGGATGATATCATCATAACAGGAAGGTCAGATGATGAACATTTGCAAACACTTGAAGAACTTCTGACGCGGTTAGAACAGCATGCACTTCGTGTAATTCGTCCAAATGTGAATTCTTCAAACCTGAGGTTGAGTACCTAGGTAACATTATTTCTGATGAAGGAATACAACCATCAGACTCTGGCATCGAAGCTATCAAACAGCTACCCCGCCCAGTAAACTTAACACAACTCCAGTCCTTCTTGGGGAAAATAAATTATTATCATAAGTACATTGATAATTATTCAGAACTTTCTGCTTCACTAAATAAGTTAAGAAAGAAGGAAACGCCATTTTTCTGGTCCACAGATCAGGAAAGAGCTTTTCAAGCTCTTAAGAAAGCTATCATAACAGCAACTAGATTAGTACATTTTGATCCAAACCTGCCTATTATACTTGCTACAGACGCATCTTCATATGGAATAGGAGCAGTATTATCACATCGTTACCAAGATGGTTCTGAGAGACCAATAGCTTTTGCTTCCAAGACCATGAGCGAAGCAGAAAAAAACTATAGCCAAATTGAAAAGGAAGGCTTGTCAATAATTTTTGGAGTACGGAAATTTCACCAGTATCTCTATGGCCTGACAAAACCTTTTGAATTGCAGACAGACCACAAGCCTCTTTTGTCTTTTTTCTCGCCTGATCACAAATTGCCTGTTTTATCCATGCAGCGATTGCAGCGATGGGCCATTCTATTGATGTCATACAACTTTGTCATCAAACATAGGCCAACAACGAAACATGCTAATGCGGACGCACTGTCAAGATTACCTATGGGACCAGATCCTGCATTTGACAAATCTGAAGCATCATGCTATAATATCAGCATGAAAATGATGATGCCATAGCTGATATTCCGCTGGACTCTGCTTTGGTAGAATCTGAAACTGCTAAAGATAAGATTCTTCATAAAGTCAAACATTTTGTGCTCAGTGGGTGGCCAGAATCACTGTCACGAAATAACAGCGACATACAACCTTATTTTGATGGGCGCCTTAATTTATCAATTCACAAAGGCATTCTGCTATGGCAGGCTGAGTCTAACCGAGTGATTGTACCCACTTCTCTTCGTGAAAAAGTCCTTCATTTACTGCATCAAGGACACTTCGGCATAATCCGAATGAAACAATTGGCTCGACGGCATTGTTGGTGGCCCACCATTAACAAGGACATACTATCGTTATCAGTAAACTGTAATGCATGCAGAGCAAACCAGAGTAATCCGCATCAACATTATCAGTCATGGCCAATAGCTGAACGTCCGTGGGAGAGAATCCACATCGATTTCGCAGGTCCTTTTATGGATGAACAATGGCTGGTAGTTGTCGATGCATATTCTAAATATCCATATATTGTTGCGATGAATTCCTTGACAACTGAGACAACAATAAAAGCTCTAACTAAGATCTTCCTTCACGAAGGTTTTCCTGGCACAATTGTTTCAGATAATGGAACACAGTTTACTTCGGTCAAGTTTCAACAGTTCTGTTCACTACATGGAATTGAGCATCTCATGACGGCTCCATTTCATCCAGCTTCAAATGGAGAGGAAGAACGCTTTGTCCGCACCTTCAAAACCTCAATGGCAAAGATTTGCTGGGGAGGGAAGACACGACATCGAGCTCTGGATGAACTACTGTTCGCTTACAGGACAACACCAAATTCTGTGACTGGCAAGTCCCCTGCCGAGGTGTTACATGGCCGTCAGCCAAGAACACAATTGTCATTGCTAATGCCTCAGCAAGAACGAAGAAGTGAAACAGCTGAAGTTAAAGAATCAAGATTCAGAATTGGAGACCCTGTGTGGGTAAGGAACTATTCCTCAAAAGGTGATCCTTGGGTGCATGGTCACATTATAAGAACTATCGGTCGTATGATATATACAGTTCATCTAAGTAACAACATGAATGTACGGAAGCATCAGAATCAGTTGAGACCGGGAAGTCTCATGAAGATCAGACCACCCTCCGACGATAGCTATGATGATTTTTTACTCAAAAAAGCCATCATGGATCAAGTTACCAAGGCAGCACCTGATCTACAGCTTGACGCCCCAGAGCCTGTTATAGAAGATAGAAGTGTGGTGGATGCTGCAGTGCCTCCACGAAGATCTCAAAGACAACGAAAACCAGTTGTCATATTCGATCCGAGCTCTTAATTGCTGGGGAGGAATTGTTAAAGTTTAGAACGGAACGCCAGCTTCGTTCCTGCTATATCGGCTTTGTGCGGTAATGTGCGATGACCGCACGAACCGGATGTTGTCGACATGACCTGTTAACAGCCAGACCTTCTTTCACCGTTGGTGCTGGGGACAGTTCAGCTGGGAACAGACGTTCCTTATCATGTTTGTAATCGTGTACATGTTCGTCTAGTTGTCAACATGTGTGTTCTATTGGAGTTAATAAATGGTCGTTCTTAATACAACGCCTTATTTATTGTGCTGTGAATGGAATGCACAACACAGACAACAAATTACACACACACATACAACAACCTCTCTGTTGGACAAGTCAGAATATATAAACACACAGACAGTTTTCAATTCTCGCCAAGTAGTGTATTTCTGACGTAACATAAACTAGTGGTTTATTTGAATGAAAAAATGATAGAAAAGGAGGGGGAAAGATGGCCGACTTTTGGAAAAGTTAAAATTGACGATTAACAGTGACAAAACTGAAAATCTAAACGACAAATAATATAGCCATAAAAATCATATATAAAGATAGCTTAGGGTCCCCTGAGCAATAATATGTTTTAATATATATGGTAGTCTAATTATTAGCCAAGATATTGAAATAATACTATATGTCTACGAACACTAAGACGGACAGACTGGTGGTCTTGCTCATTTATCCATAACGTTAGTGGGGGACGCCAGTTTAAAAAGAGACATTAGATTGATTCAAATCCGATTGGATGGTAGAAGAGTATAGGAAGGAGGGTATTGGTTAGGCAAAAAAGCTAAAAATATTTTGAAGACTCACTCCTAGAAGTTTGGAGTTTTTTTTTTTAAATTTGAATTGAAAAGCTAGACCCTCGCTGATTGGGCCGGTCTGATAATATTGGCAAAAGCTTCCAAAGGCTTGTCGCCAGTTGATACAGAAGTTTTTGAGAGCAAGCTGCGTTGAGAACAGCAGTGCCTAGAGTGAAATAATAAACCTTGGCAGTCTGGACTGGGGCAAAGCTGAACTTACATATTAATGCTAATGCCAGTCAACGTATGTTTGTGATATTTCTTTGAATTGTGTTAAGAATGAATTTATTAATCTTATTATTACAACCAAATTTGGTGTATGAGATACTGCTTGTTTGGGAAGGCTTTACGACTAAGTGCAGCGGTCCCCAGCAGACTTATGCAGGGCCTGTGGTGTTGCACCCAAGCAGTAAACATTGACATGAGTTGTATAAATTAAAATGATTTCCACAGTTACCAGTGGGAAGGCTAAACCACATTATTCTATGGGAGAGAATCATTGTTGCAGTGTCAGAGGCGTTGTAGCCATTAGGGAAAAGAACAGGAGCACTGGTATGAGTTGTTATCTCAGAGGAAAATGGTTGAAATGGGTTGGTCAGAGAGATCTGACCCTTTTCTTTTATTGAATTATGCCATGTATTACTTGTGGAATGTTATTGTAGACATGTTATAAAGAATCATAACCTTGTTTCAGGATTTTTTGTTCTGGGGCTGCGGTAGTACCAGGACCCTGGTGATTTTACTAGAGAGAGAGAGAGAAGTGAAACTTTACTGGACCAAACGGTCTACTATACTATCCTACACCAGGGACTGTGTCAGTCTGGTATTTCGAGTGAACTAAAGGAAATTGTCAGCATCATATCTACTATCAACCTAAAGATAAGTGCCTATGTGTCGGCACTACAACGGTCATCCACTGACTTTATTAACAGAGACATAAAATCTTTGATTATTCAATAACTTTTCCACAAGATACTAATATAAAGAAGGGGAATGATGACAACACCCCACCCCACCATTAGTTACCAGTGTCACCCAGTGTAGAGAAATACCTAAATATAAATTGATTATAATAGTCCTTTGTATGGACAGAAGATCCATTGTGTTATTAATATTTATGTAAATTTCATTTTGTTGGTCCTGACTCAGAAAATTCTGAATCAGGGCAAATAAATTGTAATCTAGCATATTACATAATTTTCAGCCACAGACTTCCATAAGTTGTATAATAGAGTGTTGGTTTGTTTGTGGTTGTGGTATTGACCCTGTCCTATATATATATATATATATATATATATATATATATATATATATATATATATATATATATATATATATATATATATATATATATATATATATATATCCTCTAAGCTCGTATCAAACTGCGAGAGGTCACACAATCAACATACTTGTAAACGCCATTCACAAAGCGTACACGAAGGCGTGCTGACAATCTCCCTTTTTAATAATAACAATGAAACACGTAGGAATTCAATAATAATAGCAATACATTGTCAGCAATAACCATATGACTGGATCAACAAGTCCTACTACCCTTGGAATATACAACAAGGCTGTACAAAAGCCAGCAACCATAAAGAAAGCACGATTAATATGCAATGCGGCTTCTAAAGCCGGCCAACTGACATCTTTCTCTGTCAGGCTTCCTGTTCACTCCATTCCATTGCACCCCTTTGCACCATTTTCTTTTAAAGCTGATGTGCGCACCAAAATATATGTTTATTCCACCAAAGTCCATGTGTGCAACAAAAGATATTATGTGACATCTACCCCCTTCCCCAGAAAAGAAAACGGAGTTTTCTTCTCTCTGAGAGTAGTAGATTGCACACCAAACAACAAAATACATGACAAAAATATAAAAAATTGACACTGGTGTACGTATACATCGTGCCTACGAACACATATAACTCATGTCCCAAAAATTACAATCTAGACAGAGCATCTGCCACGACATTAAGTCTACCCTCTAATGGGATAATTGTGAACTGGAACTGTTGTAGCAACAAGGCCCAACGAGTCAACCGTGAGCTTGTCGACTTCGAAAATTTCAAAAACAGTAGAGGTCGATGATCTGTCTGAAGTATAAACTGGGACCCTATCAAGTAACGGGACAGTTTTGACACTGCCCATACTATAGCCAGGCATTCTCTTTCGACTGTTGAGTACCTGGTCTCTGCCGGTAACAGTTTCCGACTAACATACATCACAGGATGTAGTGTACCCTCGTGGTCTTGCATAAGACATGCGCCAATTCTCACAGATGACGCGTCGGTCCGCAGTATAAAGGGTTTGCTCAAATCAGGCAAAAGAAGGATTGGTCGTCTGGAAAATAACTCCTTGATTTTTGATAATGCTTTCTCGCATTCTGCTGACCATACAACCCTGTTAGGCATCCCTTTACTAGTAAGAGAGGTTAAAGCATCAGAAATTGTAGAAAATTGAGGGATGAATTTGCGATAAAAATTGACAAGTCCCATCAGGCTTCTGACCTGCTTCTTAGTCCTGGGTGCCTGTAGTTCTAAAATTTTTGTAACCGTGCCAATCTCTGGTTTTAATAGATTATTACCTACGATAAACCCCAAAAAACTCAACTCACTAAAACCGATACAAATCTTACTAGGGCGTACCGTTAAACCATGCTTACGTAAACAACGCAACAGGGAAGACAACCCCGACATATGTTGTTCCCATGTTTCATGGAACAGGCAGATGTCATCGATGTACGTAATCACATCCGTACGATGACCTAGTAACTTTCTCATCATTCTGACGAAAGTTGCGGGCGCATTAACTAGCCCGAAACACATAAAATTAAACTGAAATAAACCCTTTGGGGTGGAAAATGCCGTCAATGGTTTAGCCGACTCGACAAGATGAACCTGCCAGTATCCCCGAGATAAATCCAGTTTACTAAAAAACCTGGCATGGGAAAGTTGAGTAAGGAGGTCCTCCTGGTTCGGTATTGGCTCAGCGTCAATCACAGTGACACTATTTAATTTACGGAAGTCGATGCAGACACGCAAGGACCCATTTTTCTTCCGAACTACAACCATAGGGAAGGAGTAAGCAAGCTCCGATGGAGAAATGATCCCCAACCGTAACATGTCATCTAGTTCTTTTTCAATCGCCGGCTTGAAATGTAATGGCTGCGGGTACGGCTTTACCCAGATCGGTTGGTCGTCCGTCAGGATGATATTGTGGCAGATCAAGTCGGTACGTCCTGGCAAATCAGTGAGAATATCCTTAAACTCTCCAATGACCGATCGTGCCTCCGATTTCTGTGTTATCGTTAGGTCGTTACATAACTCCACATTCTCCCAAGACTCAGAAGGAGCAAGGGGAACGAGAGACAGCTGGAGATTAATATCATCTCCCATGTCACCCAATTCATTAATGACCACAGAACAAGCCATCTTCGGGGTCTCCCCAGACAACCTAGTGTCCACCCCTTTTAGAGCCTCTTGCCGTTCCATATAAGGTTTTAACATATTAATGTGGAATACCTTCTCCTTGTTCCAAACCTGGATTAAATAATCCACATCCGTTACCCTTTTAAGCACTTTAAACGGTCCCTGTCATGTAATGCTCAAACGGTCTTCCTTTGATGGCAGAAGAAGCCATACCTCTTCACCGGGAACCAAGAACAGTAGTTTTGATCCGCGGTTAGCGTATTGTCGGTACCGCGCCCCGCCACGGATAAATTATCATGTGCCACGGCACACGCTTTGACAATACGGTCACGCAGGTTTATGACGTATTCGTAACTGGAGACGGAGGACCCATCAGAACGCCCACCAACCAGTATATCTTTCAGAATGTGCATTGGGCCCCTCGGATTCGCCCCGTATAATAGTTCAAATGGGGAGAACCCGGTGCTCTCCTGAGGTGCCTCTCTATAGGCAAATAATACTGCTGGAAGGAATTTATCCCATTCTTCGGGAAATTCAGCAGTGACCTTGGCCAACATATCCTTCAATGCGCCATTAAATCGTTCACAAACCCCGTTGGACTGGGGATGATAAGGGCTGGTGAACGATATGAAATCCCCAACAATTTAGTGATCTCGGCCATTTCCTTGGAAATGAATTGACGTCCCCTATCTGACAATATCACCTCGGGAAACCCAAACCTACTGAACAACATCTGCAACGCATCCGCCACAGCCTGAGAGGGGATAGTCCTCATTGGCACAGCCTCGGGCCATCTTGTGCACAGATCCACCATTGTCAGAATAAAACGAAAGCCTCTCTCTGATGCAACAGAAAGAGGACCAACGATATCGATTGCAACTTTCTGGAAGGGGCGAACCGACAAATCAACAACCTGTAACGGAGCCTTCGGTAATTTACCTTTATGTGTCACTGGCTGGCATACCCTGCAAGACCTGCAGTATACCTTAATGTCTTTGTTGTATGCCGGCCAATAGAATTGTGACAGAACTCTATGGCAAGTTCTTGCAACCCCCATATGTCCAGCGAACGGTGAATCATGTGCCACCTGCAACACCTTTGATCTAAAGGCAACAGGCACCACCACCTGGCGCTTGAATTCGAATTGGCTGGAAAAGCATCTGGTAAGAACATCATTTTTCAACTCAAACCAGTAACGTGCCGACTTCGTGCACTTTACATCACCATTTTGGGCCAAAGTGTAACATTTCTGCAATGTTCCATCAGCTCGCTGCTGCTGGACAAAGTCTGGTGCTGGTACATCGGGACCCGTGGAGGCAATACATGGGACCGCGTAAGATGTCGGTAGTTCCCGCTGTATCGCCAATGAATTGTCATCTGCTCTGGTCTGCGCCCTTGTGACCACCACATAGGCCACAACTGACCGTTCGTCCTGCCATTTTGTGATGTCGGCCTGAGTACAGTTACGAACACCAAGCACGTTCCGTATAATCAAATCGACCACTGGAGCCTCAAGAACACACGCCTGCACCCGACCAGAAATAAAAGGTGTATCCACTTCTATAATGGCTAGGGGGTAATATTCAACATTTCCCCCAAATGTCACGCATCCGACAGTCTTACCAATAAGGCACGATTTGTCAATACATGATCGGCGCACTCCTATCGTAGTGCATCCTGTGTCCCTCAACACAGACACCAACTGGTTCTGAACCATGCCCTGGTGTAACTCTAAGCTTCCGCTCCCATCAAGAGAAGAGAGGCAAGGCAGAGTATGACCACAAATTAGTAATGGTCTGCCATCAGGTTCAAACAAAGGCCTACATCCCTCGAAATCTTCGTTATTAAAGGTTTTCAGAACGCATGCAGCATTAGCCTTTTCTGAATTGTTTGGACAGACTCTTGCAGCATGTCCCCTTCCGTCACACGCGCCACATCGAAGCTGACCACCATCATCTTTTGTAGGACTACCCTTTGGTGAATTGGGATGTTCTTGCTCCCGTTTGTCATCCCTGTCATTCCTTTTACTCGGACCACTTCTTCAATACCAGCGATGATCGGGATCGCTAGTAGTGTCTATTCGGACCTGCCTCCGAGTAGACCTGTCATGTCTATCTCCCGTGTATCTAAACGGAGATCTATCCTGACGGTAGAACGATTGTTTTTTCGGAGATCTGTATCCCTTAAAATTATCATAGTTCCCATGAGATCCATGCCCACTAGAGTATTGCCGATCAAACCTTCTCCTGGCAAACCTGTCCGCACTCTTGGACCGATGTTGCCGGAAAGGTTTCCCAATAACCTTGCCAACACATGTAGCGAAAGGCTCACGGACAAATGACTTGGGAATTGTCCTACCAGGGTAAGCGGTAACGTACTGCCGCTCCAACTCTGACATAGCAGTAATGTCTCTGGGTTTGCGTTCTTGAAAAAATGCAACCATGTCAGAACAACATGAGGACAACACCTTGTCCCGCAGCATGAGATCAAAGAGTCCATCAAAATCCCTAGTTATTCCCTCCAGCTCTGTCCATCTATTAAGGAGAAGTTTAATTTTGGTGACAAAAGAGCCGAAATCTTGGTCGACACTTGGCATCGCATCTCTGAAACGAGAGCGATACCCTTCAGCTGTCAGCTTAAATTCTCTCAGCAATGTTGCCTTTACGGTATCATAATTAGTTCTGTCAGCCACAGGCAAACTATATACGGTGTTTAAAGCAGAGCCGGAAAGCAATGCAGATAAAAGTGAAGGCCATTCTTCCTTCCTTGCCCTCCAGGCAAGAGCCGCTAATTCAAATCTCTCCAAAAAGAAGTCCATGCTATCTTTTTCCTCCCGAAAATTCGGTAATCGTAGCCTATAAGGGCGAGCTGGCTCCCTAGAAGTCGAACTAGGATTGCCAGAATCAAGCTCCAACTTTTTTATAGCAATTTCCTTGTCCGCCTCAATCTTCATTTTTTCTAATTCCATCCGTCTTAGATCTGCCTCAATTTTTTTATTTTCTGTATCTGCTTGAATCTGTCTCAGTTCCCTATCTGCTTCAATCTGTTTCAGTTCTTTATCTGCTTCAATCTGTTTCAGTTCTTTATCTGCTTCAATCTTCAATTTTTGTAATTGACGCTCCTCATAGCGTTCTCGTCTGTCATCTTCTTGTTTTTTCTGTAACTCATACTCTTTGTGTTCGGTCTTTGTCCATTCAAGCAGAGAACCCCCCGATTTTCCTGTCTTCTCTCCAATTTCAATAAAATCCTTAAGGCTAGACATAGTTATGGTCAAGGTGCAATACCAATGCGGTGTAAAACTACGAAATAAGTAAAATTATGAAGGTTACTGTGGCGTTAAAAGTTTATATTCTTCAGTTGATTGTTTGTGCTCGTTTTCACACTGTGTCTAGGTTTATATATCATAGGTCCACAAGATTCAGGACAGCCACAATAGTTCATTAACGATACTTTCTATGACTCGAAGATTCCACACAACGATCAATATAACAGCTGGATATTTTAGTAACATTCCATTTATTATTCACGTAGACAATACATCATTACACAGCATGCATAATTAGGTAGATTCAGCAACTTCTCTAGTCCGTAGGTCCATATAAACATTACTTCATTCCTATTCCTACCTTCCGTTGTATTTAATAAACATTAATATGTTTCAAGACACTTCTCTGTTAACATTTCCCATATTTCTACCATTGGGCAGAACAAACACACAAGCCGCCCATTCAGGGTCAACACACGCTCTGTTCATTTTTTTCTCCACACTGCTCACGTCATGTGCGCAATACACATATCGACAAATCACTATCGCGCAGCGCTCATCAGCACCAAAATCCTATTTATTTTCTGGCGTGTGGCGTGCAATAGCCAGCGCCACATTACCCCCCCCCCCCCCGAACAACTGAAAACTTAGTTTTCAGTCAGGCAATTATAATGTGAAGCGAGATTAATTCATTCATCTTATCCCTAATGCCTTATGATTACCTATCATTTATTAAATGATATCTATCTAGATTTTAAAGAAAAAAAAAATAATGTCAGTAATAACAATATGAATAAATAAGTAATTATTGTCTCATAAGTGTGATCATCACAGTTAAACAATCTGGTCTGTGTTTGCATAGTGATCCAACTGTCCATATTAACCACCGTGGTTATGTGAACTACACTTCCTACAGTACCTCTTGTGACGAAACACTATGCACTATCTTTATTGGTCCACTTTAAATATAAACCAATGTGAGTCCATACATTATCCTAGATAAAGCATTGGCATTGTCCTTCCCGCTATCGGGAGAACGTCTCCTTGAATTTGTAAAAACCATTGCATAAGACGTGCATTGGTCGTAAAAGTCTGTAGATATGTGAGTAATTGTTGGTCCGTATGTAAAGTGTAATAAGTACATACCCGGAATTTCTGTCAACTATTTAAAGTCCATATCACAGTTAGACAACTCTCTTCTCAACCAAAGACTACCTGGACTCAGCATCAGATAATGCTCTGTTCGGTAACAAATAGGATGGTACTCGCCATCAAAGTTCAAGTGTCCACCACATCATTTATTGATGCTACCTGTTACAACGAGAAAAGGTCGTCGTAAGTCTGGTTGTCGCCCATTGGACTTGTAATCAAAACATGAAGATTGTGATATTATGTTATGTAAAGCATGATCACTCTATTCGTTCTATTCTGTTTTGTCAGACATACCTTAGAGCGTATAGGATACAAGTCAAAGAAGAAACTATACACCTAGGATAGAAGGTACAAGCCACAGCAAGCTTCAAACTTGCCTATCAGTACTTACTACTGCAATTGTAATAGACATATACACCTCTGCCAAAAACTACAGAGTGTAAAAGGAATAATAAAAGTTCCACAGACCACACCAATCCGAAGGTCGAAATGAAAAGAATGGATAAGAAAGTACCAACTTACCGAAAAAAATGACTCAATCAGAATATATAGATGAATAAGTGAAGTCACCTTCCGGAAGAATGAAACCAGACGCGTGGTGCTAAATCGTGCACCCATCTGACATCTAGGCAGTAATACAAACACGAAGATCCATTTGGAAGACCCATAGCTTCGTGCGCATCGATATTAAGACAAAAGAAAACAAATGCGCCTAGAATTATGCACAGGAAAATGATGCATATACAGAACATCAGCCGTGTGCAGGAAATATGCACGTACGCATCAGATTGTGCGATGTGGTAAATATCGCATCTGCCTGGTGCGGGTTTGTGTAGTCTTTCACCACAAGACCAACTTCGGCAAGAGCGAAGTGGGAAACAAAGGTTGTTCCTGGTTATACTGGACTGAATAGAATTGTTCTCAGTCAATTCATTATGTGTTGTGTTGGACTCATGTGCATGCTGATCTTCAAAATCATGAATATTATCAGAGCATGCAGTCTTTGGGCATGTTGTACCCAATGTAACACTAGGTTTAGCCTGCATTACCTCATTAAAAGAAGAATTAACCTTATTATTGTTATTCCAATGTGTGTCATCCTCATCACATCTCTCTATCTTTTTATGGCATACGTTATAATGATCAGGTTGATCAAATAACTCTTTCTTTTCAATAGATATATAATGATCTGACAAATCAATGTCACTGGCATGTCGTCTCCATGAACCATCAGAAAAACCATGCTTACGATATGAAGCACTGGATGGATGGAAATTATATTTCCCTCGAAAAGAGACTTTCCTTTTGTTATCTTGTATATAGTTATTGACATACTTTCTAGCATTCGCTAATGGCAATAAATGTCCCCCAGAAGAATCTTTTTGGTGAGAATTAGATATATTTTTGTCAATGTACTGACAAGTTGCACTGAATTGTGTGTGCATAGAAGAAGTTAGTTTACTTGTTTCTGCAGCTTGTTGTGTTCTAGCGTTAGCCAAAGATGGGTGATCTCTCTCCCACTTAAGGATATCATGTTTAGAACATTCCTTAACACCATTTATGTTACCAATAATCAAATCACAACAGGGTCGATCGAGACCACACACTCTAACACTTCCTGAAAAGAAAGGAGTGTCTATTTTCACATCTGCCAGCGGATAACATTCAATGGTTCCACCGAAAGTTACGCACTTCACTGAAGTACCCGTGAAACAATGAGGAGGAATTAGTGCCTTCCTTAGGCCAATGGTGGTGCAACCGCTGTCACGTAAAATAGAAACAGGTGTGTCAAAAACAAAACCTCTATGGATCACGAGTGAGCCAACCCCATCATTTAAAGACAAAACTGGCAGAGCATGTCCACATCTCAGACGTGGAATAGATCCAGGTTGAAATAGAGTCATACATTCTTTGCAATTACCACTATTTTCCAGATCAAAACTACATGCATTGGCATGAGTATTATTCTCATTATTGGAAATATTATCATTACCAACGTCAAGCTGACAAGCGTGAGCTTGTGATCTTCCTCTACTTTGACTCCTAGAAAAATGTGTTCCTCTCCGATCCACTGGACAGTCAGACCGATAGTACTCCTTTTGTCCGTGCGAGAAGAATCATCACGAGATGGTGGTGAGACATGATGTTTGTTATTGTAATTACTGTTATTGTAATCATAACGTGAGGGTGCCGAAAAATGATGTTTGTGAGTGTAATTATTATTGGAGTATTGATTATTTCTTTGCCATGACTTTTTATTATTATGGTTAAAGTTGCGTCTCTCTATACCCCGTGAGGGCGAATGACTATGAGGGAAATTATATCTACCTCTATAGGAATTTTGATAGTCTTCCCTATACCGTCGGTCCATGCTGCGAGTGCATGATCTATCATGAGTGACCACACAAGCTGGCAAAGTTTCTAGGACCTTCGTCTTACCTAAAGGCAAGTTTGGGTGTGCGACCGAAAATTGTTGAGCTAATTTTTCCATTTCTCCTATATTTGTGGGCTTCCTTTCTTGAAGGAATGAGAAAATTTCAGTATTTACCGAAGATAAAATTTTGTCTCTTAAGAAGAGATCATAAAGACCTTCGAAAGATTTAGTAATATTAGACAGTTCAATCCATCTGTTTAGACACATCTTCACTGAAGACACAAAGTCTTCGACATCCTTACCTTCCACAGGACCCATCGATTTAAATTTTAAACGATATCCTTCCTCATCTAAACAATATTTGCGAAGAAATACTGATTTTATGGATTCATAGTCGTTCCTTTTATCATCGGCAATGTTAAAAAAAGTTTGTAAACTTTCACCAGTAAGTAACCCGACAAAATGTTCAGGCCATGAGGCCTTAGGTAAATTTAAAGCCGTAACTCTTGATTCAAATCTCAAAAGAAAGAATCCTATATCGTCATGTAATGAAGAAAAATTTGGTAATTTTAAATTAATGATCTTAGACGATCCTGTACCAGACGATTCTCTAGAAGAAGAAGATTGTAAACGCAATTTTTCTAACTCAAAAGTTTTTTCGCTTTCAAATTTCGCTTGTTCTGCAGCAATTTCTGCTAAACGAATTCTTTCCCTTCTCTCATGTTCCCTCTCTTCTTTCTCTCTTTCTTCTCTTTTTTCTTCTCTCTCTCTTTCTTTCTCTTCTTTGTATTCCGCTATTTCTTTATTTACATAGGCTATAAGATCATCACCCGAGAAATTCAAGTCCTTCATATTCTGTATAAATCCCGCCTTAACCTTTACAAAGTCAGCCATAATATACTTAAAGAGTAATGGGATATAGATGCAAAATGAATATCTATCCCAATTGTAGTTAAATGACTGTACTTAGTCGTAAGGTAATTCAAACCTTTTCAAAACCAACTGTATATACAGTACTTCTTCGTTATGTGTGATATACTTGTCTCTGAAGTATATGATACTTATCAACTAATCTCACAGTGTATCCGTAATCATCGTATATATTAACATATCAGCAATTAACAATATACTATAATCCAGTACTAAATATCGCCTTTACTACCTATTTAAAAGCATGCCATACTATCATATTAGACAAAAGACTAAAAGACAACGCTGGAAACAAATCAGGAAAAAGACAACAATGTAAAAAGTCATAAAATCTTACCATATAATAAAACAGTTGTTTCCACCGTCAATGAACAGTACAGGACGAGATACAATCACATAGAACTGCTGTACATATTAAAAAGAAAGTCAGAGAAGAACTACAGGTACGAACATAATCATACTGAACTAAATAAGAATTCCACGACAATATGTTACTCGACAGCACAGCTAAACAAATAAGAAAATATTAATCTCAGTCAGAGCGGAAATACGACAGCACTAAATGCTGAATCCCTGAAAGAGATCAATACAATCAAAATCTATAGAACGACGACAACTAAATTCACCCAAAGATATAATTGAGTGTCGACCACAAGAAAACATAAAACATAAAAGATACGCAAAAATAAGATGTGCCTGACATTTTTAGGACCGGAGACCATGACCCTACCAACATATATTCACTTATATGATTAAAATCCACGACCGCCAATCCTCGTTGTAGACAAGACGCATCAACCTCGCAAAGTAGCCTTGAATCAATGCAATAAACACGGGTCAAGGAAAGAATGTAAAGTCTGGGTTGCACAACGCGTATAAGTGTCCTGTACAAGACGTTCCCTGTTCCTACTTAGGAAATCCAAGTGGTCAGCAAATCTGTTTGGTGACGTACGTAAAAGATAAAATCATCCTTCCTGACCATTGCAGACAAACGAAATGATTTCTCGGACATCAGGGTTGAAAGATTTGTCAGACTTGAAAGACCCAAAAGACTGGTTCTGGATACCGTCATGATTCTCACGATTCATATTATTGGTATAATAAATGTCCACTGGTAAGTTTATTTTAGGATTTACAAGTCCGTTCAGGTGACCTTGATGTAATGGTTCACTACACCGATTCAACGTGAAATGGCCTCGAGGTGACAATATTCTTCATAGTAACCTGTGACCGCAGTATATTGTGTCGAAATTTCATATCTGTTCGTAGGCAGTCAAATGTCTGTTCAGCGACTTTAATAGAATATATGTTGTTTGGTATTAATGTCTTCCCAACAGTCCAAGGTCTTGGCATGACCACGTACGAAAAATTGCAATTTCTATTGATTCCACAAATTCGTGTGCTTGATATCTTGCGTACTTTCCACAGTACAGCATTGTACAAATTCCAAACAATTAATTCCTCTCCAACGGAACGAGCCTCCCTTATCTGTGGCGTTAAAAGTTTATATTCTTCAGTTGATTGTTTGTGCTCGTTTTCACACTGTGTCTAGGTTTATATATCATAGGTCCACAAGATTCAGGACAGCCACAATAGTTCATTAACGATACTTTCTATGACTCGAAGATTCCACACAACGATCAATATAACAGCTGGATATTTTAGTAACATTCCATTTATTATTCACGTAGACAATACATCATTACACAGCATGCATAATTAGGTAGATTCAGCAACTTCTCTAGTCCGTAGGTCCATATAAACATTACTTCATTCCTATTCCTACCTTCCGTTGTATTTAATAAACATTAATATGTTTCAAGACACTTCTCTGTTAACATTTCCCATATTTCTACCATTGGGCAGAACACACACACAAGCCGCCCATTCAGGGTCAACACACGCTCTGTTCATTTTTTTCTCCACACTGCTCACGTCATGTGCGCAATACACATATCGACAAATCACTATCGCGCAGCGCTCATCAGCACCAAAATCCTATTTATTTTCTGGCGTGTGGCGTGCAATAGCCAGCGCCACAGTTACCAATTCCTCAAATTGTACCCATACCCCTACAAAAATAATAATAAATATATTGTTGCACACGCGCACTATATACTTTGCAGACGATGGGTACGACGTACCTACAGTCACGAATACACCTGATTAAAAAAACAAGCAGGTGAAAATACAGTATGACAAGACAGTTCCAAATAAGGGATCCGATGAAACGAATCCTTGCTTGTCTATACCCAATCAATGTCACGATACAATGACATAAATCTCAAGCTCACACAGTGGTAGCTTTAGACAAGGACATCCGCATAATGGCTAAAAAAATGATGTCTGTACCCCGTCTCTTATTTCACCAATGCGTGATTTTACAAATACATATCATGTAAGAAAGGAAATCAAAAATCCATATACTATGAACAGTACATATAATGATGAGACACGAACTCACTTGACAAACAAACACCAACAGTACGATAAGAAAGTGATGACAGATATATGAGATAGAAACACATAAGTATATACAAACCGTACTGTTAACAAACGAGAACAAGGAGATTGTCAATATAACTTATGTACAAGATAGCAAGAAGAAAACAGGAGAATACGACAGCAAAACATGACGAAAAAGAATACTTGCAAAATATGACACTATGCATACAAACAAGACAATCACCGCTAAGACACTGAAAATGTGCGCGGTCAGTTATGCAGTACAGTCAATGGGGTCAACTCTCTGTGCCCATAACCCACTGCAAAACTGACAGTGTTACTGCCTAAAGAAATCAGTTCAACATAATCCCTTTCCCATAAGGAAAAAAAAACTGTTAAACACGCCACCAATACCACACTTAAAACCAATGCATTACAATAATAAGACAACAAAGACGGCACGAAAACCAGTAGTGGACGGTGAAGCGACGAGGTCTGTAGCAAGGCAATATCAAAAGGCAGAAAGAAGTCACACAAATAATTAAAATATGTAAAACAAATGAAACTGCAAATGAAAGTATCAGAAACAATGAAAAGAACAGATAATAAAATAGTAACAGAAAAGCATCATTGCAACTACCAGCATATGGAGAAACGAGATAAACGAAAAAAATTCAAATGGATGAGCAGAGTAGACCAGTAATTAAAAACATGACGATACGGGAAACACATAAAATAAAGTGACGTCAAAAAAGAAAGTAGAACAGCAAGAGAAAAGAAAACAAGAAATAGAACTAAATTTATGACTGTCTTTCTGTAAACTGAATCCTCAAATTTCCAATCCCAGCTCCTCGATCGAATGATGATAATGAATCACGAGACAAAAGCACGAATAGTACCAACAAATGTTATTGCCACAATCAGTTACGCTTAGTGCACTCTGCACTGTCCGGTTGCGGCAAAATGTTCTGAACTAATTCAAAACCAAGATCCACAATCGGCGTCAGTTATTCTCGTAGCTGAAGCCTTGAAGCCACCAATGGATGTAGTAATAAGAAAATACATCAATGTTCAGTATTTCCCATTCCGTTCCGCTCTCAAAAATCCACACCAATGTAACTGGCCTTCTTATGTCTGTGTCCAAGAAAGGCTATACCAGCATAATAAATGATAACTGGTAAACTCAGCGACGTCCAGAAATTATCATTCGTTATCGAACCATAGCTGCAGTAAGAAACGACATAAAGTCCATCAGCAAGACATCACGTCTTTTATCAGCTGCGTAACATAGACCATTGCATCAGAAAAGTGTCATGGTCGTATCCGCCATTCACGTACAATTAATCAGCACGACTACAATGTTCCGTCTCATCCAACGCTATATATAAGCATCAGCATTCACGGATAATGCTGCTCAGCAAATCACATATAGTTCCTCATCACGAACAGTTTCTCAGCACGACAATGATAGTCGGTAGTATTCACAAACGAGTTAAATTTTCATGCGGACAAAAGGTCACTGCAGCAGCGTCGCGCAATAAGCATGCACAGGAAAGGCAACGTATTCACGGTAGAGGCGAGCTGTAAGATGTGTACTGGCAGGTACACACGTGTAGTATCCACATAATTTGTTGTACTACAAATCCCAATGTAGGCGACGTCTTCGTGCTCTCAGCAGGTAGGCCACCACTGGGCAACCGATAATCAAAAAAATCAGCAGGCAACTGCAACGACCGACAACCTTAAAACATCTTCGCCTACGCCTGGAAGGAACTAAAACCTCCTATTTTCCACCACAATTACGACAGACCCACAATTAGCTCTCCACATCACTGACAATGGAACTAATCCAACAATAAGACGGCGTCGTCGTCGCCCCAGCCAGACAGGAACTCATTAAACCTTAGCTTCATAGTCTTCACAATGCGCAATGAGTCAATCCACGAACTCGTAGCTTGTTTTCACCGACAACAAACTCATTGCAAAATGTCCTCATCAGAAAAAAACAATCGCACATATAATGGGATGCAACCCAATCGTCAACAAAAGCCTCGACAACTGTAAACTTGCTATGAGAGAGCCCGTAATAAGATCAATACTACAAATATCCAGATACCACCAGTCACTAACAAAGTGGAACGCTAAAATACACTTGTATAGAGGACCACAGCCCCCAAAAATATGTCACAATATAATATCTACACCTTCATGACATTGTCCTCTAAACTCGTATCAAACTGCGAGATGTCACACAATCAACATACTTGTAAACGCCATTCACAAAGCGTACACGAAGGCGTGCTGACAATCTCCCTTTTTAATAATAACAATGAAACACGTAGGAATTCAATAATAATAGCAATACATTGTCAGCAATAACCATATGACTGGATCAACAAGTCCTACTACCCTTGGAATATACAACAAGGCTGTACAAAAGCCAGCAACCATAAAGAGAGCACGATTAATATGCAATGCGGCTTCTAAAGCCGGCCAACTGACATCTTTCTCTGTCAGGCTTCCTGTTCACTCCATTCCATTGCACCCCTTTGCACCATTTTCTTTTAAAGCTGATGTGCGCACCAAAATATATGTTTATTCCACCAAAGTCCATGTGCGCAACAAAAGATATTATGTGACTATATATATATATATATATATATATATATATATATATATATATATATATATATATATATATATATATATATATATATATATATATATATATATATATATATATATATATATGTGTGTGTGTGTGTGTGTGTGTGTGTGTTAAAATTTAAATGTATTTGTAGTAATACTTACACTACATTACACACTTGCATAACCCTAGACATTATAAGTAGCTATCATACATACTAGTAAAGAATAGGTCTGATTGAGGTCATAAGGTAGTAGCAGAAAGGTACTCTGATAACTCAACCCAAAATTTGTTATAATCAGGGACCTTCACAGCTGACCTCATTCAGTACACTAGAAATAACATCTATTAACATCAAATCCACCACATATATTGGTAGGCTTGTCCGAGATTTGAACTTTTCATTAGGTAAACTCCCAACACCAGCTATATTGGGTAACTCGCTTCTGGAATTTTAAACTTTCCCTAATACATGTATAGAAATCCCATATAAATAAAAGTAAAAGTATTCTTTTGAGGAATTTAAATAGTGGATGAACTGTTGGTGCTTGTAGTTGTTGTTTAATTAGAGTTGATAAGTTACCTTAGTATATTGTTAATGTTGCTTGATAGAATATGGCTGACTTGGCAAAGTTCAGATCTGCTGCTGTGCAGACTGCCAGAGACATGAACATGGACGGTCAGGTCTTGATTGACTATGTCACCTCAGAATGTGATAAGTATATTGATAGAGAAGATAGGAAGTTAGCTGCAGAAAGGAAAATAGAGTTAGATAGACTAGCTGAAGATAAGAGATTACAAATTGAAGCAGATAAAGAAATTAAACGTTTAAAAATTGAGGCTAACAAGGAGGCTAGAGCCTTAGAGGCTGATAGAGAGGCTGAGATCAAGAGACTCCAATTTGAGGAGGAAAAATTGAGGCTGAAGAAAAACGACAGCAAAGGGAAGCAGAAGATAAAAGATTACAAAGGGAGCATGAGTTGCGACTAAGGGAGTTAGAGTTGCAAGGCAATGCTCATGAAAATGGTCACAGCCCCTCTACCTCTGATGCTACTGCTAGTCAGGGGGCCTCTAACTCAGCTATGGGGTTCCACTTAGATTATTTTGTTGAGAGAGACGATGATATTGAATCATATTTAAGTAGGTATGAGGTATTAGCTACAACTTAAAGGCTAGAAAAAGAAAGATGGAGCTTGAAGTTATCCCAAGGTCTTAGGGGAACAGCTTATGAAGTTTTCTCAAAAATGAGCAGGGATGACCAAGACAATTATGACATGTTAAAGCAGGCTCTTTTGTTAAGATATGAAAAGAATGGTGAATTTTACAGGAACAAGTTTAGAAATGTCAAGCTACTGTCGGGTGAGACCTATCACCAGTTCTCTGCACGTTTAGAGACGTACTTGGAGAAATGGACTGCTCTGGGGAAAACCCAAGATCTTAAAGAAATGATCCTTATTGAGCAATTGAGAGAGTCCATTGCTCCAGACTTGAGAAAGTTTCTCATGGAACAGAGTGCAGATAGGCTGGGTGAATTACTTAATGTCGCTGAGAGCTTTCAGGCAGCCCAGGCAGAGGTAGCTGGCGCCAAAAAGAAACATCTAGACAATTATAAGGCTCCACAAAACTCTAATAGATTTGACAACAAAGATCAAGGTAACAAGCGTAAGCAAAATTTTGATAGGCCACGCAATGATTTTAAAAATAAAAACCCACAATTCAATGACAGGAAGTATGAGGAAAGGAAACCTTTTCATCAAGGTAGATTATATTGTATATGGTGTAAGAGGGAAGGACATGACACCAAAGTTTGTACTAGGAAACCTGCGGGATTTGCTGCTATGAAGTTGGGGGAAAAGGAGGTAAAGGTAAAACCTACTGGACAGCAGGAACCTTATCACCCCCCCCCCCCCCCAGTGTGTGAGGATGTTGTATGTAATGGAGTCACCATTAGGTGCCTTTATGATACCGGTTTGGATTTTGATTCTGTTGTGAGTTCGCACTTGGTGAACCCAGATCAGTATAAAACAGAAACAGTGGAGATACAAGGGGCGACCAAGGACATACCACTTATGACACTTCCCATTGCCAGGATAACGGTGAAAACTCGCTATGTGGAAGGAGTAATCAGAGCAGCAGTGCTAGACGCCCCATCTACCCTCTGATATTGGGGTGCCGTTATGTCTTCTTGGGGGATCCCAAGAGACCTGTGGTCTTGGCAGCAGTCCAGACCCGTTCACAATCCATAAAGGAAGAAGATGAACCAATAAATACTCATCCAGAAGAGATGAGAAAGGCACACGCTGAAGATAGGTCACTGAAGCAGTGCTTTAAAAAATTGCGTACCTGCCATACACCTCCAAGCAAAGGAGAATTTTATATGAAGAATAAATTGTTATATAGGAAGGCCGGAACTGGTTCAAATGGTCACGGACAACTGGTACTTCCCACGATGTTTAGGGCGGACGTAATACGGAGTTTACATGTTGGAAAAGATGGGGACCACGAGAAAGTAGGTACCATCTGCCAAAAGGTTTCTCAAAATTATTACTGGCCAGATGTGAAGATAATTATTGAGAATTTTGTAGAAGCCTGCGGCATATTTCATGAAGGAACACCCACAAGTAGTGATAATAATAACCAGGACCTAGAAACGCCACGGGGCAAACTTAGGCCTGAAAATAAAAATAAATTTAATAATGTAGACAAAGTGGAATGGGAACCCCCTTTTCACACACAGTCTTCACTTGAATGTGTTAGAATGGCAACTCTGAGTCGAGTACAAAAAGTGGTTTTACCCCAGAATAAGCCGACAATCCCTCGGTCGGAATTATGTGAACTGGGGGAAGACAAAAGAGAGAGAAGATCTCTCACACTGAAATTAAAGTGGGATTAAATCCAAAGAAACGAATTGGTAGTAGACGATTTGTTAGTGATGATACAAGGAAGAAACGTCCTCACTACAAGGCTTCCAATGTAAGGGACATTACCGGTGCCATGAAAAATAAGTTCAGCAAAATATTAGTCCATTAGTACCTTGTTGAGGAAGTGGACCGATGAGAAGGCAGAAGAGACTGTTACCTCATCATATCAATATGTGAACGAACTGACCCCTCGTTTAAAAACTAGTTGGAAACTGGCACATGATAATTTGAGACAACCCAGGAAAAAACATGCTGCTTATTATAATAAAAAGGCGAAGGATAGGGAGCTTGCTGTAGGGGAGAATGTGCTTCTTCTATTACCCGGCAGAAGCAATAAACTTCAAATGGGATGGCAAGGTCCATTTACAGTTTTGGAAAAGGTATCCAAAACAAATTATAAGATAGACAAGAAGGGAAAGGAAAAAGTCTATCATGTGAACCTTCTGAAGAAATATCTGGACAAGCAAATCCAGGAAGGAACACACTTAATGGCATTGTCTATCGCAACCGAAATGAAAAATGACCCTCTCACCTCATTTGAATATCCACTGAAGCCCAGTGAAACGTTTGCACAGGTGAAGATCAGTAATCACCTGACAAAAGGACAGAGGGAGCGGATTCAAAAGGTCCTAGAGAAACATACAGACGTGTAAACGGATAAGCCGGGGCACACGAATTTGTTGGAATATGATATGAAACTACTAGACCCAACACCCATCTGTATGAGGCCCTATTCTATTCCTTTCGCTAAGGAAAAAGCTTTGAAAGAGGAGATAGATTATTCGTTACAAGAAGGGATTATTTCTCACAGTGAATCTCCTTACAGCTCTAGTGTGGTTTTGTTGCGAAAACCATCTGGGGAACATAGACTGTGCATAGATTACAGGAAACTGAATGCTGTCACAGAAGGTCAGGTGGATCCATTACCTGATATAAATCAACTATTTGCCAGGCTGAACAAGGCAAAATATTTTTCTAAGGTGGATCTTAGCAAAGGCTATTATCAAATTCCTGTAACGCCTGAGGTTCGACCTTACTTAGCATTTAGCACCTCGGAAGGCCATTATGAGTTCAACATGCTACCGTTTGGGTTGAAAAATGCCCCGAGTGTGTTTTCTAGGATGATGCGAAAATTGTTGGATCCCCTGAAAAATCCATGCATCTCGAATTTCATGGATGATATTCTCATCGCGACTGAAACATTTGAGGAACACGTTACCTGTTTGAATATGCTGTTTGATAGACTCAGAGAGGCTAACTTACTGCTAGACCAACAAAATGTTGTATTAGATGTAAAGAGTTGGAATTCTTGGGACATACCGTACATCAGGGTAGCTTGACCCCTGACCCCAAGAATCTGGAAAAATTGAAAAGAGCACCGAGGCCACAAACAAAAAAGATGTGCGATCTTGTGTGTCGTTGTGTGGTTTCTACCAAAAGTACATTAAACACTTTAACTCTATATGTGCTCCTCTGACGGATTTAACGCGTAAAGGACAACCTGATACAATTAATTGGTCAGCACAGTGTGAATTAGCATATCAAGAGTTAAAAGAAAAACCCACAAGCAGGCCGGTATTTAAATTGCCTGACTTGAATCAAGAATTTGTTGTGAGAAGTGACGCAAGCAATGTGGGCTTAGTTGCTACATTGTTGCAAAGGTTCTCCTCACAAGATGGGGAATTGTACCCATTCGCTTATGCAAGCCGCAAGTTGAACAAAGCGGAAAAAAATTATTCAACAAGTGAAAAGGAATGTTTAGCGTTAATATGGGCTATAAAAAAATTCCAGATCTATCTGTATGGTAGGACATTTGTGGTCATAACAGATCATCAACCGCTCGAATTCTTATCACAGGCCAAGCATGAAAATGTCAGTTTATTAAGATGGTCATTACTATTACTGCCCTATTCATTTATGATTGAATATATTCCCGGCTCTCAGAACGTGGGTGCCGATTTTTTTTAGCAGACATCCTTATGATGAAAATCAGAAAAACGCGTAGGACTTCATTTGCGCTAAGGTATCTCATAGATTATAACCTGCAATAAATGCATGTTTTAGGAAGGGAGGTGTGTAGCAAAATCTGTGAAATAATCGCTAAATTCAGTAAGATTTTAATCCTATGATAATAAATAAACCCTCACGTAAGTGTCTACCTAAAGTCGTCTCTACGCCAGTAAAGCGCTGCCTTTTGTGCAGAGGAAATGCTTATAAAACGATCCCGCCGTAAAATCTAACCCGCTTTCTTAGTTTCGGTTTTGAGACTTACAATTAACGATTTGCCAGAACTGTGACACCAACCTACCGTCTGAATTAACGTACGATTTTAACTTTAACGCTCAAATTAGTAGTAACTCGGACATTTTCAAGTAGCAAGAACGAAACGATAGTAATAATTAACGCCAATACTACCAACGCTTGGCAAAAACCCCTCTTCGCTCTGCACGCGGGGCTTATACTATAAGCTCTCTGTTGGACAAGTCAGAATATATAAAAAAACAGACAGTTTTCACTTCTCGCCGAGTAGTGTATTTCTGACGTAACACAAACTAGTGGTTTATTTGAATGAAAAAATGATAGAAAAGGAGGGGGAAAGATGGCCGACTTTTGGAAAAGTTAAAATTGACGATTAACAGTGACAAAACTGAAAATCTAAACGACAAATAATATAGCCATAAAAATCATATATAAAGATAGCTTAGGGTCCCCTGAGCAATAATATGTTTTAATATATATGGTAGTCTAATTATTAGCCAAGATATTGAAATAATACTATATGTCTACGAACACTAAGACGGACAGACTGGTGGTCTTGCTCATTTATCCATAACGTTAGTGGGGGACGCCAGTTTAAAAAGAGGCATTAGATTGATTCAAATCCGATTGGATGGTAGAAGAGTATAGGAAGGAGGGTATTGGTTAGGCAAAAAAGCTAAAAATATTTTGAAGACTCACTCCTAGATGTTTGGAGTTTTTTTTTTAAAATTTGAATTGAAAAGCTAGACCCTCGCTGATTGGGCCGGTCTGATAATATTGGCAAAAGTTTCCAAAGGCTTGTCGCCAGTTGATACAGAAGTTTTTGAGAGCAAGCTGCGTTGAGAACAGCAGTGCCTAGAGTGAAATAATAAACCTTGGCAGTCTGGACTGGGGCAAAGCTGAACTTACATATTAATGCTAATGCCAGTCAACGTATGTTTGTGATATTTCTTTGAATTGTGTTAAGAATGAATTTATTAATCTTATTATTACAACCAAATTTGGTGTATGAGATACTGCTTGTTTGGGAAGGCTTTACGACTAAGTGCAGCGGTCCCCAGCAGACTTATGCAGGGCCTGTGGTGCTGCACCCAAGCAGTAAACATTGACATGAGTTGTACAAATTAAAATGATTTCCACAGTTATCAGTGGGAAGGCTAACCCACATTATTCTATGGGAGACAATCATTGTTGCAGTGTCAGAGGCGTTGTAGCAATTAGGAAAAAGAACAGGAGCACTGGTATGAGTTGTTATCTCAGAGGAAAATGGTTGAAATGGGGTAGTCAGAGAGATCTGACCCTTTTCTTTTATTGAATTATGCCATGTATTACTTGTGGAATGTTATTGTAGACATGTTATAAAGAATCATAACTTTGTTTCAGGGTTTTTTTTGTTCTGGTGCTACGGTAGTACCAGGACCCTGGTGATTTTACTAGAGAGAGAGAGAGAGAGAGAAAGAGAGAGAGAGAGAGAAGTGAAACTTTACTGGACCAAGCGGTCTACTATACTATCCTACACCAGGGACTGTGTCAGTCTGGTCATTCGAGTGAACGAAAGGAAATTGTCAGCATCATATCTACTATCAACCTAAAGATAAGTGCCTATGTATATATATATATATATATATATATATATATATATATATATATATATATATATATATATATATATATATATATATATATATATATATATATACATATATGTATATATATGTATATGTTAAAATTTAAATGTATTTGTAGTAATACTTACACTACATTACACACTTGCATAACCCTAGACATTATAAGTAGCTATCATACATACTAGTCAAGAATAGGTCTGATTGAGGTCATAAGGTGGTAGCAGAAAGGTACTCCGATAACTCAACCCAAAATTTGTTATAATCAGGGACCTTCACAGCTGACCTCATTCAGTACACTAGAAATAACATCTATTAACATCAAATCCACCACAGTCAGGAGATCACGACCAGCCAAAATATTAGTAATAAGAATTCCATTATAGGACAGGTCAAAGTGATTAGGGGTATCTATTAAAATAAAAAAGTATAAAAGTTTATTATAATACTGAGAACCACAAGTCCGAGGACCCTTCCTCAGGTGTAAATGGTTAGGAGTATACGTTAATTAGTAACCTTAACTAAGTGAGCAACGACTGTATTAAACAGTTGCAGAACATACTACGGCCATTCTTTGCACCAAAAAGTCTGGATATATTATTAATCTATTTGGGGTAAGTTGTACATGTACACTTTATCATTTTATATTTCCATTTGATATACATGAATTACTAAGTAACGCACAGTTGCATATGAGGCTGACAACATCATCATATAACAGAACTTGCCTCATAAACCACAACTGTAAGAGCTGGTGACTGTTGCGTGCGGGTTTCCTCACAAGGAACCAATATCAGAGATAGCCCCAGGCTCTATAAGGAGCAGAGAGTGGATGATGATAACATCATGGTATATATTTTTTGTACGCCAACATATATATATATATATATATATATATATATATATATATATATATATATATATATATATATATATATATATATATATATATGAAATGATTCTTTTGACTTCTTCCGCTCTCCTAACACACTTCATCTGACTTGATGGGTTTAGATTTAATGCTCAGATGCATCGGGTAAAATTCTGAGGAAGATAGAATGGTGGAGGGAAGTGGAGGTCACCTGATGCTTACATCAGGAGACATGATACTCAAGAGAAGCATTTGTTTTCTCTCAGTTTGTGGTACCAGTGGCCAGAAGTCGACGCTCAGCACCTATTACAAACCTGTCTTGGAGACACTGAAAGAGGCAAACTGAGCAGCTATTTCGGCACCGCTAGGAATGTACTATCTCCAAAACACTCGAATGCTGAAGTCAAGATTTCACTAAGAACCACCATTCAGAGCATCTGCAAAGCTAAGTCTAAACGTATGGCCTCAGTGAAGACGCTACTCTTCTAAAATCGCCACCTTTCATTAATAACATCCAGTGATGACAAATTCTCTAACGGCCATAACTAAATTATTTAACTGTTTACTGATGTAAATAATTTCATTTTTTACCATTGTTTCAAATACATTTCTTAAATAAATCTCTTATTTATATCTTTATATATATTCAAAGCTGTTAAATTAATTTTTTGCTAAATCCACTTCTGCTTTGAGCTCACAAAATACGAGTCAAAACATATATTTCTCACAGAACGGGCGTGGGAATACAAAGCCATTCTAAAAACCCACGTGAGACTCCCATAAATAGAAGCACAACCTTTTTATTATGTATCAGCCAAGAGTAATCTTGAGCGAATGTTGCTATTTTTGAAAAAAAAGCTTATTCCTTTTACATGAATTTTGACCACTGCAGAGCAGGTGAGACAACACATTACAGACAACATCCTGACCCGAGGTGGGCACTTTCGGTTATCAATAGGGTATGTTGTATGAAATTCTATCCCATTTTGAACCATATACTGTTATGTCAGTTGTTTTTTTTAAGAGACAAGTACCCTTTATTCGTTTGTTAAGAACCACGTAACCACCACTGCAGACAAACCTCATGCAGTAAGTCGGTGAACATATATTTTATATGGTGATTTCTGCAAGAATGTGTTTGAAGTACGAGGAATAGAGTCACATCGTATTTGTAAGTCAAAATGGCACAGCAATGAAAATTGGTATTAGGCTATATTCAGTACTAGTTCTACCACCACCACTAGTATTCACCAGCTTTATTTTTAGGCCGAATGGTTTCGCCAGCTTTATTTTTAGGCCGAATGGTTTCTTTTTTTGTTACACGAAGATGTCGGCCCTCCTTCTCATCACCATACTACTGCCCATGGTAGTATTAGCCGCGATAGATGTCAGTGTTATATCAGTCAAACAAATAATCGAAAACAGAATGCTCTGGCGTGATGCCACAGTTTTTGAACATTTTAAAGAAATCAGTGAATCTTAGTCCTCATGGACATTGACAATTATTTCCTGTCCTCTCAAAATACTAATTACATTGATTTATTCATAGCTATCAGATTTGAAGTGCACATGCTTAGGAGAACGCTTACAGATCTCATGATACGATTTCAGAAAATTAGACAAGCCAATCACACTAGGCGATCCATACTTCCTTTTATTGGAGATGCACTTAAGTACCTTTTTGGTACTGCTACTGTCTCTAATTATGGCGACTTACAACATGCCAAACAAAACTTAGCTACACATCAAGAGAAGACAAAACATGTCATTTGCAAAAGCCTAACTATTGTTAATACCACACAAAATGCTATCGCATCAAATAGGATTAGAATAAACGACTTGAGACCAGTGATGACGCACTTAACGAAATTTACTGAAATTGCTGTAACTAGACTGGTAAACCAGACTTATGCATTTGATAAATTTCTCTCCACATATCTCACATTGCAGAATTTTTTACGCAAGGCCACCAATTTGCTTACACATGCTACAAATACTTTGACTTCCCTTGAGTCACGCATAGACATGTTAAAGATCCACAGATTAGCACCCTCACTTCTCACACCCTCCGACCTGCAGTCCATCTTTGACCAACTCTCCGTTTTACTTCCCCCTACTCTTCGACCACCAGATATTCCTCCACAGAACCTTTTCTCTTACTACAAATCTCTCGCAGTGGATGCGATCCTGACGCATACCGATCTAGTTATCTTAGTTCGTATTCCCCTCATCATTGTTGATGACGTGTACGACTTATATCGCGTTCACTCCATCCCCACACCTTTTCCTTTACACCTATCTTCTACGACTGATGCTGAGAACCACCCTTTAGCAACATACGATTCTCAAACCCATGCACTCGCTATCAACAAGGCCCGAACTTATTTTGCTATTGTGTCGAAAGACAACTTTGAGAGATGTATTGATATACCACTTTCATTGTGTGCACTAGATCGCCCAATTTATGATACACGTACTCATCGATCATGTACTTGTATAATTGCATTGTTTGAAAATGATGTTGAGAAAACAAATGTTATGCACAAGAACTGGTACTTTCACACACATATCCCCCATCATTTATCGAATGAGTCTCAACTCAAGGCTTTTTACGCCTTTCAAACCTATCACCCTCTCCAAAGGTTCCTCCAAAATAATACTTCTATTTACTCTTCAATTCAGCTCAAACCTCCCTTTCATTTACTCAGTCTTCCTCCCACTTGTTCCGTTACCGATAATTCTTTTAGACTTGATGCGCCCTTCCAGGCCTCCTAGGTCTTACGTAAGGACATACCTTCAGAGATTGCATCGATAGCCTTCAATCACTCTTCCTCAATGGTCTGGAAGCCTCTTCTTGCCTTCCTCCATCCAGAGACTACGTTTGTCCTTCCTGCAGCACTACAACTGTGACAGGGGCGCTAGGTGGTACCTCACACCCAAAGCCCGTGCACCAAGAAAATTTATAAAGGATCGTTTGACAGGGGTTGCAATTATTGGTTGCTTGCAACCCTCTCAGCAGCAGACTTAACAATTCAAGCAACCCAAAGCCTTATGCAGATCAACATTTAATTCTACCGAACACCAAACAAACAATCCAACAAACAATCAAACGAACACCCAGTCAGTGTTCATAGACTGTCTGAAAAATAATAAATAAAACAACGTCTAAGTGAACATCAATAGCATGGATAATAACACTTACCATACAGAAAACATGCGCCCACCTGATATCATCAACTATCTCACACACTCATGCGTGTCGTCCAATGCGGCTAGTATGGTGTTGTGCATGAGGCTGGCAATCGCACCGGGTAACATAGGTTGCTACCGAAACCACTACTGCAAGAGCATCTGAATGCTTCATGCTGAGACAAACCACACCGGTGGCCCCATGCTCCCTCAGGAGCGGAGGAGAGAAATATACAACTCTAAGTACGCCCACGTGCTCTCACAAACCATGTTCACATAACAATAATAATCAACTGGACATAAAATAATATTCTTCAATACATGTACAACAAATAATCTCAATAATGAGAATTAACTACTACCTCTCAACCGACCCACATCAATACTCGTTCCCGCACTCTGAACATGTCGTAAGTGACGACTGGTGCGCCTGGCCACAAACGTGTCATATGTGACCCCTGACGAGATTGGGAACTCATCACATGAAACACATTATTACAGGAACAACCACTGTAACAGCATAAAAATGCTTCTGTTGACTTGTGGTGGACACCAGCCGCATTGGTGTTTCCATGCTCCACCGGGAGCAAACAGAGAAACACCTGTCTCAACTTGCCTTACGCACCAGAAATCTAAATGACTATTCTCCCTTCTAAGTAACCACTAAAGATAAACAGTAGAATAATCAATAATCGTGAAATACACTTAATTACTTTTACATTAAAGGATAAAATAAAATTACTCTTACATTAAAGAATAATATTCTTGGCTTTAACCAAAAACTGGAACTAAATACACCGCGTGTCGCTCGGCATAACATATTATTATAGGTTTAACACGCGGAGCGTGTTTGCTCAGACTCGCTATCACCGCCTTTTATCACCACGAGGTTGCTATCTTGCGATTGTTAATCTTATCTAAATTTCGCAGTGAAATAGCCTCACACTATGTCTGCCTTTCTGAAGAATGAAATAATCGCTCTTAAACTTTCACATCTATCTATCTATCTATTTATTCCATTAAACATTAAAATAGCCACATCGATATAATTTCAGAATCCTAGAAAACTAATGCTAATTTAAATTAACTCACGTGCTCAAGGCATTTACAGCTTGGCTCTTGTGTGTCTTCTTCGTCTGTTCTCACTGGGCGGCTGTCTCAACAATCCGAGTTTCGCCACTTGCTACCCCTTTTATAGGCCCTGGCCTAACCACTCAATTTACTGCGCGCTTACGCGCATTAATCTGCGCCACACAGATAACACACGCGATTATTGCTCCAGAATGCATGAAAACACAGATATACACAACTAGAGCAAAAACACAGCTAATTCGTAGGCTTATTATGGCCTTGTAATAAATCTGCTTGAAGATAACGTGATCAAAAGGCACTAAACCACATAGACAACATGACTGCCCAGATGGGGCCAGCGCCGAGAACGACAGACCTCAAGATGGCGCTGTCACATATTCCCCGCCTGATTTTGTTGTCGTCCCGACAACTGCACTAAATCAGGCGCTTCAGTCGTATTCTCCAAATCTGGAGGATCACCTTTTCCTTCACTTCGTCTCAGGTCATTGCTGGTTACTCTAATGCTCGGACTCGCTCTGTCCATTCGTTGGATGATATATGGACCCCCTGTCATTGTGGGAGCACGAACTACAACGTACTCGTCTTCTGACCACATATCACGAATCTCGGATCTCTCAGCGTCGTGCATTCTCTTCTTCACCAATTCTCCGACCTGTAGTGGAGTAGAACACGACAGCTTGTCACATCTCTCTTTCCGGACTGCTGCAAAACTCTGCAACGGTGGCTCTGCTCTTACGTGCGCCCCTCGTAGCCTGGAAACGTGTCCTTCAACGAGTTTTAGATGAGTCTCCTCCTCTAAATGCCGACCACTTTTCCCGAAGCCCTTATGGTGACAGTTGCCACGGCCATCTCTTGGCTTGCACTGTGACGGCAATGTAGATGTGTTGGTACGCTTAGAGAGGGCGCTCTTTGATGGGCAAACCGATATCAAATGGTCCGGGGACCTACAATGGAAACATCGCTTAGGAAGCGGGCCCTGGGGACACTTGGCTGCCATGTGGTTCGAAAGGTCTCCACAGTTGAAGCATCTTATTTTCCTAGGCTTCCTTGGTGCCCTGGGTCGCCTCCTGCTACCCTTACATCCCTGGCCGCCTTTGACTTTCTTCCCTGCAATAAGCGCCTCACACTCCGGTTGACCACCAACCATCTTTATCTTTGAGCCATTCTGCTCCCCTTCTGTAACCTGACTCCCAGCCGCAGAGGGGTCTAGTTTAACGCCTGTGGACATCGATTCTGTACGTGGCCTAGTTCTCTGCATCTAAAACAACGAACTGTCCTGGTACGTCTCCCCTGCTCCTGAGACATCGCATCAATTTTAGCCTCTAATTGAGCCACCTGTGCTCTCAGCCGCTCTACTTCTGCGTTTAATGCATGCGTATCTGACACAGTCTCTGTTCTTGCCACTTCAACACTGGCAACACCAGCCCCCGAAGCTGCTTCGACACTGGCAACACCAGCCCCAGAAGTGGGCTCAGTCTCCAAAAACCGTAGGGCATAGTCCCTCACCGACGTGAACGATGCTGTAGGCTCCTTGATGATCATTTCCTTTGCAAGCTTTCTTAGTAGGTCATCTCTCAGACAAGCAGCAAACTGGTCACGAAGAAAGGATGGCGCCAAGGGAGTGACGTTGTTCTGCTTTTGTGCCCTTACAACACTTTCAAACACCTCGTGAATGCGATGGGAGAATTCCCAAAGAGACTCCCTTGCACCTTGCCGGGTAGAGTAGAACGCGGCCATTACTTCTGGGATGCTCCGACGCTCCCCATACACCCTAAGAATGGAATGTAGCATTGCTTCTGGGTCACCGTCATCAGCCTGAATCCTCAGCTCCCTACGGACACTTGGGGTCACACTGTCAAGAATAACATCTGCCTGGTCCTCTTTACTCATCATCCCTACTCTCCAGGCAGCTCTCACCTCTCTGACATATTCCTCAGCCGTAGGACCCGTGCGCTCCCCAAAGCACCGCACTCTCTTGTGAGTAGGTACCACGATGTACTGTACTCGTTCTGGTTGACGATTTAGCCCTAATACAGGGTCATCCACCTCAGCCACATCTTCGTTATCAGTTCTACCAGCAGCACGTGTGTTGCGTGCCGCCATCTTGTTGCTAGTAGAGTTGACTAGAAATCTTGACAAACTGGATGATCCCGTCCCTTGCCTTGCACTGAACTGGGTGTTCTACTGTTTCGGCTGTTGCTGCTCTGATTGCTGAAGAGTTGCTTCACTGCGTGCTGTCTGTCAATAATGCCGACGACGCCACTTGTGACAGGGGCGCTAGGTGGTACCTCACACCCAAAGCCCGTGCACCAAGAAAATTTATAAAGGATCGTTTGACAGGGGTTGCAATTATTGGTTGCTTGCAACCCTCTCAGCAGCAGACTTAACAATTCAAGCAACCCAAAGCCTTATGCAGATCAACATTTAATTCTACCGAACACCAAACAAACAATCCAACAAACAATCAAACGAACACCCAGTCAGTGTTCATAGACTGTCTGAAAAATAATAAATAAAACAACGTCTAAGTGAACATCAATAGCATGGATAATAACACTTACCATACAGAAAACATGCGCCCACCTGATATCATCAACTATCTCACACACTCATGCGTGTCGTCCAATGCGACTAGTATGGTGTTGTGCATGAGGCTGGCAATCGCACCGGGTAACATAGGTTGCTACCGAAACCACTACTGCAAGAGCATCTGAATGCTTCATGCTGAGACAAACCACACCGGTGGCCCCATGCTCCCTCAGGAGCGGAGGAGAGAAATATACAACTCTAAGTACGCCCACGTGCTCTCACAAACCATGTTCACATAACAATAATAATCAACTGGACATAAAATAATATTCTTCAATACATGTACAACAAATAATCTCAATAATGAGAATTAACTACTACCTCTCAACCGACCCACATCAATACTCGTTCCCGCACTCTGAACATGTCGTAAGTGACGACTGGTGCGCCTGGCCACAAACGTGTCATATGTGACCCCTGACGAGATTGGGAACTCATCACATGAAACACATTATTACAGGAACAACCACTGTAACAGCATAAAAATGCTTCTGTTGACTTGTGGTGGACACCAGCCGCATTGGTGTTTCCATGCTCCACCGGGAGCAAACAGAGAAACACCTGTCTCAACTTGCCTTACGCACCAGAAATCTAAATGACTATTCTCCCTTCTAAGTAACCACTAAAGATAAACAGTAGAATAATCAATAATCGTGAAATACACTTAATTACTTTTACATTAAAGGATAAAATAAAATTACTCTTACATTAAAGAATAATATTCTTGGCTTTAACCAAAAACTGGAACTAAATACACCGCGTGTCGCTCGGCATAACATATTATAGGTTTAACACGCGGAGCGTGTTTGCTCAGACTCGCTATCACCGCCTTTTATCACCACGAGGTTGCTATCTTGCGATTGTTAATCTTATCTAAATTTCGCAGTGAAATAGCCTCACACTATGTCTGCCTTTCTGAAGAATGAAATAATCGCTCTTAAACTTTCACATCTATCTATCTATCTATTTATTCCATTAAACATTAAAATAGCCACATCGATATAATTTCAGAATCCTAGAAAACTAATGCTAATTTAAATTAACTCACGTGCTCAAGGCATTTACAGCTTGGCTCTTGTGTGTCTTCTTCGTCTGTTCTCACTGGGCGGCTGTCTCAACAATCCCAGTTTCGCCACTTGCTACCCCTTTTATAGGCCCTGGCCTAACCACTCAATTTACTGCGCGCTTACGCGCATTAATCTGCGCCACACAGATAACACACGCGATTATTGCTCCAGAATGCATGAAAACACAGATATACACAACTAGAGCAAAAACACAGCTAATTCGTAGGCTTATTATGGCCTTGTAATAAATCTGCTTGAAGATAACGTGATCAAAAGGCACTAAACCACATAGACAACATGACTGCCCAGATGGGGCCAGCGCCGAGAACGACAGACCTCAAGATGGCGCTGTCACACAACCATTAGACACCATTGAAATGTCCTCCTTGATTAATGAACTAGATACCAAACACGCACCAGACACCATGATAAGACAAACGAGATTGTCTGGTTTGGCAATATTTATTAGCATTGTTATTATCACCATACTGATTTGTCTGCTATATAAGTACAAAGTTTATAGACGAATTCTTTGTAAGAAACAGAGTACTGCTAACAGTACTCCTGACGGGGAAAACCAGATGAGTCCACCTGATATCACCCAGAAAAGTGTTACTGAGAACATCCCCATGACTACATTTACACCCCTCCCCATCCTCATCACATCATCTACTTTCTTGTACCACCCGCTAACGCCACGTTGACATGCCTGTAGTAGAACATACTCATCGCAGTAACACTGCATTGCACAGTAGCGATGCCCATATAGAGCCCATGATATTGGGACAGACAAGAATATTTCGCGGAGTGCGATACACAATTGTTACTTGTATGATGTCATGCCCCCAATTTGAGTCAAATTGTACTAACAAATGAAGATTTTTGATGTTATGGACATTGTCATGAAATATTTCGTAACATTGTTGTAAACGCCCCACATTTGTGAATTTTTTTGATGTTATAGACATTGTCATGAAACATTTTATAGGAGCCTCTACTAGCTGGTTATAACACAGACATTTTTGGGGGATTATAGCATGATCGAAGAGATAAAAGACATTTCATCAATGAACTGGCCGTAGAAGCTGAAAATGCTGCAAGAACTGGTAATAGTAGGTGCCTTTATCAAATTACAAAACAACTATGTCAACAGCCTACTGATATGGAAACGCCTGTTAAAGATAAATTAGGGAATCCAATACCAACAGAAAAAGAACAAATGAAGAGATGGGCTGAGCACTTCATGGAGGTGCTAAACAGACCACCACCAACAGTAACACCTGATTTTAATAATGAAACACCCACAACCACCTTGCCAATAACTTGCGATGAATTCACGCTGGACGAGATCAAACAAGCCGTTAAAAGATTTAAAAATTTTAAAGCTGCTGGAGTTGACGAAATTTCAGGCGAAATGATTAAAGCAGTTAATGACAACAACCTCTTGAGAATTTTAGATATTATAAATGAAGTATGGAGAGAAGAACAACCACCACAACAATGGAAAGACAGTATTATTATTGTAAAGTTACCGAAGAAAGGTGATCTATCAGACTGTAATAACTGGCGTGGTATATCTCTGTTATCAGTACCTGGAAAATTATTATGTTGCATGATGTTAGAAAGACTTAAATTGCATGCTGACGAAAAGATCAGAGAAGAACAAGCGGGTTTCAGGCCGAAACGATCATGTATTGATCAAATATTCACACTAAGAACAATTATAGAAGAATCAGTGGAAATGCAATCGCCACTTATTATCACCTTCGTCGATTTTCAAAAAGCCTTTGATAGTCTACACCGCCCATCATTGTGGAAGATACTTACAATCTATGGTTTTCCAACAAAATATGTGAATATAATCAAAGCGCTGTATGATTGATGCGTGATGCCATATGATGATGGATGGCATCCGCATGTCTGGTTTTGTGTAGAGTGTAGATGTGTTCAGTCAAAACAATGTTCATGCAACAATAACAGGGCAATCCACATAGGACGTCAGTAAACTCACGACGTATAAAGTCAATGAGTCTTGAAACAGCCGTTGACGTTTTTCTTCATTATTTATTGTGGACGCCACAGTGACAAAATGGTTACGCAAATGTGTAGGCACATCAAACAGTCATTATCACAGCAACATTCAATACAGCAATAAACGGTAGACAGCATTACAATGATGAGTCAGATGCATGTTATATTTCATAGTGCTGTAAATGTAGTCAGGTGGAAAACTCCATCCTTTTCTATAACAGCCAGGAGATAACCAGATGTATGAGATCAGTTCACTCTCCTTAGTTTGACTTCAGCAAGACAGACACGTCTGCCGAAGTATAAATAATGTCCTCAAGAATATCCTCTAGATAATAAAGGTTTTCTAAACCTAGTTCATTTAACAAAGTAGCAAGTAATGGTCCTTGGTACATGCATCAACCGATGCAGTACAATGCAGCGACATGTGAGCTGGAAAAGAACATCTCGTGACGACGACTTTCGGAGACAGGCTATGAATCGAAATCGCTCACGACCCAAAATCGATAGAGTTAATGAAAAAGTCAATTTACCTTGCTTTCATGAAATACACAGAAATATCACGCCTCCCGACATGTGGGAAAACACTAGAGGTATTATCTCGACTAAACGAAATATCCATAAGAGGACTACACATCCCTGACAGAACAAAAATAGCGGAGATCCCCTCTTCAACGAGGCATCTCTTTCGCCATTCCAAATCGCTCACTCCCACTAGTGGTGGGCGGAAACCGATCGACCAAACAACAAGACAAGTCATGCGCAGTCCAGCGCAAAAATGACCACAGCTCAAAAGTTAACTGCATTCGATACCAACGCGAGAAGACAAATGCTTACCGAGAAAAGTGACTATAAATTTCAAGCAGTTGTTGCCCTTGCGTTATAAAACAGATATTGAAATAAAACGATGTTGCGAGAATTTATCACGCAACATATCACCACCTCCTCCCGATAAAAAAAAAATGTGGAACATATTTTTTTTTTTCAATATCAAAGAGCAAGCGATAAGCGGCTCAAAACGCACGAATTATGCGCTGATAATTAACTAAATTGCCAAACAATAGGCTAATTATAGAGTGTCTGGTGAGGATATACCTCAACAGAAAAATAAATATGTCTCAAAAAATATTCACATCGGGGAGGTGTCACCAACACACATCACGTTAGCATGTAAACACAATATACGTATGCAAGTTACTATAATCATCATTAAACAGCATACTCTAATATTGTCTTTAAAAATGGATGTACAAATCTGATAGGAAAATTTAAATAGTACATTCTTTGACATGTAATGACATAAGTACATAGTAAAGTTAAACTACATGACGATCCAGGACATATGCTCTGGTATTCCGAGGGTAAGTACACAATCTAGAACTCGTAAGGTAAGTCCTCAGCTCAACAATGACATTCTGAGAAAGTACAAGCAATATAATGCTAATTAATAACTAATATGCTTCATCAGGTACAATACATTATTAATAATTGTGGCTGTTTAGTAAACTAACGGCCCTTATATTAACTACTCAGTCCTCCTCTATCATTTTAAAAAACGAACAGAAGAAGATGACAACAAAGCACGATAGTGTGTACATATAAAGTAAGTACAGATGTGCTAATCTATTGTAGAAATATAGGTGTGTTATGACTCTGTAATATATAGGAATATAGGACAGAAGTATTAATTGGAGTCATGTGGGCATCTAGACAAAATGTCAGCCATCACATTATCCGTACCACGGATAGCTCGTACCGTGAAGTGAAAAGGTTGAAGAGCTATAGCATATCGAGTGGATCTCGAACTCTTCAAATTCTTAGTCTGAATAGCTGTAAGAGCTTTCTGATCAGTCTCTAGAATGAAATGTGCGCCCAGGAGGAATCTTTGTAGCTTTAGAATTGACCAAACCATCGCTAACAACTCACGGTCTAAAACCGAGTAGTTCCTCTCTGCCGCATTTAGTTTTCTAGAAATGTACATAACAGGATGCAGAGTATTTGCATATTCTTGCATCAGTGCTGCTCCAATCCCAGTGGATGAAGCATCACTCCGAAGAACAAAAGTCCTATCAAGAGTAGGTAATCTTAAGATGGGAGGAGAAGAAAATATATTCTTGATTTGGTCTAGTGAAGATTGGCATTCTTCAGACCAACGGACCAGATTAGGCGAACCTTTCTTCAACAATGTTGAGAGAGGTGCCATGATCGAAGATAAATTTGGAATAAATCTCCCATAAAATTGAATTAAACCTAAGAGACTCCTAAGTTGTTTCTTCGTTTTAGGAACAGAGATGTTCAGTATTTTGGAAGTATTGTGGTCTTCTGTCTTCAAGAGACCATGACCAACACGATGACCCAGGAAAGAGATTTCACCAAAACCAACAAAAGCTTTAGAAGGTTTTGCTGTCAAATTATTCTCACGTAGAGTGGACAGTAAGTCATATAACCCTAAATAGTGATCTTCCCAGGTATCACTGAAGAGACAGATGTCATCTAAGTATGCGATGACATCCGAACGATGTGACAGAATTCGACGCATCATGCGAACGAAAGTGGCAGGGGCGTTCATGAGACCAAAAGGCATAACATTCCATTGAAATAGACCCCTAGGTGTAGAAAAAGCAGTAAGAGGTTTGGCATGCTCTGCTAAAGGCACTTGCCAATAACCTTTAGACAAGTCAAGTTTAGTGAAGAATCTAGAATTAGAAAGTCTAATCAGTAGATCTTCTAACAAAGGCATCGGTTCAGCGTCGAACTTTGTGACCTGATTCAATTTGCGATAATCAACGCAAATTCGTATGTTCTTATCCTTCTTCCGGACAATAACCATGGAAGAAGAATATGGTGAAGTCGATGGTTCAATTATATTTAATTGAATCATTTCATCCAATTCCTTTTCCACTTGCGACTGAAAGTGTACAGGAATAGGATACGGCCTAACCCTAATTGGATTATTGTCGGTAAGAATTATGTCATGTTCTATGACATCTGTGTGTCCAGGAATGTCAGTGAGAACATCCTGAAATGTTTGTAACATCGACGAGACTTGTCGATGTTCGTCACCAGAAAGATTAGGAGAAACAGAAACGTTTTTCCAAGATTCCGTGGAATGTAATGGAACCACTGGAAGGGGAAGATTGACATCAGAGAAGGTAGCTTCCTCATCCTGAATGACAGACAGGGATGAATAATGACCGTGAGGTGCAGGAGCATCATCCGTTGCCTGGAAAATAGGCAGCAAATAGTCCGGACGTTCGTGAAATTCCGAAAGCATGTTTATGTGGAAAGTTTTATGCTTTCCATCAATATCGACCACATAGTCAACATCGGAAATCCGAGAGACTATTGCATACGGACCTTTCCATGCAATAAGAAGTCTATTTTCCCTACTGGGGAGTAGGACGAATGCTTTGTCACCTGGACAAAGTTGTCGTAGACATCTATTCTTGTTAGCAAACTGCCTTGCCTTCTCTTTAGCAATTTCTGATGAAGCAGTTGCTAGCTTACATGCCTCAATGATCTTTTGTCTAAGAGCAATGACATACTCATATGAGGATTGAGTTTCATCGCTAATATCATCGGCAGTGATGAGATCGTGTAATAAAGACATAGGGCCGCGTGGACGCGCGCCAAAGACAAGTTCGAAGGGAGAAAATCCTGTGTGTTCATTAGGGACTTCTCTATAGGCAAAGAGAGCCGCGGGTAAAACCCTGTCCCAATCTTGAGGATGATCTTCAGTTATCTTACCAAGCAAAGTCTTGAGCGTTCTATTCAGACGCTCAACTAACCCATTAGACATAGGATGGTAGATACTACTGAGAGATCGTTCAATATGTAAGGTAGACATTACCTGTGACATAGTGTCAGATATGAGTTGAGTGCCATGGTCTGACAATATTTCTCTGGGGAACCCCAAGCGAGAAAATATCAACCAAAGAGCATCTGCGATATCTGTAGTAGATATGCTCTTAAGAGGAATAGCCTCTGGCCAACGTGTGCACATATCGACACATGTAAGGATAAACTGATGTCCTCTGGCCGACTTGACCTTAAAAGGGCCAATAATATCTATGGCCATTTTCTGAAACGGCCGAATAGGAATGTCAGCAGCCTGGATAGGCGCAGCATGTCGTGGTCCTCTAGATTTGACCTCCTGACATACCTTGCATGATCGGCAGTAAATACGAATGTCCTTATTGACAAAAGGCCAAAAGAAAGCCGCAAGGACTCTCGACTTCGTACGGGCAAAACCCATATGTCCAGCACATTGCGAGTCATGAGCATGTTGTAATATTTGGACTCTCATGCTCTTGGGAACAAGAATTTGCGAATGTGCCGACGTAGTCGAATCTTGTACCATACGTACAAGTACGCCGTTTCTCATTGCAATCCAAGATTTTCTATTTGTATCCTGATTCGGATCACCTTTCTTCGCAAGAACGAAGAATTTTTTTAAAGAAGGATCTTCTTCTTGCAATTTTATGAAAGAGTCACGAGTGATTACTAAGTGACTATCTTGGCTATCAACTCCATTATCACTATTCAGTGAAGTTTCGGGTGTTTGTAGAGCTTGTGCTCTTGTAACTACTGCATTTGTAGCTTGCATGTTATTATCTTCCCAAGCAGCAATCTGCTGTGGGGTACACTCCCTAACTCCGTGAATACGACAAATAATAAGGTCCGCAATAGGATTAGGTAAGAGACAAGCATGCACATCTCCAGTAAAGAAAGGAGTGGCAATGCGAATTACAGCAGTAGGATATTTTTCTAGAGTGCCGCCAAATGTGACACATTTAATAACCCTTCCTGTAGCACAAGATGGATCTACAAGCGATTGTCTAACACCAATAGTGGTGCATCCGGAATCGAAAAGTAGTGAGACCGGAGTATCATTAACAAGACCCTTATGTAGAATTAAAGAACCCCTCCCGTCATGCGCAACAGCAGCAGGAAGAGCGGGAAGTGGGTGACCACAACTCAAAGTAGTTATGGTACCCGGTTCGAATAAAGTACTGCATTGGGGGCATTTGTTTGCTCTCTCAAAGTCAAAAGCAGAACTAGTGACAGCGTCAAAGTTTTTACTATCAACCACATGATTACAGGCTGCCTCAGTTTCCTGTTGTACAGCATTAGCCTGCTGATATCTCTTTTTTTTGTGTTGAGATCTACCCCGACTATTATTACCTCTGAAGTTATCAGAGTTATTATTATCTCTGCAGTTATTATTGTCTCTATTGTAATTGTTATACTGGTTCGAATTCCAGTTTCCACGATTACTATCATGTTCACATTGATGCGAACATCTATTTGTTTGGTTCTGAGGTCTTCGGCAGGAATAACCTCTATTACCATATCCTCTTTTGAAATGCTTATAATTATTAGGGTGATAGTAACGACCACTATCAGGTTGTCTCCAATTCTTCGAAGAAGAATCACCATGAAATTGGTTTCCATGATTTTGACAGAAATTACCGCTGCCCTTTCTATCAAAATTTTGTTGGGATCTACGAGCAAAGTTTTGACCATACGGAGCTGCCGAAGCAACTGGTAAACCTTCTTTCACCTTAGAGTTACCCATGGTTATGTGTGGGTGCGCAGTTACGTATTGGCAACAGAAATCTTCCATTTCTTTTATTGTTTTAGGTTTACGTTCATGAAGGAAAGCAAGGAAAGACTCATTGACAGACGACATGACTTTGTCTCTAAGTATTAAGTCCATAAGTCCTTCATAAGTTTTTTCCGTCTTAGATAGTTCAACCCATCGTGAGAAAGTAATGCGTATTCTTGCAATAAACTCGGAGAATTCAACTCCATTTTCAGGTAACATGTTTTTAAATTGTAGACGATAGCCGTCTTCGTTAAGCTGATATTTCTTTAACAAAGCGGCCCTGACAACCTCATAATTGCTCTTGTCAGGTTCATCCACCATATTTAATATACTTAGAGCTTTACCTGTCAGTATCCCTGATAACTGATAAACATATTTTGCTTTGTCTATGTTATGAGCTGTACATGCTTGTTCAAATCTGTCCAGATAGAACATTATGTCATCACTGGAAGGACTAAATGTTGGTAACTTAATCTTAAAAGTATCATTATTAGCCTTACCAGAAGATGAACCCTTGTTTGAATCATTACCATTACTCATGCTCGTCAATTTCAATTTCTCCAACTCTAAAGCTAAGAGTTTTTCTTCATGTTCCATTTTTGCTTTCCTCTCATCAGACTCTCTTTGTAACTTCCTTTCTTCAGCTTGAGCCTGCATTTGAAGTCTTTCATTTTCAGCTTCTTTTTCAAGTCTTTTATTTTCAGCTTCTTTTTCAAGTCTTTTATTCTCAGCCTCTAGCTGTAGCTTTCTTTCCTCAGCTTCTGATTCCCTTTTTTGTTTTTCCATTTCCATTTGGAATCTCTTTTCATCCACCTGCATCTGCAGTTTCTTTTGTTCAGCTTCCATATGCAATTTCTTTTGTTCAGCTTCCATTGCTTTATCATATCGAGCAGTTGCAAATTCTTCTAACTTATCACCAGTCTTCCCAAGCAATTTACCCTGCTCAATAAAGTGCTCAAATGTAGACATGTTGTCTAACATATGAGTCCAAAACCTGAAATAATTAACTAATTTATTTCAAACCTAAGTGTAACAAGTCTTAATTAAGCACTTGTATATTCACATCACATTATATTATCCCAGTCTCTGTGGGAAACAAGTCTCCAATCAAAGAACTTGTATATGAAATATCAGCACTCAATTCTTGATCATAAGTGCACTTCTCATTCAATAGTGCACGACACTATTCATCATTCATTTATCATCAGTATAGTAGTAACAGTGCATTAGCATAGCCCATTAACTAATTACTATAACTGTAAACAATGACTATGTAAACACATGCAGAATGTAAACATTGAAAATGCAAACAATACAAACAATGTAAACATTAACAATGTAAACAATAACAAAGATCAGCAACAATACAAAAACTTTCGCAGAAATCAACTAAAAATAAAGCAGAAATTAATGAAATATCACAAAAAAATGTGACGATATCTGCGCTATAATTAAACAAAATACATGACACCACAGTGTATAAACAAAAATGTTGTATGAAACTAAAATATAGTCAAGATGAGGCTAACAAATACAAACAAATCAAACAAAACTAAAGAATGCGAAATAATAACGACAACAATATTAAAACATGTCATCACAACTAACATAAATAGCAACAGAAGTCGCTTAGCAAATTCCAGTATCGGAAATTTGCAAACCCTACAGAAAACGCTCACAATAGACGACCTCTATGACGTGGCATAATCTAACGGAGACACCACCCAACCGAGAACCCGCTGAAATATAAACATATAAATATACAAATAACATATAGACATATAACATATAGAATGAGATGATACACAGAAGACTCAGCAGAAGTATAAGGGCACAGTTTACATACAAACAGGCCACTTAACTTAAAGGCTTCCAATCGTAGAACAGCAGAAAAACGGATGTCAATCAACGTCCTAAAGAGCGAAGCTCCAACGATGATGGCACATCTGAACTGCTTCCACTGCTAACACGATGGTACAAGAGCTTCTGAAATACTGTGTGTTGAGTTGTTTCGGCACTTGACCTTCTAATCCAAAAGTAAGTTGATGGAAATCGGTACTTGGCCTTCTTCAGAAAACAACCCGTTTCAACCGGCACTTGACCTTCTCAAAAAACGACAGCACTGGAACCTTGACAGCAGCAACTTGCTTGACTTGCGTAAAAGATAACAGCAGTCCGAGTTATCCGGCAACATGTAACAACGCCGGGTACTGTCAAATTCTTGTTTCCGTCAAAAAGTTGAAATTTTGACTTTTACCGGGCAACGCCGAGTACTTTGAAAATTTTGAAGATGTTGACTGTATTGAAGAATGTTAATTTCTTGAAGGATGCTGATGAATTCTTGTTGAAAATGAAGTGGGTAAGGGACCCCGTGTTTGCTAGTACCAGAATCAAACCAGCTTATGGCCACCAAATGATGCGTGATGCCATATGATGATGGATGGCATCCGCATGTCTGGTTTTGTGTAGAGTGTAGATGTGTTCAGTCAAAACAATGTTCATGCAACAATAACAGGGCAATCCACATAGGACGTCAGTAAACTCACGACGTATAAAGTCAATGAGTCTTGAAACAGCCGTTGACGTTTTTCTTCATTATTTATTGTGGACGCCACAGTGACAAAATGGTTACGCAAATGTGTAGGCACATCAAACAGTCATTATCACAGCAACATTCAATACAGCAATAAACGGTAGACAGCATTACAATGATGAGTCAGATGCATGTTATATTTCATAGTGCTGTAAATGTAGTCAGGTGGAAAACTCCATCCTTTTCTATAACAGCCAGGAGATAACCAGATGTATGAGATCAGTTCACTCTCCTTAGTTTGACTTCAGCAAGACAGACACGTCTGCCGAAGTATAAATAATGTCCTCAAGAATATCCTCTAGATAATAAAGGTTTTCTAAACCTAGTTCATTTAACAAAGTAGCAAGTAATGGTCCTTGGTACATGCATCAACCGATGCAGTACAATGCAGCGACATGTGAGCTGGAAAAGAACATCTCGTGACGACGACTTTCGGAGACAGGCTATGAATCGAAATCGCTCACGACCCAAAATCGATAGAGTTAATGAAAAAGTCAATTTACCTTGCTTTCATGAAATACACAGAAATATCACGCCTCCCGACATGTGGGAAAACACTAGAGGTATTATCTCGACTAAACGAAATATCCATAAGAGGACTACACATCCCTGACAGAACAAAAATAGCGGAGATCCCCTCTTCAACGAGGCATCTCTTTCGCCATTCCAAATCGCTCACTCCCACTAGTGGTGGGCGGAAACCGATCGACCAAACAACAAGACAAGTCATGCGCAGTCCAGCGCAAAAATGACCACAGCTCAAAAGTTAACTGCATTCGATACCAACGCGAGAAGACAAATGCTTACCGAGAAAAGTGACTATAAATTTCAAGCAGTTGTTGCCCTTGCGTTATAAAACAGATATTGAAATAAAACGATGTTGCGAGAATTTATCACGCAACAATGATAATGCAAGATGTTGTGTTAGAACAAATAAAGGGAATACAGAATGGTTTACAGTAGAAACAGGGGTGAAACAAGGCTGTATTATGTCACCACTACTTTTTGGAATAGCTATTGATTGGGTTATGAGAAACTATACCCACAATGAACAATTAGGTATAAAATGGACAAATGGAAAATTCCTGGGGGACCTAGATTTCGCAGATGATTTAGCATTCTTAAGTTCAACACCCAGACAATCCCAAGAAGCAGTAAATTTTTTTTTTTTTTTTCTCTTTTATTATCTTTGTTTTTTTTTTTTTTTTTTTTTTTTTTTTTTTTTTTGCGTACGCCCGCTAATACTCGAGGCGAAATCTCAGGTTATTATTTATGTCTAACCTGACATTGATTTTACGTGAGTATCCCTTTATTTCTTGTACAGAGACAGGTGTCCCTCGCCATTCAGGCAAATACTCGCCGATTTCGGAGGTACCCATTGCAGCTGGGTCGGCTCAGGAGCCGCCAGTCCCTGGTCGACGACACTTCTTCAAATGTCCTCGCCAGGTCTCGAGTTAATCCAGTCCAAATCCCGGTCGACGAAAAATCCTCAAATGCCGTCGCCCGGGTTTGATCCTGTATCACCCGGTCGCCAGAGCGGTGTTGTAACCACTACGCTAGCGCGGCTCAGCAGTAAATAATTTGTGTCATCTCTCGGTTAAAATAGGTCTCCAAATAATGCCTCTAAAACTAAAGTTATGAACTTTTCTAACGAGACCTTTAATATCATCCTGAACGGGGAAAAACTACAGAAAGTTGAAAGTTTTAATTATTTAGGCAGTAAAATGACTCAGGATGGTGACACAACAAGAGAAATTCATACTAGAATTGCTTTGGCAGCTAGCGCCTTCAATAGATTATCTAACATTTGGAAATTACGATCATTGAATATACATACCAAGCTTCGTCTGTTTAATTCAAATGTTATCTCAGTGTTAACATACGGCTGTGAGAGTTGGAAAATAACAAAATCATTGGAGAACAAGCTGAATACATTCGAGAACAAATGTCTTAGAAAACTCATGAACATCAGTTGGAGAGAATTCAAGACTAATGGACAAATAAGAGAAGACTCTAGGCAGAAATATGTCTCCAACTATATAAGGAAAAGACGATGGTCATATATCGGTCATGTCCTACGAATGCAAAACAACAGAATACCATTGCAGGCACTCACTTGGGTTCCTGAGGGTAAGAGGAAAAAAGGAAGACCAAAAGAAACACTCAGAAGAACAATAATAAGAGAAGGAAGAACGTTGGGATTAAACAATGTGCAAGAGCTAAGAGGAGTGGCGTCACAACGTACAACCTGGAGAGCACTGGTTTCTGCCTTATGCGCCATGTTTAACGCTTAAAGAATTTATTATTATTATTTATAGCATATACTTAGACAAGTACAACTACGAGAACCCTCGATTAACGATTGTTTTCGAATAGTGAATTTTAGGGATTTGGATATATATTTTTAATAGAACTCAAATGTCTCCTTACAGGATATATTTGTGTAGCCCCGGGATCTATGTCACCGAAAGACCTACTACTGATACCATAGCATCATTCGTGCTTATAGTTATCAGTTAGATTAGGAAGAACAGTTACGATGTTTTATTGAAATAAAGACTCGAGTTACGCTAGTATCAGATTGAAACTGAAACTAGTCGAAACTAGGTTAAATAGCGACTCAACGCTATCTTTTAGCGGGAGTTGCTTAGCAACCGATGACGTAAATCGGAATAGCCGAGACCCTCCATCGTTAAGCATACGACGCCAAATAAAATAAATAAAGAATTATTAGACTAACCAACCAAAAGTTAGTAAAATCGCCCACCACTCTGAGGTAGCAGATTTCGCATATCCGAAGTCAGTTGATCTACAGAAGCCAGTTTGTTTGGACGTAGCCCTAGTCCATCCAACTGCTGGTCTTGAAGTTATCAAGATATCAACTCTGTGTGAAGCAGATAATTTTTACATAGTTGCGAAAATAATATTACCCGTAAGTACAGCTTCGTGTGACATTTTAATTTTTAAGAATAAAATATAGTAAGGCCAGAAATGCCTAAATGTTGGGGAAATGACATGAACTTATAAGAAATGAAAACTGAGCTCTCTAATGTCAAATTAACTCAAGTCATACTTTCTTAACTACCTCCTGTTGAAGTTTTTTGCAGTTAATAGCAGATTTTAAGTATGCTAATGATTGTCACAAAAACATTAAACACCACAGAGGAATTCTGGAACGAACTTGGGTAAGAACATCATCAAGAATAACTATCTCTGGTAGTACACCAGTATCTTGACTTGAATGATACAATAAACAAACACACAAGAAACTTGAACATATATGCCTTATAATTGAATCAACATATACACCCCGCGGTAACATGAACACGAAGTCAGAGTCGGTGTTTATTGTAAAGTATTACATCAAAACACATGGAAGAGACATCTTAAACAAACTGCCTTAACTATTTCTCTGAGCCAGGGATCTGTGATCCCAAAGACAATTTTGAGTCGTTGGTACCAATTGAGAGTACTATCTCTGGAACAAGTCAGAGTATAAGTCGGCTGAAGTCGACACTAGACACCATCATCAGACGGGTCTTAGAGACCCTTGGCCAGCTTTGTGATTACTCCCTGAAACTTCTTGGAACTGTAACGAGATTTGGTACCTCTTGCTTTGTTGTGGGAAAAATGTGTAGCGCGACACACTTACACACACACACAGCGCAGTAATAACACTCGGCGGGTCTTGCTTTGAAGTTTGAAGACGGCGGAAATGTGAACTACGGTTAAGCCAGACCGTATTGCTGAAATTAGGAAATAGCGAATATAGTAATGAATGGCCGACTTTAAAAGTTTGCATTTACTGGACATTAAATTTAAAACTACAAGAGAACTCCTGGTTGGAATACAATTAAATAAAAATAATTCACTAAAGGAGATAGACTATGAATTATATCCAAAAGGATATTATTCAAATATAAATGGTTTTAAAAATAATTAATATTTTTCACCTTCATCACATCTGCTAAAAGTTAGCTAATAATCTTTAAAAATGTATTATGCATACATACCTCACCGGATGGCAATAAAATTAGGATAGAATGAAAGCCTCATATGGGGAAAATGAAAAGATACTGTTGCTGTCGTTTTTGACGGAGTCATAATAGGTAAATCTATTTCATACTTTTGTTGTAAAACTTTGTTGGTCAAAGTTGGATAATTGGGTATTAACTTCTATGACAGGTTGTTTAAGGGTTATCTTCTCTTTCTTTCAATCATTGTCGTTAATCTGTCTTAACGATGCTCAGTTTTGTGCTGTCTGGGCATGCGCAAGTTCTGGGCGCGAACTGAGGAAACTTCCGTCAGGGAGGTTGTGTTTTGGGCTGTCGGACATGATGTCCGTTGTGATTTTCTCTATATCATCGTGGGGATTGGAAAGTTTTCGATATGACTGAAATGTCAATGTTTTCCCCAGTGATTCTTTGTTCGTCAAGAGTGACGACATTTATTAAGTGTGTATCCGGAAGATTCTGTAAAAGGTAAATGACATTCTTATTAATATGCCTTTAGTTGCAGAACATTTGAAGTTACCTATCTGCGAGTGAAGCTCACAGATCTTGAGAGACATAATTCCTTCTTTGCTTCTTGTTCTATCCAAATGAGACTATGTGTTTTCAATTGAACAGAAGCCTAATGATGATGATAAATTATTGTGGACGCCGCAGGTTGGCGGTATATATGTTTAGCATGGTTTGATCGTGCTTGCTAACAAAGGATACACAGCTGTCTACATATTGAGGCCCTGTATTACGGCCAATATTTTTCAGCAAGAGGAAATATATCTGGCGGGCTATGCCAGTTGAATAACAGCCTTATGTATTATTGCTACGGAATTTAGGAGCTCGTTTGTTGGACGACAGAGCTAATTAAGTACCTGACGCGCTGAGTCAATGGTACGGAAGCTACATTGTAAACTGTAACATTAGGACAGATGATGTTTGGGTATGTCCTAGTTGATGTATGATGCAAGCCTTTGATTACCAGACATTTAACAGTCATTCATTATTATGTGAAGTCCTTGATCTTGTCGATTTGACTGTCCTGTTGATGCTACTGTCAGTTTCGTAAATAAATGTTTGAAACGTGCCAGCAGTCTTCAATTCATCATTGACTACTGCATGCGAGTGTATGGGTGCATTTATTGACTTTACTTAGAGCTTCAAGCATTCGCGTTCTCGTCTACACCCACACTCAGCACATCATAATACCAGTACCACACATCTACAACATGTACGCTGTTTTGTGTGAGTGATCATAGTACCCCTGGCAGTGCCTCACGCTGGTGGCCGTTACATTTCTGGCCGTTACATTTCTGGTGACCTACATCAACACCGCAACATTACACAGTCCAGGTGATAAACGACACGTTCACTCTACCAGCTTTCACATCACGCATAAACAGTACGTTACAGATACCTAGGAAGGAAGGAAGGATATAAGTGTGTAGTGAACAGAAGAGAAAACAAGTACAGGAAAAGCACAGATTGCCTCAAATCGCCTCCAAACCAGGAGATCAAACGAAAATCTTTTGGGACTTTAGGAGGTGTTTTCTCGGACGAGCGAGAGACCCAAATATAAGGACAGAGGGGCGCGTTGAAAATCACACACACCAAATCCAGAAGCCAGAGTGAGAAACTGGAAGACAGCATCAGCAAGAAAAGTTCTTTTTTCACGCTGCATGCAGGGCAGATTAAATTCAGCCAATACAGTCTCACCGTGAGCTTATTAATCCTAAGAGGGTATGTAAGTTTATTAAAGAGATAGGCATGACTAATATCATTTTACTTCAGATTTTATTTACGATTTTATTGTATCAGATATAATAAAAAAGGAATGACGCTAAATAGAGATAACCTCCACCGGCATTGTCAGGAAGCATAACCATTAATTGGTTAGCCAAATATATCATGGCTAGTTCTTGCCTGGAAGCTTACGACATACCAGCAAGTACATAAGTGACTTGGCATCCATGAGTGGAAGGCAAAGGTTATATCGTACCCATGTATCATAACATGTGATTTATTCATGTATTTTGTTAATTCTGCACAGTAGACATTATCTTATCATGCTATCTCTGTAACATACTACCATGATTCATTCATTTATATACAAACACTGAAGACATGGTCGCATCATGAACAGCAGTTGGTGGTGAGATTGTTGGAACACCATGGCCACCTATTACCTTTTGTTCCAGGTTTTTATGATCAATTGTTATGATCATTCCTGATCGAGAAACTAAAGACTTGAAGATCGTTGATCCTGCTAACTGAAGCCTAGAGGTCAACCAATCTTCAACACCTTACTCCCCCGTAGTTATAGGGTGGGCTGAAGGACAGTCTGTTTATTCAAGTGTGTCTCAGGAACCTCGAGCAGACGTGGCTAATATCAGATGAGTTATGTATATACATCCAACAAACACTGTGAGCAGTTTCTAAAACGACTGTCTATGATGAGAACTAGATAGCGAGACATATCAAAGAGATACTGTGACAAACTTTTTTGTAATTTCAGTGGAAGATAAATCCAAGACTTTTTCTATTATTTATTTTAATTTGTAACTATAAATAATCATACATTTTACCATCTTCCAACCCCCATTTCTCATCACAAGAATATATAGATTTACATAATAAATATTGAAATTGTACTCATTTGACTTGGTAAATTTTTTTACTGTTTAAATTTGAGTTACTTTTTCTAATTTAATTATATTATCACATAGGGTTACTATAGCGAAAGTAGCAACTTATACTTCTGAAGCCTAAATCTATCGTCCAGCTCAGAGTATTCACAGCTGTAACTGACTTGTGATACCAGTGTAGTTCTCGGGCACTGAAACTTAATCCTTTCTGGAGAGAGATTCTACTTCTTCTCTACCACATTATCATAGTAGAAAAACTTTTCGCTACATTGGGGGCTCTTTCGTGGGATATTATTTTTTTATCCTGAGCCACTATCTATGTATTCTTCTATCTTGAGCCATAAATAGTTTGTAAAAATAATTTTTTCTGAAAAATTCTAAAACTTAGAAATTTTTCGTAATAATAGTACCATTGAGTACGAAGTAAATAGGAAACGCTCACAAGGTTTTAAGGAGTTGTCTTGTTCAAAGTAATTAATTGATTTTAATTAAATTAGTTGGTTAGTGAAGATAAAATTATATACCCTCTGGTAAGTAAGCATCATGGCTGATTTGGTGAGGTTTCGATCTGCAATCATGCAAGAGGGAAAGGACGTAGGATTGACAGGTGATGCTCTTATCCAGTATGTCACAAAGGAAGTGGACAAACATATGGACAGAGAGGAAAGAAAACTACAAGCAGAGAGAGAGAAGCAAAAAGCTTAGAAGCAGAGAGAGAAGCCAAAAGAATGGAAGCAGAGAGAGAAGCCAAAAGAATGGAAGCAGAGGATAAGAAATTAAAAGCAGAGAGAGAAGCCAAAAGTCTGGAAAGAGAAGAAAAGAGACTAATGTTGGAAGCTGAAGAAAGAAGGTTACAAAGAGCTCATGAGTTAAGTTTAAAGGCCCTTGAACTCCAGGGAGCAGCTAGCAATCATGGTGCTAGCTCACCTCACTCTGAGAGTAGCTCCAACCATAGCACGGGAAATGGAGCCATGAGTTTCCACCTGAATCCATTTATTGAGAAGGAGGACGCCATTGAGTCGTACCTGGATAGATATGAGAGACTGGCCTCTACCTATGGATTGGAAAAGGAAAAATGGAGCCTTAAGCTATCTCAGGGGTTGAGGGGAGTTTCATACGATGTTTATTTAAAACTCTCAAAAGAAGACCAGGAAGATTATGAAATCTTAAAACAAGCTTTACTGGTCAGGTACGAAAAGAATTCTGAATCTTATAGAAAGAGATTCCGAACTGCTAAGCTACTTCCAGGAGAAAACTATCACCAGTTTTCTGCCAGGTTCGAAACTTATCTGACAAAATGGATTAGCTTAGGAAAATGTCAAGATATAAAAGAAATGGTCATGATGGAACAAATGAGAGAATCCATGCCTCAAGAAATGAGAAAATTTCTTATGGAGCAAGGAGCTGAGAGATTGGAAGATATTTTAACCATGGCTGAGAGATATCAAGCAGCTCAGTCAGAAGTATCAGGAAATAAGAAGAAGCAGGGTGAGAACTTCAAACCTTCACAAAACTTTACCAACTATGAACATAGGGACAATGCCAACAAGAACAAACATAGAACTGATTATAAAGACAAAAACCCTCTAGGATCAGATAAGAAACCTTCAAGAAAGAAAGGAAAGTGGTGTAAATCTTGCCAAATGAGTAACCACAATACTGCGGAATGCAGACGGAAAAACCCTCCTTATCACGCTGCATGCCTTACAACAGGGAAAAGGGAAGGAAGGACCTGGCAGATAGTCAGAAGGACCTCCATCATCCCCCTGTCTGTGAGGAAGTGACCTTGAATGGCACCCAAGTACTGTGCTTATATAATAAAGGCTTGGACTTTGACTCAGTAGTGTGCTCTTCTCTGGTGAGTCCGGAACAGATAACCACGGAAACCGTGGAAATCAGAGGACCAGTCAAGGGAGCAGGAACCATGACACTGCCCATAGCCCGTATCAACATAAGATCTCGCTATGTGGAAGGAGAGATCAAAGCAGCAGTGATGGACAACCCTATCTACCCATTAATACTGGGATGTAGATATGTCTTTCTAGGAAAACCTATAAGACCCATAGTGATGGCAACAGTCCAGACCAGGGCAAGCTCCAAGAAAGAGGAGGACACTATCATCAATACTCATCCAGAAGAGATGAGAAAGGCTCAAACCGCTGACAGTACATTGAAGCCTTGCTTTGGCAAATTACCTAAAAGCCATAACCCTCCAGAGAAAGGAGACTTATATATGAAAAATGGCCTACTATATAGAAAAGCTGGAACAGGACCTAAAGGACATGGACAGCTTGTAGTGCCAAAATCATACAGGGAGCAGGTTATGAAGCTAGGACATGCTATAACCTTCAGTGGACATATGGAATAGGGCTGTAGAATCTCGTCACTGTAGCGGTCGACATTCAGATTCCCAATCACATGATAGAGGGGGGGTTCTGTGGAGTAAACTAATGCCTCCCCACATCATCACTGATCCAGCCCCATATCGGTTACGTTCGATGACTGCAGCATCACTAAAGCGTTCACCACGACGCCTCCATACTCTGATTCGTCCATCTGTAGGCTCCAAGACAAATCGGGACTCATCCGTGAACATAACGTTAGCCCACTGTGCACGTCGCCACTGCACGTGCTGCATACACCATGCTAAACGAGCTGCTCTGTTTGCAGCAGTCAAGTGTGGTCGAATGGCTGGACGACAAGCACGAAGGCTGGCATCGTGAAGGCGATTCCGAATAGTCTGATCACTGACTACAGTGTTGGTAGCATCTCTGAGGAACTGTCTGATAACATTTGCACTTGCAGTTCTCCGTTGCAGTGCTTGCATCTGAATTAAGCGATCTTCTCGAGGTGTAGTGACTCTAGGACGACCTGTGCGTTGCCGTTCCTCGACGATTCCAGTCTGGGCAAAGCGCTGCTGCAGTCTGACAATAACTGAATGAGATACTGCAAGCCTCCGAGCGACATTTCGGACAGTAAGACCTTCCTGCAACCACGCAATAGCTCTTCCTTTATCCACAACACTCAGCTTTCGTCGTTGAGGCATATTGTTGTGCAATGGTTATGCAGCACTTGTGTTGCTTATAAAGACAATTTTGTGAGTACAGCTCAAGACCAACACTATAGTCTCCCACATGCACCACGCATTTTTGGAATAGCAGGTATTTTTTCATGCTCAGACATCATTAAAAACACCAACATTTTGGCGTCTCAGCAGCATTTTTTCAGCGTGCTTGCTGAGCTGAACACTAGCCACACGCTTTGCTGGTGGCCCATGCAGCACGTGTTGAATGTTTGTCGTTCGAGAAAAATCAATGTCAGATTAATTGCTTATGAAATATAATTTTTATTATTTTTATTATTTGTGGGTCATTTTCACCTACTGGTCCTTAACTTCTTTTGAAGGGTGTATATATATATATATATATATATATATATATATATATATATATATATATATATATATATATATATATATATATACTAGTATATATCACGTAGCTTCACAATAACACTTCGTGTACATGTATATCACGCAGTGTTACAGTAAAATCCAGCATACTTCATGCAAGCAAACGAGGACAACAATATCCTAGGATACATTTCAATATTTCTACTTATTTGCATATTAATCCAGTGAAACGTTGAGAGCTAATTTTTTTTTCTTTTTTTTTTCTTCCATTTGTGCCTCTTTGTCTCGGTTCTTTTTGTCCTTTGCTAATCTGTGTATCTGCCTGTGTGCGTATGTGTGCGCGCCAAGTTTTAAATGTACCATTGCGGCTTTCCCCGCCAACTCTCAAGTGCTTTGCTGCAGTGTGGGTTGAGATTGCTTTAAAAGCCCTGATATTTTACATACAAAATTATTAATAAAATTGTATTTATTTTTCTATAATGATTCCTATTATTATTATTGCCCCATGTAGTCCCCCCGGGGGGTCTCTGAAGAGACACAGAAAGAATAGAACTACTGCACCTCCAGGCATGTCGTACAAGGCAGCTAATATGAGGTTGCGCGTGGGGCTCGTAACCTCATCATGCAAAACTAATTGCCACAAACTGTGCCCTTTCACCTCTTACACTCATCTTGCATACTGTATCCTAGCATTCCCACATGTTACTTTAATAATTGGGCGCTCTGTATCCTTTCAGTCCCATATGTTTCTTTAATAATTGGGCGCCAAATTCTTAACCCTTTGAAAATAAAGTTCGTCCGTTCGTTCGTTCGGTTGTTCACACTAATCTCGTATTCGCAGTTTTCAAGAAGACTAGAGAAGTGAGTACGAGTGCATGCAACACTAACCAAATATGCACTTTCATCCGTTCTCCAAGACTCACAGAAAGACTTACCCTGAGGTGACACATGTACAACTCCCCATAATAAACACCAGATGAGTAGACCACATTTCTTATCAACAACTCTCAGATCCGCCATTTAAAATATTTTGTCTTGAAATCTCGCTTGTCTTGCCACTGCTAATAATAATCCTCCCAATCTGTGATATACAAGGATGCAGAGAAAACACACACACAAATAAATAAATAAAGGAAATAATTACATCATTAAAAAAACGTTCTTAATTATTACTACTAATGTTAACAAAATCTAGACTTTGAAATAACAAGTCAAACAGTGACGGAATGCAATCAATACATTTAACGTTCATCTCACAAAATAACGCAGGGGTCTCATACTTGAATGGCCATAGAGGATACTTTAACACTGTTTTGTTACCGCGTTACCAATTACTGTATTTTGTTTTTTAAAGAAGTAAAGACGTAAACTCATAAATGCAAAATTGAGAGAGATCAAGTTTAAAAAGGTGATTTACTACTCATATATATTTCAAAAAAAAAAAGCTACAGACATTCATAAATGGGCCATTAAGCTAATGACATTCATAAGTGGATCATTAAGCTACAGACATTCATACATGGATCAAAACGCTACAGACATTCATAAATGGGTCAAAACGCCACAGACATTCATGAATGGTATGACAAGGTCACCAATGAGGATCTGATGATTAGAACCAAACAAGCGACAGTGGAACCAGAGCTGAGAAGACGCTGGCTATGAATGGGGCACACAATGGGGAAACATGTTGATATCATAACAAGGGAGTCCTTGTTCTGGAATCCTCAGGAAAAGAGAGGCAGAGATATACCAAAAACACGCTGAGAAGAAAACTAGAAACAGAAATGAAAATTATGTGGAAGACGTGGAATTTGCTTGAGCTGATGTCACAATGCAGGAGAACATGATACGTGTTTGGTGAATGTTTATGCTCCATGCGGAGCTAAAGGGTATTGATTGATTGAATGATTGATTAACCGATATTTCAAAATTTTGGCTCATGTAAAATCCCTTCCCAAATTAACGGTTGTATCACCGTCTTCTTCATTCTTGACCTTTTCGCTCCTTCTGGAGCATAAAGCAACAACTACAGCTGGTTCCTTGCGTGAAGGCTGTGGTTTCTGTAGCAAATTCTTTCATACGATCAGGTTTCCAGCCCCACGCTTAACCCCAACTTACCAACTCTTACGACATGATATTTATCCTAATTATAACCAATCGTGAGCAGCGCGTGATTTTCTTTCCATTAGTGTGATTGTATAAATACTGTGTGATTTCAACTGGAATAATCTCCATTTATGCAAGTTAGAAATGGCGCGAATTAGGCATAATGCGAATAATATGGCTGCTGCTATTAAAATTCATAATTTATTGCATTTATTTTATGTTTCTCATTTTATCTTTCAGTTCGTTTTCATATTATTTTTTTTATGGTGAACGTTCTTAATTTTTTAAAATATACTTTCCAAAAGTACTCCCTGGATTGCTACGAACTGTATGTCTATTGAGAAAATAATCTCAGTTTACGCTAATCTCAAATCAAGCGTGCACGTCACTAGAAAGTTATTCTCGCGTGTATCACGATCCCAGTATATATATATATATATATATATATATATATATATATATATATATATATATATATATATATATATATATATATATATATATATATATATATATAAATATATATATATATATTTTTTTTTTTTTTTTTTTCCTTAACCAGCAGCACTTGGGCTTTCAGCCCTTCGGCCCAATGACATGTCATTGCGAGGCTGGGGAACCTGAGGACTTTCCTTCCAACCCGGTCAGGAGCTTCGCTCCTTCCCATCCACAGAGGGTTTATCACAGGAGCCGTTCAGGCTATTCAGTCAAATTTCCGGCCGTAAACATTTCTTCAAACGCCGACGCCCGGGTTTGAACCATGAACACCTGGTCGCCAGTACAACGCCGAAGCCATTACACCAGCGCGGCTCCCATATATATATATATATATATATATATATATATATATATATATATATATATATATATATATATATATATATATATATATATATATATATATATATATATGTATGTCCATGTGGAACCGGAATCCAGACCCCTGAACACATTCTCCAAAACTGCCCAATCCATGATGACCCACGCCTGACCTGGCCAGTGAGTACTGAGCTCAGACAGAAGCTATGAGGCTGATGCGCTGACCTGGAAAAGACTAGACTTAGTCCTGGCGGCAGGCCAGCAGATTTAGCAAGACTACAAACTGAACAAAGAAGAAGAAGAAGAAGAAGGACGTGGTTGATTTCCCATGTTTGATAAAAGTAATTTTCAGCCGGTGTGAGTTTTCATATAGTTCTGGTGTTTAATTGTCAGTTCTTTCCACGCTCTAACAAAAAAATGACAAGGAATACACAATTGTAAAGAAAATTGACCGATGATTAATGAAATATAAATTTTGGATAAAACGAAACATAAACTTTGTTCAAATTTACCTGCTCTGAAGACTGGATTCTCTTCATGAACGGCTGACAAAAAAAATCCTGAATACTGGTCCCTCGTTTGTTAAGAGTTAAACGTATTCAAACGCCTGATAACTACTAACCTGAGGACACCAAAGAAATAGGTAAAATAAGTACAGGCAAATTTAACGATTGTGTTCCTTGTCTTACTAACAAAATCCGAAGCAAAACTTTTGAAGTACTTAACTAATCCATACAACACGCCCCCGGAATATTTATGCAGTTATCAGTAAGCCACCCCCATTAAGAGCGCGCAAACACGTATTTGTTCATTGTGAATAACCAGTAATCTATGCATCCTGTTGACATCTACACACTAAGATAAGTTCTCATCACAATGCTAAATGTTCGGGTTGGTGGTGGGGGTGCTCCACGCCGTACATTTTCTTACACACAGTAGGAGTTTCCTGCAATCCCCTGAATACTAATGATTTTATTGAAAAGTCTGTAACCAACGACAAAAAATACCAACCCGCTTTTTATGATAATGAGGAAAAGAAGCTCATCGCACATGAAAGCTAAACTGAACACCGATTGGTACCGAAGATGCATCAAAAGTGAGGAATGCAGTAAGCGACCCATAGCTTGACTGCTTGCGTCAGGGTCAGCGAACCAGAGCTGACCAAGACCCTACTCCACCTCCAAGTGGTGGTCCTGGAAACAGGCTGCATCACTGCAGTCTGGCTGAGAGAGTAGGGATTGAAGAGAAAAGGCTAACCCGGTCCCAAAAATATCATGCCCAAAACGGATGTGTCGGGCCGAAAGGCGCAGATATCGCAGCTTTGCTGTAAACGGCGACACAACGTAACAAACGTCCTTTTTAGGACGAACGCAGAAGAAGAACACCGATTAACAGAGCACAGAGGCCTTTCACATGTTTTTTAAAAATTGTGCATTGATCATTGACCATAAGTCATGATAAGTTTGACCACAAAAATCCGATGATAAGTTTGACCACAAAGATCCAATGATAAGTTTGATCACAAAGATCCAATAATACGTTTGATCACAAAGATCCAATGATAAGTTTGATCACAAAGATCCAATGATAAGTTTGACCACAAAGATCCAATGATAAGTTTGACTACAAAGATCCAATTATACGTTTGACCATAAAGATCCAATGATAAGTTTGACCACAAAGATCCAATGATACGTTTGACCACAAAGATCCAATGATAAGTTTCTTCTTCTTCTTCTTCCTCGTTCGCTCTTAAAAGGACGGTGGTTGCATTGTGTCTGTTTACGCCTAAGCTGTGAAATCTGCACCTTTCGGTCGACACATCTGACTTCTGCACGGCATTTTTTAGGGACCGGGTTTGCCTTCCCATTTCGATCCGTACTCGCTCAGCCAGACTGCACTGCTGCAGACTGTTTCCAGGACCACCACGTGGAGGTGGAGTACGGTCTTGACCAGCTCTGGTTCGCTGGTCCTGACGCAAGCAGTCAAGCTATGAGTCACTGACTGCGTTCTCTATTGCTGCGTCTTTGGGTCTCCAATGATAAGTTTGACCACAAAGATCCAATGATAAGTTTGACCACAAAGATTCAATGATAAGTTTGACCACAAAGATCCAATAATAAGTTTGACCACAACGATTCAATGATAAGTTTGACCACAAAGATCCAATGATAAGTTTGACCACAAAGATCCAATGATAAGTTTGACCACAAAGATCCAATGATAAGTTTGACCACAAAGATCCAATGATAAGTTTGACCACAAAGATCCAATGATAAGTTTGACCACAAAGATCCAATGATAAGTTTGACCACAAAGATCCAATGATAAGTTTGACCACAAAGATCCAATGATAAGTTTGACCACAAAGATCCAATGATAAGTTTGACCACAAAGATCCAATGATAAGTTTGACCACAAAGATCCAATGAAGTTGAACTGGAATGCAAAGAAATGAAATGACCACAGGAGAAGTAGTACCGTCATCAGGACATGCAACAGAAGAAGCGCATCATAATTGTTAACGGTCATCTTTAGGCGGGTTGCTTGCTCGTAATTCTATCACCGGGGAAAGGGAGGCATGAGTAAATGAAATACACATGGAGAAAAGAACCGGAGATAGAAATGACAAGGATTCTAGATCTTGCGTGTAAAAACGGGTTGTTCACGTATTCTCACACGACACACAAACGGGCTGACCTAATATTTCCTAAAGGTACATTATGGTATTTCTAATATCGCCTAATTCCGCATAATAGCAAATGTTGGAGACATTTCTTAAAATCCGTTTAGGTACACACGAGTGTTTGTAATATCCTTACACGCAAATTATCCACTCGAACGTGTATGCCTAATCTACATATTCCCAATTAAGACACGGGTTCTTAAAATTTCTTGTGCTATGGACTCCTTTTATTGTCCAGAGAATGCTGCGGACCCCTTTGATTGTCGTGTAAAGGCTACGGACCACTTTGATTGTCCTGTGAAGATGTCACATAATTAGGTTCGCTCTCTTTTCCTCTCCGGCGGTATTGTTATTTTAGAGTCATTCTTTGCATTTCTTCTACTTAATAATTTTTCATGTCTGTTTAACTGACCATCCATGCTGAGAGGGTAGACAGGTGATGCAATATTGACTACAGTCATGGTGGTAACATTCTCGTGTACCTAACATTTGGGCGCGACGGATTAATACGACGTAAGCCCAGCAAGTTTATTTAGCGCTGATATGGCTATTGAGATTCACTAATTAATGCCGCGAAGAGTCACAGCCCAGATGGTTAAACGAGGGTCGGTGTTTGCACAAGGACGGGTAATAAATTATCCGTCTGCGGACGTATTACAGACATGCACCTGAAAGACGGAATGTTGTAATAGCTTCCGGACAGAAGTGTTACAAAGACATTTTTTGTGATAATGTAGGGGTTGTAGTGCAATTATTACCGCTCATCGACGGATATTACAATTCCATATTTGGAAAGTGACCTTTTAAATAACACGCACAATTTTCCTATAAGGAAATTTTTTGAATAGACCTCATACAAACGACACATGATTTAATTATTGGCCGGCATTCGAGATGTAAACATAACAACAACAAAAATTGGAGCCAGGTCTAATAGTAAACAACAACGTGCGTGGGACGAAAGTTGCAATATAACTTGACACATTAGTCGGGTGAAAGCACTGTGAAATTCAAGTCGTCAAGAGACCAGCCAGGCAGCCAGAGTAAAGAATGCGATCAGAATTCCATTTATCGGACCGGACCGTGTTTGAGCATCTTGAGGACTTATATATATCCCAGGAAAACTCTACCTTTATTAACACGGAAAACCGGAATCCTAGGAATCTGAGCACGAAGTCAGAGTGGATGCTTATTGTAAAATAACATCCCAGACAACGTGGAAGAGGCATCTTAAACAAGTTGCCTTAACTGTTTCTCTAAGCCAGGAGTCTGTGATCCTAAAGACAATTTGGGGTGAGTAGTACATTTATAATTCTATATTTTACATTATTAACACGTGAAAAATATGTATCTACTGGCGTGTGAATATTAATATGTGAAAACTGCTAGTGGATTTCCAAGTCATACAAGCCTGCAACCTCAGCATATAGAATGATGATTTCATGAACCACCACTGCAAGGGCTGGTGAATGCTTTATGCAAGTTTCTTATAGAGAACAAAAAGCAGAGGTAGTCCCAAGTTCCATGTGGAGCAGGGAGTGAATGGTGAGAGAAATGATGTACATACTTATTATATTGTTAACCTTTTCAACCATTGTAGAAGTAAATGTAACCCTATTTAGTCTAAATGTAATAAAAGCTGTCCGCTCACCTGGATTGAGAATTATCTCTCAGAGAGGGCCAAGTTCTGAGGTAGATGGGATGGTGGAATGAAACGAGGGGGGCACATGAGTGTGTGTCAGGAAAACGCAATATTCAAGAGGGCATTTGTTTTCTTCTTTTGTGACACTAGTCGGTGGTACCAATTGAGGGTACTATCTCTGGAACAAGTGAGAATATAAGTAGCCTGAAGTCGAAACTAGACACCATCTTCAGACGGGTCTTAGAGACGCTGGACCAGCTTTGTGATTACTCCCTTACACTTCTTGGAACGTGACATAACTTTCAGACTTGACCATTGAACCAGTCATCTATCTGCAAAGAACCAAACATCAGCGGGAGCAGAAACCATCAAACTATTGGCAGCTAAGTAAAACTTAAAAGCTGCCAAGTGAACTGTCCATCTTTCAAAAACCATAACATCACCCTGTGATGAGTATCTTTTTAAAAGAATTATTCATTTTAAACGTTTAAACATAATTGTTTATTAAATTTGTTATTTGTATGTACACAAATTTAACGTTGATTTAATCATTTTGAATGTACTTCCCCCGTATGTCTCAGTCAATTACTTAAATACATCTAGACAGAGCTATAAAATAATAATTAAGATTTCGCTGAATTAGATCAGCTGGGGTCTTGAACGAGCTAATTGTAAGACAATTCTTCACAAACGTTGACGGCAGATACTAAAGTTAATATTGCTGGGACTCATTCAGCATTGTTCTTGCTTTCTGAATGTCTTGTGAATTCTCCCTGGAGGTAGAAGCATCATTATTCTTCTATCTGCAACTCTGCCAAGAGTGATCTTGTGCGAAGGTAGGCACTTTTAAATACTCTAGGTTTTGGCTACTGGTGGACCACTACTGTAGAGCAAAGGGGAGGCAACCCGTGACAGAAGGCTAATGACCCCTTCTTTGAAAAAATGTACATAGACGCATAATTAACACTTTTATTTATAAATAATACACTTTATTACAAAGAAAAATCGTTAAGTTTACATGCAGTCAAATTGAAATATGTAAATAGAATTTATTTCTTTAAATACAAAAAACTATGATAATTTTCAGAGGAAATATTTTAGCTTGAAAACAAAATTTAAATTATTAGATTATGTACATGGATCCTCTAGAATTCAGTCATGATTTTTTCTCGTCATGTATTGTCGCGTTACTTGCTCGTGTTTCCTTCGGCATTTACTGAGAGAGACAGAGCACGTATTGTGTTTACCTGGAATGCAGTGATCAACAACCAAAATTTCTAATGCTATGTTTGTTTATTTCTAATATATCCTATTCCACTTCAAAGTAAAGGCTGGGGACATTCCTTATAATCCTTGTATGCACAATCGAAAGTTTTCAATATCCTTACGCACCAACGAGTATGTGTTAAATCTGCTATTGGTACATATAGTTATTTATAATATACCCTATTCACTTAATAGTAATAACTAGATATGTCTTATAGTTCTTGTGGTGTACAAACGAGCCCCCTGTAGTTCCTGTGGGTCTCTGAAGGGACAAAGAAAGAATATGTCTACTGCACTCAGTGGTGTCTCATATGAGGCTGTGTATGGTTGTAGTAACCTCATCACGTAAAACCTTTAACCAGAGAAACCAATACCGTTAGAGCATGTGAAAAGCAGACCTTCCTCCGGGGGGGGGGGGGGGGAAGGCAAGCTACAGTGGCGGCTCAGTGCACCGTAAGGGGTGCAAAAGAAATTGATCGTGATGATGGTTTTAATGTCCCAGTACAGTACAAACGCTAAATTAAAACGAATTGAGAGCTGCGTAATTTCTGTACTTCTGTACGGTGCAGAATGCTGGAGAGTAACAGAAACAGGAAATGTCCTAATTGTCCTCTTTCCACACAGCCTGCCTAAGGAAAATTCTTAGAATTTTCTGGCCGAACACCACCACCAACCAGAGCTGCTTAAATCAGAGCCACCAAGAAGAGAAGTGCACCAACATAGCGGGTAGACGCTGGAGTTAGGTAGTCCACATCTTCAGAAGAGACTCGATACTATCACAAGAACTGCTGTGCTATGGACTCCTGAAGGAAAGCGAAAGCAAGGACAGCCAAAAGCCACCTGGCGGAGAACTATGGAGGCAAAGATGAAGAGTATGAACCAAAGCTTGGGCACCACACGAATGATAGCTGTCGACCGAGGAAAGTGGAGACAGTTTGCTGCTGCCTTACATGACGCCTCCAGGCCTGATGATCACTGATTGCTTTGTCAGTCAGTGGCCAAAAACCAAAGAAGAGGAAAGAAGGATGGTTTTGATGATGATGATAGTGATGTACAAGCGAATGTTTCTAACATCCTTAAATGTAATTTCTAATAAACCCTATCCCACATAATAGTAACGGCTGGAGGCAGTTCTTATAGCTCCAGCATGCGAGACCGTGTGTTAATATTATCTATACATGCAGACAAATATTCCTAATATTATAAGCCTCCGATTGGCAGAGTGGTTATAATGCACCCAGCTGGACATGGTTACCTGGTTTTGCTCTTGCGTTAGGGAAGGCAAAAGCATATGGGAGGGTATCAGGCCACCCCAGCTCCTGAAACTAAACCTAGTATAGTGAAGTCTCTAATATTTCACTTTCCTACGGCAATATTTGCTATAGAACTACATTTTTTTAAAATCTATATTCGAAGATTTCTAACATAACCTATTCCACATTATAGCAAAGACTTGATAAATTTCTAATATTCCTTCTAGAATCATTTCCATCCTCATCTTTAAAGAAAGTAGGGAAGACTGCAGCCTGGTTATGTAAACCGACGAGCTGAAAGATAATTTGAAAGAATGTAGACATACACAGATAAAGAACAAAGAAGAACCTGCGCTACGATCATAAGGTCTTCGACGGTTACAAGACATACGAAAACATTAAAGATAAATGGGAGAAAAGTTATAGCACAGAAAACTGAAATATCAAGTTGGACAACCAAAAAATATCTGCCTGAAATATCTCTTCAGAAAAGGTTGACAAATGTCCGAAATCGCTCTTTATAAAACACAGAAAGGTTGTAAAAATCCTTCTTTTGAAGACGCGTATTGATGTTTAAAGTCTCTCACTAGAAATACAGAAAGGTGGCTAAAAATCCCTCCTTTAAAGACACCAAAAAGTGTCCCAAATCCTTCATTTGACGACACAGATAGATGTATAAAATCTCTTCTTAGAAAACACAGATGTCTGAAATATCCCGTTAGAAGAAACAGAAAGGTGGCTAAAATCCTTACTCAGAAGAACAGAATGGTGGCTATAATCTTTTCTTAGAAGACACAGAAGGGTGGCTAAAACCTTTAAGTAGAAGAACCAGAAAGGTGGCTATAATCCTTACTCATAAGAACCAGAAAGGTGGCTATAATCCTCAGAGAACCAAAAAGGTGGCTATAATCCTTACTCAGGAGAACCAGAAAAGCAGCTAAAATCCTTACTCAGAAGAAACAGAAAGTTAGCTATAATCCTGTCTTAGAAGACACAGAAGGGTGGCTAAAATCCTTATTTAGAAGCCACAGAATGGTGCCTAAAATCCTTACTTACAAGATACAGAATGGTGGCTAAAATTCTAACGTAGAAGACACAAAGTGGTGCCTAAAATCCTTACTTAGAAAACAAAGAAAGGTGGTTAAAACTGAAAACTGCCTGTGAAAATCTCGCCTCAACTTTTAGTCTGAAATTCCACGCGCCCCCTTCTTCAGAAAACACAGAAGAGTATCAGAAATACCTCCACAGAAAGCATAAGAGGTGTCTGAAAATGTACGCGTTTTCTAAGGCAGAAATTCGCATAAGTACTTATTGATGTGTCTACAGGGAGCAGCAAGAGTGATTCATATCCTTTATTCACTTGTATGCATTTAGATTAGTTCGTATTTTCTATTGTATAGTGTTTTCTGAGTCTTGTCCCTACAAAGACTTTGCAATCATAAAGTAGTCTGCTCTTTGTTCTATAGCTTAAAATGACTACCCATACTGACCTAATCTGTGACTATCTTTTCATAATCTGTGTTCAACGAATATTTGTAAAGTTGATTGCGTGCGTATAGGAATAATTCTTACAATCCTAATAGGCACTGAGGATATTTATAATGTTTTAAAAATAAATTAATGAATAAAGGTAGAGGTAGTCTTATAGCAGATACTTCCGTAGGGGAATCTTCTTCTCCTTCTTCGTACACTCTCAGATGTCCACTCTCAGACGTCCACTCTCAGACGTCCACTCTCAGACGTCCACTGACAGACGTCCACTCTCAGACGTCCACTTGAATGTTTTCAAAGAAAGCAGCAGTCAGTTTGAGGCTAATTGAATCTCCGTAGAGCTTTCCCACGAATGGTACTGGTGTCGGTCATATGCGCTTTCTACGTTCCGCATATGCTGGGCATTTTTGAAGCAAATGTTAAGCAGTCATTTTATCAGTGCCACAGTTACACTGATCGGTAGTTCCTATCTTTAGCTTGTTGAATAGGTGATATCTCATTCTGTTGTGGCCAGTAGGGGAATCAAGTGTTAGAGACTTCACATTAGGTCCAGCTCTTTTAATGACGCAGGGTGACATTTTCCCTTCCTCGTTCCCTTTGCCTTCCCAAATTCAAGAGCAGAATAGATACCAGTTTACAGCTGTGTAGACTGGAGCGTGATTCTACCTGGTTTTGATCCCGGAATTACTCTTCTGCCGTGTCTCCACCTTGGCGTGGTAGAGCTTGTGGTTCCCTATGATCCCAAGAGCTATGCCGGCGGTTGCATAGCTACCAGCATGGTCTCCCAAGCTGGACAGGTCGAAAAGTAGGGACCAGACCAAGAGAGACACACACCTGTTGCCTTGCAGGTGGGCTTTGAGACAGTGAAAGACTAAGAAAGGCAACCCGACAAAACGGTGTTTTTTTTTTTTTTTTTTTTTTTTTTGCGTTTTCCCGCTAATACTCGAGGCGAAATCTCAGGTTATTATTTATGTCTAACCTGACATTGATTTTACGTGAGTATCCCTTTATTTCTTGTACAGAGACAGGTGTCCCTCGCCATTCAGGCAAATACTCGCCGATTTCGGAGGTACCCATTGCAGCTGGGTCGGCTCAGGAGCCGCCAGTCCCTGGTCGACGACACTAACGGTCTGTTAAAATCGGTGAACTGGGCAACAAGCCTAACGAACAGTGCAACACACTTCGCTTAATGATTACACCACGAAGTTGACGTCTGTGAGTGTACGAAGAAGAAGAAGACGAAGAAGAAGAAGACGAAGAAGAAGAAGAAGAAACAGAGAAGATGCCCAAATCCGGTAACTGTACATCTAAAAATCCCTACAGACACAAAGGACATCTTTGAAATCTTTTATGGTGAATATTTATATTTTCCTTACCTGTAAAATAGAGTATATACAGCATCACCATATATATGTGCAAACGAGTGTTTATAATATTTCCTTCGCATAAACAATATAGTATTTTATACACGTTTGGAACATGAATATGTGGTATCTCTTATACATATAGGCGAGTACTGTATTCACAAAATCGTTTGCAATACGTAGAACACGAGTTTCATAACGATATAATTAGTTCTGATTGTAAAGTTGTATCTGATGTCAGAGCTGTTTATATCTGCTCACATCTGAATCACTTCCTTGTTTTTGCTCGTTCGAGGCTACAAAAGGAGAAATCATGGCTATCTTAATTATGTCATATATCACGCGACCTACTCTCAGCTGATTTTGTCTGCGGAAAACCCTTGTTTGAAACCGTCGATCTATTTTAAGATTTATGTCGTTAAAAATGACAATACGCTTTCGGTTTGGTTCCCTTATTAAAAAGAATACAGTTTTAACTGATGCATTTCGCACGAACCAAATAAGTGCCAGTGGGAAGATGAGTCAGGGGAATTACTGGAAAGATGTAATTATTGTTTGGGAAATTTCTTACTACTCGTGGTATTATGTCGATGGTCCCATTTTCCTAATCATATCCACTTGTAGTCACAGTGTCCTAAGAAATTCCTTACCACTAGTAAAATCGACGACATAAATATCGTATATCTGTGTGTCTATCTATCTATCTATCTATCTATCTATCTATCTATCTATCTATCTATCTATCTATCTATCTATCTATCTATCTATCTATCTATCTATCTATCTATCTATCTATCTATCTATCTATATGCCTGTCTGTCTGTTTATCTATCTATCTATCTATCTATCTATCTGTCTATCTATCTATCTATCTATCTATCTATCTATCTATCTATCTGTCTATCTCTCTGTATATGTCTGTCTGTCTACCTACCTACCTACCTACCTGCCTACCTGTCTGTCTGTCTGTCTGCCTGCATGTCTGTCTGTCTGTCTGTCTATCTATCTATCTACTATCTGTCTACTTGCCCACGTGTAGTGGTGTTGATGGTATTGTATGATGGTGATATTACTAATTGTAATTGTATGAGGCCAGCTGTGAAGGCTCCTGAGATAAAATGTAGTTGTGAATTGTCAGAAGGCCTTTCTTGCTACCACTACGACCTCACACTTAATTTTTTTTAATGAATGTGGCTACGTAAAGTGTCTAGGGTTATGCTATGTAGTGTGGTGTAATAGGTTATAGATATACCCACAGATATTTAACAAGACTAATAAGATTAATAAATATTACAACACACTGAACTAACTCACGTGTGTAAAATTTCTTGATAGAATTATATTACATTTATTTTGTTCTGGATCAATTTTTTAGAGTGACCAGAACTTAAAAGGATTTAGAGATCATGAAAGAAATGCATGGAATATTATATCATAAATGCAATAGTGTACATATATATGTACTTGTAGTGAAATTGACAGAGATACAACGGTAAAATCCCTCCAAAGATAACATTTAAGGATAAAAACATAATGCGTAGGCTGCGAATAGTACATGATCGCCTAGACCGCGGGTCATCATCCTCCATAATAATTGACTTGCTAGACAGGAGGGGAACGGCGGATCAAAAAGGAAAAAAATATGACTGGAAAGATTGCGTGAGACTAGAAAGGCTAAGGAGACGCAATTGGGGGGGGGGGGGGAACGGAGAAAAGTCACGTTTCCCAAGTTGACATAAAAAGTAAGCAACTCGACAGAAGGGACCTTAGATATAATACGCCACAGTCATTTATTGGACGCTTTTGCAATACCAAGCCCTTGATTTGAATTCAGCGGCTAAAACGCAGATGTTTGGAATATTACAAAATTTAAAAAGTACTTTTTTCTTAATATTAATGTTAGGAATATAAAAATTAGCTGGCCGGATGGCCTATTCTGAGCAGTGAACTAATATGGTCTTAATTTTACAGACGGATAGATAATATTGAAGATAATGACAAAAGACAGTGTTGTTCACATCATCGACAGACTGTATTGAATCTAAAAGTGTCGCTAATTGCACACAAAAAAACACGACCTCGAAACGCAGGTGTTCAAATTTACTTAGTATGGAGGAGAGGGGTTTTGGGTGGTAGCTGTGTCTAAATATAACTTTTAACGACAAAATTTTGGAGGGGAGAGAAAGGTTGGTTCAAAAATCTAGTACATTTTGTAGAAACACAAGTAGAGACGGACAGACTAACAGATAACCATCCATACTTGACTGAAGCATGACTGAAATGACTTTATGGTAGGAAATTTGAAATTAAAATAAACCTAGGCAGTGATTAGCCACAGACAATCATATCATTAGCGCTCAGACGCGAAAGTGGGGCCATTCTTCAATAGTTGTTCAGTGATAGACACAGATTTTAAAGTGTGGTGATTTCCATATGAAAGAAAGTGTAATAAATTTAGGGACGCCATACTATAGCCAGCAGCTCAGCTGAGTTTTGCTAGCAATTCTGTGTTATTTATTCATAATCTGGTAAGATTGAAATTATTTCTTTGTATATTTTGAATATTGTTTCATGTTCGAGTGATTTGATACTGCCATATCAAAATCTAGCCTTACAAACAAGTAGGGATTTGCTCTAGACCCCCCGCCCTAGTCAGGGTCTAGGGACCAACAATGTACATAAACTACAGCAAGGATTATGCAAGACAGAGCAAGTGTTGAGAATAATGAAACATATTACCTATCCTCTTTTAGGGCAGACAACTAATAAATATTTTTCAGAATCTATAGTCTGGGAGGATCTATCTGATGTAAAACCACCATGGTAAATGTGCTGTTTGGTCAGAGAGATCTGACCTGTCTGTATGATGTGGTTGTTGTGTCAGTGTTGTGTCCAGACGTGGGTAGAGAATAGATTTTGACACATGGCCCATACTTTGATTGCAGAGCTGCGAGTTTCTGTTGTCAACCAAGCAGTGTCTATTCAGTTGGTGACTTTACTCGAGTGTATCTGTGCAGTACTTGTGACAGAGACCACCATTTTTGCCCGCCAGCACGGAGAGGTGGGACCACCTGATTTCAGCACCAGAGCTACAACGACAAGATGAGTGAGCCTCTGGTCTGCTGGACATTCACCAAAGCCCTTTAGTTACTAATACGCCATAAAAATTCCCACCATTTTCTGGACACTGTGTAGTCAATATAGACAGGTGTGATGAGGCCATCCCAACAGCACAAACATTAATTATCCTCCCAAGTAGATGACTACTAGAACATTTTAATAAAACTAACTAGTATAGTACATATATATGTACACTATTGCATTTATGATATAATATTCCATGCATTTCTTTCATAATCTCTAAATCTTTTTAAGTTCTGGTCAACCTAAAAAATTGATCCAGAACAAAATAAATGTAATATAATTTTATCAAAAAATTTACACACGTGAGTTAGTTCAGTGTATTTTAACATTTATTAATATTATTAGTCTTGTTAAATATCTGTGGGTATATCTATAACCTATTACACCACACTACATATCATAACCCTAGACACTTTACGTAGCCACATTCATTAAAAAAAATTAAGTGTGAGGTCGTAGTGGTAGCAAGAAAGGCCTTCTGACAATTCACAACTACATTTTATCTCAGGAGCCTTCACAGCTGGCCTCATACAATTACAATTAGTAATATCAACATCATACAATACCATCAACACCACTACATAAATTGGGGGCTCGTCCGGGATAATTAGCCCAACAGTAATATTAGGATCTCCTGGTGGGAGAAATAAAAGTAGGGAAATAAATTGTAAAATTTCCTTTAAAATTAAAAGTGTCCCTGCAGATAAAAGTTGGTGAATCTTCACAGCCAGTAATAATTAATTAGTTAAATGGTTAGTTAGAATTAGTTAGACTATAGTCATAAGAAGTACTTAGTGTATTTACTGGTTAGAGATTTAGCTTGTATATTATTATATTGTCTAAAAAGTATGGCGGAGCTGGCAAAATTTAGATCAGCTGCTGTGCTCACCGCGAAGGAGATGGGAATGGATGGTCAGATTTTAATTCAATACGTAACGACTGAATGTGATAAATATATTGAAAGGGAAGATAGAAAGGTAGCTGAAGAGAAGAGGTTACAAATTGAGGCTGATAGAGAAATTAAGAGGCTGCAGATTGAGGCAGAAGAAAAAACGACAGCAAAGGGAGGCAGAAGAAAAACGACAGCAAAGGGAGGCAGAGGAAAAAAAGGCCGAAAGGGAGGCAGAAGATAAAAAGGCCGAAAGGGAGGCAGAAGATAGAAGGTTGCAAAGGGAGCACGAATTACGACTAAGGGAGCTGGAATTACAAGGTCCGGCTCCTGAAAATGGTGCCAGCCCTTTTGCCTCAGATGCTACGCCCAGTCTGGGAGCTTCAAACTAAGCTATGGGGTTTCATTTAGACCATTTTGTTGAGAAAGACGATGACATAGAGGGGTACCTAGGACGTTTTGAGTTATTAGCTACTACATATGGGTTAGAGAGAGAGAGGTGGAGCTTAAAGCTATCACAGGGATTGAGAGGTACTTCTTATGAAGTATTTGCCAAAATGAACAGGGAAGACCAAGACAATTATGACATGTTAAAGCAGGCTTTGTTATTAAGGTACGAGAACAATGGTGAATTTTATCGTAAGAAATTTAGAAATGCCAAACTGTTGTCTGGGGAGACATACCACCAATTCTCTGCTAGACTAGAAACCTATTTGGAGAAATGGACGGCTCTGGGGAAGACCCAAGATCTTAAAGAAATGATCATGATTGAGCAATTGAGAGAGTCCATGGCTCCAGACATGAGAAAATTTCTCATGGAACAAGGTGCAGAGAAGTTGGGGGAAATTTTAAATGTTGCTGAGAGGTATCAGGCAGCTCAGGCAGAGGTAAGTGGTGCTAAAAAGAAGCACATAGACAATTTTAAAGCTCCACAGCAATTTAATAAATTTGATACTAGAGAGCAGGGAAATAAAGGTAGGACAAACTTTGAGCGGCCAAGAAATGACTATCGCGACAGAAACTCACAGTTCAATGACCAAAAGTTCAATGAAAGAAAACCGTTGAACCAAGGAAAAAGATGGTGTAAATGGTGCAAGAAGGATAACTATAACACCGAATTTTGTAGAAGGAAACCTTCAAACATTGCTGCAATGAAGTCGGGGACGCAAAGATTAAAGGTTAATCCTAAGGGACAACAGGAACCTTATCATCCCCCAGTTTGTGAGGATGTTATTTGTAATGGGGTCACCATAAGGTGCCTTTATGATACAGGTTTGGATTATGATTCAGTTGTGAAGTCTAGCCTAGTGGACCCAAGTCAGTATACCACAGAAACAGTGGAAATACAAGGGGCGACTAAGGACATACCACTCATGACACTTCCCATCGCAAGGATAACGGTGAAAACTCGCTATGTGGAAGGAGAAATCAGAGCAGCAGTGATAGATGAACCAATCTACCCTCTGATATTGGGGTGTAGATACGTCTTCTTGGGGAACCCCGAGAAACCTGTGATCATGGCGACAGTGCAGACCAGGTCACAGAAGAAGGAGGAAGAAGGTGAACCTATAAATGCTCATCCAGAGGAGATGAGGAAGGCGCAGGCTGAGGATAGGACACTCAAGCCCTGTTTTAAAAAATTGCCCAAATCCCACACACCTCCGAGCAAGGGGGAATATTTCATGAAGAACAAACTCTTATACAGGAAGGCCGGAACTGGAACAAATGGTCACAACCAGCTGGTTCTTCCCACTTCATATAGAGATAAAGTGATGGAACTCGGGCATGCGATTCCCTTCAGTGGTCACATGGGGATCAGCGCCACAGGACAGCGTATAGCTTGTCATTACTTCTGGCCAGGGATAACGGAGGATATAAAAAGATATGTCAAATCCTGCCCAGAATGTCAAAGGGTAGCTCCAAAAGCACTGGACTGCTCCTGCAACTCTAGGGGAAATGCCCATAGTGGGAACACCTTTTGAGAGGGTTGCAGTGGATATTGTAGGACCTCTCACTCGGACCAAGAGGAGGAACAGTTACATCCTTACTCTGGTGGACACTTGTTCTATGTGGGGAGAGGCGGTAGCCCTGCCATCAATTGATTCAAAACATGTAGCAGAGGCACTACTTACAATATTTACCCGATTAGGATTCCCGCATCAAATCTTGACGGATAATGGTTTTCAGTTCAAGGGGAAACTAACGGAAGAAGTTTTTAAGCTATTTCAAGCCAGGCACTTTCATTGTAGTCCGTACCATCCACAAGGGAACGGCCAGGTAGAGAGGTTCAATGGGACTCTCATTTCTATCCTGAGAAAGCTGGCACACGAAAAACCGGATCTGTGGGATCAATTCCTGCCCGCCGCATTGTTTGCGTACCGGGAGGTACCACATAGTTCAACCGGGATGGCTCCCGCAACTCTGCTATTTGGGAGGCCAATAAAAGGTCCATTAGAAGCTCTATTAAGGACCGGACAGATGAGAAGGCGGAAGAGACTGTTACCTCATCTTATCAATATGTGAACGAACTGACCACTCGTTTGAAAGCTGGATGGAAACTGGCAAATGATAATTTGAAACAAGCCAGGAAGAAACATGCAGCATATTTTAATAGGAAGGCAAAGGACAGGGAACTGGCAGTCGGAGAGAAGGTGCTGCTTCTACTACCCGGAAGCCAGAATAAATTACAAATTGGTTGGCAAGGTCCATATACGGTTCTAGAGAAGGTGTCTAGAACAAACTATAAAATTGACAAAAAGGGGAAGGAAAAAGTTTATCATGTAAACCTGTTAAAGAAGTATCTGGACAGACCACTCCAGGAAAGCACCCCCTTATTGACCTTAGCTATTGCAACCCAGATGCAAAAGGAACCACTCACCTCACATGAATACCCATTACATCCTTGTGAAACAGCAGCACAGGTAAAAGTCAGTAAGCACCTGACTAAAAACCAGAGGGAGAGAGTTCTACAAGTTCTGGAGGAACATACAGATGTATTAACAGATAAACCAGGCCATACAAATTTGCTACAGTATGACATGAAACTGGTAGACTCAAACCCAATCTGTATGAGAGCCTATTCTATTCCGTTCGCGAAGGAGAAGGCATTGAAGGAAGAAATAGAGTATTTGTTGAAGGAGGGGATTATTTCGCACAGTGAATCATCTTTTAGTTCTAGTGTCGTTTTGTTGAGAAAAACGTCTGGGGAACACAGACTGTGCATAGATTACAGGAAACTGAATGCTGTCACAGAAGGACAAGTGGATCCATTACCAGACACAAAACAGTTATTTGCCAGACTGAACAAGGCAAATACTTTTCAAAAGTGGATCTTAGTAAAGGCTATTACCAGATCCCAGTGAAGCCTGAAGTGAGACCTTATTTGGCTTTTAGCACTTCGGATGGACATTATGAATTCAATATGCTACCATTCGGACTGAAAAATGCTCCGAGTGTGTTTTCAAGGATGATGCGCAAATTGTTGGATCCCCTGAATAACCCATGTATCACGAATTTCATGGATGATAATCCCGTCGCCACCGAGACATTTGAAGAACACATTGAAGCTCTGGAGATGTTGTTTGATAGACTTCGGGAGGCGAACTTAACTGCTAGGCCAACAAAATGTTGTATTGGATGCAAAGAGTTGGAATTCTTGGGACACACTGTATATCAGGGTAATATGACCCCTGATCCTAAGAACTTGGAAAAAACTGCAGAGAGCACCTAGGCCACAAACAAAAAAGGACGTGCGATCATTTGTGTCGTTATGCGGATTTTATCAGAAATACATCAAGAATTTTAACGCTATTTGTGCTCCTCTGACTGATCTGACTCGCAAGGGACTTCCAGATAAAATTATTTGGACTGCACAATGTGAACTAGCGTTCCAAGAGTTAAAGGAAAAACTCACTAGCAAGCCTATTATCAAACTGCCTGATTTGACACAGGACTTTGTCTTAAGAACCGATGCAAGTAATGTAGGTCTTGGAGGGGCTTCGTTGCAAAGATCATCTTCACCTGATGGGGAACTGAAACCAGTCGCTTATGCAAGCCGCAAATTGAATAAGGCGGAACAAGGATACTCCACAAGCGAAAAAGAATGTTTAGCATTAATCTGGGCAATAAAGAAGTTTCAAATCTATCTGTATGGTAGGACTTTTGTGGTGGAGACGGACCATCAGCCTCTCGTGTTCTTGTCTCAGGCTAAGCATGAAAACGCAAGATTGCTGAGGTGGTCTTTGTTGCTTCAACCTTATCAGTTTAGTATCCAATATATCCCAGGCAAATTGAATGTCGGTGCAGATTTCCTCAGTCGGCACCCCTGTGATCAAAATTAGAGTAGTGGCAGACGTGAGGAGTAATTTTACCTATGTGTATCGCTGGTTTTGGAACTTGCCATAGGCATGTTTTCAAGTGGGGAGATGTGTAGTGAAATTGACAGAGATACAACGGTAAAATACCTCCAAAGATAACATTTAAGGATAAAAACATAATGCGTAGGCTGCGAATAGTACATGATCGCCTAGACCGCGGGTCATCATCCTCCATAAAATTGACTTGCTAGACAGGAGGGGAACGGCGGATCAAAAGGGAAAAAAATATGACTGGAAAGATTGCGTGAGACTAGAAAGGCTAAGGAGACGCAATTGGGGGGGAAACGGAGAAAAGTCACGTTTCCCAAGTTGACATAAAAAGTAAGCAACTCGACAGAGGGGACCATAGATATGTTACGCCACAGTCATTTATTGGACGCTTTTGCAATACCAAGCCCTTGATTTGAATTCAGCGGCTAAAAACGCAGATGTTTGGAATATTACAAAATTTAAAAAGTACTTTTTTCTTAATATTAATGTTAGGAATATAAAAAATTAGCTGGCCGGATGGCCTATTCTGAGCAGTGAACTAATATGTTCTTAATTTTACAGACGGATAGATAATATTGAAGATAATGACAAAAGACAGTGTTGTTCACATCATCGACAGACTGTATTGAATCTAAAAGTGTCGCTAATTGCACAAAAAAAACACGACCTCGAAACGCAGGTGTTCAAATTTACTTAGTATGGAGGAGAGGGTTTTTGGGTGGTAGCTGTGTCTAAATATAACTTTTAACGACAAAATTTTGGAGGGGAGAGAAAGGTTGGTTCAAAAATCAAGTACATTTTGTAGAAACACAAGTAGAGACGGACAGACTAACAGATAACCATCCATACTTGACTGAAGCATGACTGAAATGACTTTAGTGTAGGAAATTTGAAATTCAAATAAACCTAGGCAGTGATTGGCCACAGACAATCATATCATTAGCGCTCAGACGCGAAAGTGGGGCCATTCTTCAATAGTTGTTCAGTGATAGACACAGATTTTAAAGTGTGGTGATTTCCATATGAAAGAAAGTGTAAAATTTAGGGACGCCATACTATAGCCAGCAGCTCAGCTGAGTTTTGCTAGCAATTCTGTGTTATTTATTCATAATCTGGTAAGATTGAAATTACTTCTTTGTATATTTTGAATATTGTTTCATGTTCGAGTGATTTGATACTGCCATATCAAAATCTAGCCTTACAAACAAGTAGGGATTTGCTCTAGACCCCCCGCCCTAGTCAGGGTCTAGGGACCAACAATGTACATAAACTCCAGCAAGGGTTAGGCAAGACAGATCAAGTGTTGAGAATAATGAAACATATTACCTATCCTCTTTTAGGGCAGAAAACTAATAAATATTTTTCAGAATCTATAGTCTGGGAGGATCTATCTGATGTAAAACCACCATGGTAAATGTGCTGTTTGGTCAGAGAGATCTGACCTGTCTGTATGATGTGGTTGTTGTGTCAGTGTTGTGTCCAGACGTGGGTAGAGAATAGATTTTGACACATGGCCCATACTTTGATTGCAGAGCTGTGAGTTTCTGTTGTCAACAAAGCAGTGTCTATTCAGTTGGTGACTTTACTCGAGTGTATCTGTGCAGTACTTGTGACAGAGACCACCATTATTGCCCGCCAGCACGGAGAGGTGGGACCACCTGATTTCAGCACCAGAGCTACAACGACAAGATGAGTGAGCCTCTGGTCTGCTGGACATTCACCAACGCCGTTTAGTTACTAATACCCCATAAAAATTCCCACCATTTTCTGGACACTGTGTAGTCAATATAGACAGGTGTGATGAGGCCACCCCAACAGCACAAACATTAATTATCCTCCCAAGTAGATGACTACTAGAACATTTTAATAAAACTAACTAGTATAGTACATATATATGTACACTATTGCATTTATGATATAATATTCCATGCATTTCTTTCATAATCTCTAAATCTTTTTAAGTTCTGGTCAACCTAAAAAAATTGATCCAGAACAAAATAAATGTAATATAATTTTATCAAAAAAATTTACACACGTGAGTTAGTTCAGTGTATTTTAACATTTATTAATATTATTAGTCTTGTTAAATATCTGTGGGTATATCTATAACCTATTACACCACACTACATATCATAACCCTAGACACTTTACGTAGCCACATTCATTAAAAAAAAATTAAGTGTGAGGTCGTAGTGGTAGCAAGAAAGGCCTTCTGACAATTCTCAACTACATTTTATCTCAGGAGCCTTCACAGCTGGCCTCATACAATTACATTTAGTAATATCAACATCATACAATACCATCAACACCACTACAGTACTATACTAGTCATCTTAGTTTTAGAAATGTTCTTGACCATATCAACAGGAGGATTTACTTGGAATGTTTGTACATGTTGGGGTGGCCTCATCACACCTGTCTATATTGACTACACAGTGTCCAGAAAATGGTGGGAATTTTTATGGGGTATTAGTAACTAAACGGCGTTGGTGAATGTCCAGCAGACCAGAGGCTCACTCATCTTGTAGTTGTAGCTCTGGTGCTGAAATCAGGTGGTCCCACCTCTCCGTGCTGGCGGGAAATAATGGTGGTCTCTGTCACAAGTACTGCACAGATACACTCGAGTAAAGTCACCAACTGAATAGACACTGCTTGGTTGACAACAGAAACTCACAGCTCAGATTATGAATAAATAACACAGAATTGCTAGCAAAACTCAGCTGAGCTGCTGGCTATAGTATGGCGTCCCTAAACTTCTTACACTTTCTTTCATATGGAAATCACCACACTTTAAAATCTGTGTCTATCACTGAACAACTATTGAGGAAATGCCCCCCAAATCGCGTCTGAGCGCTAATGATATGATTGTCTGTGGCCAATCACTGCCTAGGTTTATTTGAATTTCAAATTTCCTACACTAAAGTCATTTCAGTCATGCTTCAGTCAAGTATGGATGTTTATCTGTTAGTCTGTCCGTCTCTACTTGTGTTTCTACAAAAATGTACTTGATTTTTGAACCAACCTTTCTCTCCCCTCCAAAATTTTGTCGTTAAAAGTTATTTTTAGACACAGCTACCACCCAAAAACCCTCTCTTCCATACTACGTAGATTTGAACACCTGCGTCTCAAGGTCGTGTTTTTTTGTGCAAATAGTGACACTTTTAGATTCAATACAGTCTGTCGATGATGTGAACAACACTGTCTTTTGTCATTATCTTCAATATTATCTATCCGTCTGTAAAATTAAGAACATATTAGTTCACTGCTCAGAATAGGCCATCCGGCCAGCTAATTTTTATATTCCTAACATTAATATTAAGAAAAAAGTACTTTTTAAATTTTGTAATATTCCAAACATCTGCGTTTTAGCCGCTGAATTCAAATCAAGGGCTTGGTATTGCAAAAGCGTCCAATAAATGACTGTGGCGTAACATATCTATGGTCCCTTCTGTCGAGTTGCTTACTTTTTATGTCAACTTGGGAAACGTGACTTTTCTCCGTTTCCCCCCCAATTGCGTCTCCTTAGCCTTTCTAGTCTCACGCAATCTTTCCAGTCATATTTTTTTCCTTTTTGATCCGCCGTTCCCCTCCTGTCTAGCAAGTCAATTTTTATGGAGGATGATGACCCGCGGTCTAGGCGATCATGTACTATTCGCAGCCTACGCATTATGTTTTTATCCTTAAATGTTATCTTTGGAGGTATTTTACCGTTGTATCTCTGTCAATTTCACTACACATCTCCCCACTTGAAAACATGCCTATGGCACGTTCCAAAACCAGCGATACACATAGGTAAAATTACTCCTCACGTCTGCCACTACTCTAATTTTGATCACAGGGGTGCCGACTGAGGAAATCTGCACCGACATTCAATTTGCCTGGGATATATTGGATACTAAACTGATAAGGTTGAAGCAACAAAGACCACCTCAGCAATCTTGCGTTTTCATGCTTAGCCTGAGACAAGAACACGAGAGGCTGATGGTCCGTCTCCACCACAAAAGTCCTACCATACAGATAGATTTGAAACTTCTTTATTGCCCAGATTAATGCTAAACATTCTTTTTCGCTTGTGGAGTATCCTTGTTCCGCCTTATTCAATTTGCGGCTTGCATAAGCGACTGGTTTCAGTTCCCCATCAGGTGAAGATGATCTTTGCAACAAAGCCCCTCCGAGTCCCACATTACTTGCATCGGTTCTTAAGACAAAGTCCTGTGTCAAATCAGGCAGTTTGAGAATAGGCTTGCTAGTGAGTTTTTCCTTTAACTCTTGGAACGCTAGTTCACATTGTGCAGTCCAAATAATTTTATCTGGAAGTCCCTTGCGAGTCAGATCAGTCAGAGGAGCACAAATAGCGTTAAAATTTTTGATGTATTTCTGATAAAATCCGCATAACGACACAAATGATCGCACGTCCTTTTTTTGTTTGTGGCCTAGGTGCTCTCTGCAGTTTTTCCAAGTTCTTAGGATCAGGGGTCATATTACCCTGATATACAGTGTGTCCCAAGAATTCCAACTCTTTGCATCCAATACAACATTTTGTTGGCCTAGCAGTTAAGTTCGCCTCCCGAAGTCTATCAAACAACATCTCCAGAGCTTCAATGTGTTCTTCAAATGTCTCTGTGGCGACGAGAATATCATCCATGAAATTCGTGATACATGGGTTGTTCAGGGGATCCAACAATTTTCGCATCATCCTTGAAAACACACTCGGAGCATTTTTCAGTCCGAATGGTAGCATATTGAATTCATAATGTCCATCCGAAGTGCTAAAAGCCAAATAAGGTCTCACTTCAGGCTTCACTGGGATCTGGTAATAGCCTTTACTAAGATCCACCTTTGAAAAGTATTTTGCCTTGTTCAGTCTGGAAAATAGCTGTTTTGTGTCTGGTAATGGATCCACTTGTCCTTCTGTGACAGCATTCAGTTTCCTGTAATCTATGCACAGTCTGTGTTCCCCAGACGGTTTTCTCAACAAAACGACACTAGAACTAAAAGATGATTCACTGTGCGAAATAATCCCCTCCTTCAACAAATACTCTATTTCTTCCTTCAATGCCTTCTCCTTCGCGAACGGAATAGAATAGGCTCTCATACAGATTGGGTTTGAGTCTACCAGTTTCACGTCATACTGTAGCAAATTTGTATGGCCTGGTTTATCTGTTAATACATCTGTATGTTCCTCCAGAACCTTTTGAACTCTCTCCCTCTGGTTTTTAGTCAGATGCTTACTGACTTTTACCTGTGCTGCTGTTTCACATGGATGTAATGGGTATTCATGTGAGGTGAGGGGTTCCTTTTGCATCTGGGTTGCAATAGCCAAGGTCAATAAGGGGGTGCTTTCCTGGAGTGGTCTGTCCAGATACTTCTTTAACAGGTTTACATGATAAACTTTTTCCTTCCCCTTTTGTCAATTTTATAGTTTGTTCTAGACACCTTCTCTAGAACCGTATATGGACCTTGCCAACCAATTTGTAATTTATTCTGGCTTCCCGGTAGTAGAAGCAGCACCTTCTCTCCGACTGCCAGTTCCCTGTCCTTTGCCTTCCTATTAAAATATGCTGCATGTTTCTTCCTGGCTTGTTTCAAATTATCATTTGCCAGTTTCCATCCAGCTTTCAAACGAGGGGTCAGTTCGTTCACATATTGATACGATGAGGTAACAGTCTCTTCCGCCTTCTCATCTGTCCAGGTCCTTAATAACGCTTCTAATGGACCTTTTATTGGCCTCCCAAATAGCAGAGTTGCGGGAGCCATCCCGGTTGAACTATGTGGTACCTCCCGATACGCAAACAATGCGGCGGGCAGGAATTGATCCCACAGATCCGGTTTTTCGTGTGCCAGCTTTCTCAGGATAGAAATGAGAGTCCCATTGAACCTCTCTACCTGGCCGTTCCCTTGTGGATGGTACGGACTACAATGAAAGTGCCTGGCTTGAAATAGCTTAAAAACTTCTTCCGTTAGTTTCCCCTTGAACTGAGAACCATTATCCGTCAAGATTTGATGCGGGAATCCTAATCGGGTAAATATTGTAAGTAGTGCCTCTGCTACATGTTTTGAATCAATTGATGGCAGGGCTACGGCCTCTCCCCACATAGAACAAGTGTCCACCAGAGTAAGGATGTAACTGTTCCTCCTCTTGGTCCGAGTGAGAGGTCCTACAATATCCACTGCAACCCTCTCAAAAGGTGTTCCCACTATGGGCATTTCCCCTAGAGTTGCAGGAGCAGTCCAGTGCTTTGGAGCTACCCTTTGACATTCTGGGCAGGATTTGACATATCTTTTTATATCCTCCGTTATCCCTGGCCAGAAGTAATGACAAGCTATACGCTGTCCTGTGGCGCTGATCCCCATGTGACCACTGAAGGGAATCGCATGCCCGAGTTCCATCACTTTATCTCTATATGAAGTGGGAAGAACCAGCTGGTTGTGACCATTTGTTCCAGTTCCGGCCTTCCTGTATAAGAGTTTGTTCTTCATGAAATATTCCCCCTTGCTCGGAGGTGTGTGGCATTTGGGCAATTTTTTAAAACAGGGCTTGAGTGTCCTATCCTCAGCCTGCGCCTTCCTCATCTCCTCTGGATGAGCATTTATAGGTTCACCTTCTTCCTCCTTCTTCTGTGACCTGGTCTGCACTGTCGCCATGATCACCGGTTTCTCGGGATTCCCCAAGAAGACGTATCTACACCCCAATATCAGAGGGTAGATTGGTTCATCTATCACTGCTGCTCTGATTTCTCCTTCCACATAGCGAGTTTTCACCGTTATCCTTGCGATGGGAAGTGTCATGAGTGGTATGTCCTTAGTCGCCCCTTGTATTTCCACTGTTTCTGTGGTATACTGACTTGGGTCCACTAGGCTAGACTTCACAACTGAATCATAATCCAAACCTGTATCATAAAGGCACCTTATGGTGACCGCATTACAAATAACATCCTCACAAACTGGGGGGTGATAAGGTTCCTGTTGTCCATTAGGATTAACCTTTAATCTTCGCGTCCCCGACTTCATTGCAGCAATGTTTGAAGGTTTCCTTCTACAAAATTCGGTGTTATGGTTATCCTTCTTGCACCATTTACACCATCTTTTTCCTTGGTTCAACGGTTTTCTTTCATTGAACTTTTGGTCATTGAACTGTGAGTTTCTGTCGCGATAGTCATTTCTTGGCCGCTCAAAGTTTGTCCTACCTTTATTTCCCTGCTCTCTAGTATCAAATTTATTAAATTGCTGTGGAGCTTTAAAATTGTCTATGTGCTTCTTTTTAGCACCACTTACCTCTGCCTGGGCTGCCTGATACCTCTCAGCAACATTTAAAATTTCCCCCAACTTCTCTGCACTTTGTTCCATGAGAAATTTTCTCATGTCTGGAGTCATGGACTCTCTCAATTGCTCAATCATGATCATTTCTTTAAGATCTTGGGTCTTCCCCAGAGCCGTCCATTTCTCCAAATAGGTTTCTAGTCTAGCAGAGAATTGGTGGTATGTCTCCCCAGACAACAGTTTGGCATTTCTAAATTTCTTACGATAAAATTCACCATTCTTCTCGTACCTTAATAACAAAGCCTGCTTTAACATGTCATAATTGTCTTGGTCTTCCCTGTTCATTTTGGCAAATACTTCATAAGAAGTACCTCTCAATCCCTGTGATAGCTTTAAGCTCCACCTCTCTCTCTGACGGAGTCAGTAATCGAATACTGCGTTATGCGGCTCCAGCTATTAGTGATTCGCTTACATACATATACAATCAATGTATCGCACGGAGCTACTTTCCGTGGCACTTTAAAGTCGCTAAGGTATATCCTCTCTTAAAACCTGGCTCTTCCGACAATAATAACCTTGGTAACTATAGGCCAATCTCCTTAATATCATCGCTATCCAAACCACTAGAAAAACACATACATAAAATAACACTACAACACCTAGTTAACAACGGCTTGCTAATTGATAGTCAGTCGGGGTTTAGACCTAAACATTCATGTCACACAGCTCTAACTAAGATGATTGACAACTGGCACTTAAATATTAATAACGATAACATATGTGGGGCAGTTTTTGTAGACTTTAAAAAAGCATTTGATATGATAGATCACGCTATTTTAATTAGAAAACTAGAAACATCAAAAGTAAACCTTCAGCTAGTGACGATAATTAAATCATTCCTGTCAGACAGAAAACATGTAGTTTCTTACAATAACTCTTGCTCATACCCAACCATAATAAATACCGGCGTTCCTCAGGGCTCTATTCTTGGGCCTCTACTTTTTGCCATATACATTAATGACCTTCCATTACACGTCGAACACGCATCCTGTGACCTATTTGCTGATGACTGTACTATCTACACGAGTGATACAAGTTGCAACACACTCGAACTATCGTTACAAAAAGATACAGACAATCTGATTAAGTGGAGCATCGGAAATCGCATGCTAATTAATATAATTAAAACAAAGTGCATGTTAATATCAACTAGACAAAAATTACAAAATTCTGAGAAAACAACACTTCAGATCTATATTGGTACCTCACCAATTGAAAACGTTAATGAACATAAAACTCTAGGAATAGTCGTTGACCAGCATCTTAATTGGAACTCACATGTTCATGCACTGACTAAGCAAACGGCACAGAAAGTTTACCAGTTAGCTAAAATCAAACATTTCCTAGATGAAGATGCACGAAAATTGTTCTATGTATCTCACATACAAACAAACCTTGACTATTGCTCCACAATCTGGGATGGTTGTTCTATGTCCAACACAAAAAGACTCCATTCACTACAAAAGCGTGCAGTGCGTCTAGTTTCTGACAACTGCCAAACACAGTGTGTAGATCTATATAAATATCTCAAAATACTGCCTCTAAGAAAGCGCTTTCTGTTCAACAAAGCTAAATTTGTTCACAAAATCCTGTCACAGAATGCTCCAACATATCTGTGGCCAATGTTCAAATACAGTGAAAGACGCAGTCAACGCCTTAACAAAATACAAGTGCCCAAGCCTAGGCTTGACTTATTCAAGAAAAGCTTAGCTTACTCTGCTGCTCATCTTTGGAACTATCTTCCACATTATCTAAAACATAACAACCTCAGTCCCTATTCATACAATCGTAAACTTTTCGAATACTTTATGAGTTCTGATTATCTGCCCCCCTAATATGATTATTTTTCCGAACAAATGGTATAATATCGAGTGTAGGTTTAATGATGATGTTAGTGCTTTTCAACATATTTTGTTTCATGGTAATACTTAGTTTGTACTTTTCAACATATTTTATTTCATGTTTATAATTAGATACTGTGAATGTGAGTATGCTATTATTTTACCTGTACAACGTTGAATTCCTTGAATTGATGGGTAAATTGTATGTGAGAATAAATGAAATCAGTATAAAAGACGGGAGAAAGGAAGGGCAGAATGTCAGACGGGCCTGCGTGCCCAATTCTCAACCCTTTGAAAATAAAGTTCGTTCGTTCGTTCGTTCGTTCGTTCTCTCTCTAACCCATATGTAGTAGCTAATAACTCAAAACGTCCTAGGTACCCCTCTATGTCATCGTCTTTTTCAAAAAATGGTCTAAATGAAACCCCATAGCTGAGTTTGAGGCTCCCAGACTAGGCGTAGCATCTGAGGCAAAAGGGCTGGCACCATTTTCAGGAGCCGGGCCTTGTAATTCCAGCTCCCTTAGTCGTAATTCGTGCTCCCTTTGCAACCTTCTATCTTCTGCCTCCCTTTCGGCAGTCAATCTTTTTTCTTCTGCCTCCCTTTGCTGTCGTTTTTCTTCTGCCTCAATCTGCAGCCTCTTAATTTCTCTATCAGCCTCAATTTGTAACCTCTTCTCTTCAGCTACCTTTCTATCTTCCCTTTCAATATATTTATCACATTCAGTCGTTACGTATTGAATTAAAATTTGACCATCCATTCCCATCTCCTTCGCGGTGAGCACAGCAGCTGATCTAAATTTTGCCAGCTCCGCCATACTTTTTAGACAATATAATAATATACAAGATAAATCTCTAACCAGTAAATACACTAAGTACTTCTTATGACTATAGTCTAACCAATTCTAACCAACCAGTTAACTAATTAATTATTACTGGCTGTGAAGATTCACCAACTTTTATCTGCAGGGACACTTTTAATTTTAAAGGGAATTTTACAATTTATTTCCCTACTTTTATTTCTCCCACCAGGAGATCCTAATATTACTGTTGGGCTAATTATCCCTGGACAAGACCCCAATTTATGTAGTGGTGTTGATGGTATTGTATGATGGTGATATTACTAATTGTAATTGTATGAGGCCAGCTGTGAAGGCTCCTGAGATAAAATGTAGTTGTGAATTGTCAGAAGGCCTTTCTTGCTACCACTACGACCTCACACTTAATTTTTTTTAATGAATGTGGCTACGTAAAGTGTCTAGGGTTATGCTATGTAGTGTGGTGTAATAGGTTATAGATATACCCACAGATATTTAACAAGACTAATAAGATTAATAAATATTACAACACACTGAACTAACTCACGTGTGTAAAATTTCTTGATAGAATTATATTACATTTATTTTGTTCTGGATCAATTTTTTAGAGTGACCAGAACTTAAAAGGATTTAGAGATCATGAAAGAAATGCATGGAATATTATATCATAAATGCAATAGTGTACATATATATGTACTATACTAGTTAGTTTTATTAAAATGTTCTAATAGTCATCTACTTGGGAGGATATTTAATGTTTGTGCTGTTGGGGTGGCCTCATCACACCTGTCTATATTGACTACACAGTGTCCAGAAAATGGTGGGAATTTTTATGGGGTATTAGTAACTAAACGGCGTTGGTGAATGTCCAGCAGACCAGAGGCTCACTCATCTTGTAGTTGTAGCTCTGGTGCTGAAATCAGGTGGTCCCACCTCTCCGTGCTGGCGGGCAATAATGGTGGTCTCTGTCACAAGTACTGCACAGATACACTCGAGTAAAGTCACCAACTGAATAGACACTGCTTGGTTGACAACAGAAACTCACAGCTCAGATTATGAATAAATAACACAGAATTGCTAGCAAAACTCAGCTGAGCTGCTGGCTATAGTATGGCGTCCCTAAACTTCTTACACTTTCTTTCATATGGAAATCACCACACTTTAAAATCTGTGTCTATCACTGAACAACTATTGAGAAATGACCCCAAATCCGCGTCTAAGCGCCGACACTATGCTTGTCTGTGGCCAATCACTGCCTAGGTTTATTTGAATTTCAAAATTCCTACACTAAAGTCATTTCAGTCATGCTTCAGTCAAGTATGGATGGTTATCTGTTAGTCTGTCCGTCTCTACTTGTGTTTCTACAAAATGTACTTGATTTTTGAACCAACCTTTCTCTCCCCTCCAAAATTTTGTCGTTAAAAGTTATATTTAGACACAGCTACCACCCAAAAACCCTCTCTTCCATACTACGTAGATTTGAACACCTGCGTCTCAAGGTCGTGTTTTTTTGTGCAAAATAGCGACACTTTTAGATTCAATACAGTCTGTCGATGATGTGAACAACACTGTCTTTTGTCATTATCTTCAATATTATCTATCCGTTTGTAAAATTAAGACCATATTAGTTCACTGCTCAGAATAGGCCATCCGGCCAGCTAATTTTTATATTCCTAACATTAATATTAAGAAAAAAGTACTTTTTAAATTTTGTAATATTTCGAACATCTGCGTTTTAGCCGCTGAATTCAAATCAAGGGTTTGGTATTGCAAAAGCGTCCAATAAATGACTGTGGCGTAACATATCTATGGTCCCTTCTGTCGAGTTGCTTACTTTTTATGTCAACTTGGGAAACGTGACTTTTCTCCGTTTCCCCCCCCCAATTGCGTCTCCTTAGCCTTTCTAGTCTCACGCAATCTTTCCAGTCATATTTTTTTCCTTTTTGATCCGCCGTTCCCCTCCTGTCTAGCAAGTCAATTTTTATGGAGGATGATGACCCGCGGTCTAGGCGATCATGTACTATTCGCAGCCTACGCATTATGTTTTTATCCTTAAATGTTATCTTTGGAGATATTTTACCGTTGTATCTCTGTCAATTTCACTACACCACGAAAGCTTACATATTTTTCTTCTATTTTGTTATTCTTTCAGTGGAAAAGACAGAACTCAGACATCACCTTATCCTTAAAGAAGATCTGCTCCACCAATCATTTCATGAGATCTGATCATGTGCCTACATTTTGTGCCGTTTAACATATCTCATTAACTATCTATCTACCTGCATATCTGTCTGTTTGTCTATATGTGCAGTGTCTTATTTCTTTTAATTTATAACCATTACTTCAATGGAAATTTTGAACAACTAGCAAAAACCCGTCAATATTGACAGGTTTTTAATTATTGTGTGTTATTTCGGTTACATGTTTTACAGACGGTACTATTACCACTGTGGTCATTTCATTGCAGGCGACCGTTGTTAGATATTTGTAGTGAAAATTATATGGATGTCTTAAATATGAAGACATGGAGTAACCTTCCTAAATGACACGTGGAGCAGTGATAATGATCTAATGGACCGTAAATTGACTAAATAACTAACATTTCTTTTATGACAACATGTCTCGTAATTGTTCGTGCATCTTTTTAAAATCTTGACTTTCCATAATCAAACTGTTCATGCACACCTTCATTTGCGCACTTTTCTATTTTCGGGAGAGTACATATAAGGGAACAAACTACTGAATGAAAAAATTGCCTAGAAAAATCACAAACAGCCAATAAATGCTGGGCTTGATTGCCACGTCTGTAAAGGATAAGCAACTAACTTTTTTAACATATAAGGGAAACAAAACAATTATTGTCTAACTTTCAACCACAGTTGCACCCCCTTAGCTGTGGTTGAAAGTTAATGTACTCTCTCGAAAATTGAAAAAGTGCGCAATTGACGGTGTGCAAAATGTGACTGACCAACCGACGTACTTACGGCGGGTACTATGGTATTGAATGAATTCTGCAGCTTCGAATCATACTTCTTCTTCTTCTTCTTCTTCCTCGTTCGTCCTGAAAAGGACGGTGGTTGCGTTGTGTCTGTTTACGCCTAAGCTGTGATATCTGCACCTTTCGGTCGACACATCCGACTTCTGCACGGCATTTTTTAGGACCGGGTTTGCCTTCCCATTGCGATGCACACTCGCTCAGCCAGACTGCACTGCTGCAGACTGTTTCCAGGACCACCACGTGGAGGTGGAGTGCGGTCTTGACCAGCTCTGATTCGCTAGTCCTGACGCAGGCAGTCAAGCTATGAGTCGCTGACTGCCTTCACTATTGCTGCATCTTTGGGTCCCGAATCATACGTTCCAGTTATTTCTTGGAGGATTTTGTGCAACAAATTTGAAAGTAATTCTCCTACTGAGAAGTTCGGCCACTCCTTCATTACGTTATTGTATATATCGTCTTACTCGTAATCAACTGCAAATAGCCTCAAACTGACTACTGCTTTCTTTGAAAACATTCAAGTAGACGCCTGACAGAGTATGAAGAAGAAGTACCCAACGTTTTGGTAATAACGTACCGTTTCAAACAGAATAATTGTTAAATGTCACTGTTAGTATTGAACTATCTTAACGCATTCTGCTATTTTGCTAAAGCTGAACTATTACTGTTTGTCCTCTGAATGTTTCGATGATTATAAGTAGCTGCCATCAATCAAATATAACACAATAGAAGTCAATTCATTCATTCATTCAAAACCCTCCACACCCAAAGGAGCATAGGCCTTCAACAAACACATGCCAAGTCCTCCTGTCACGTGCCATCATCTCAAGTTCTTTCCACGTTCTCCTCATCATTTTCACCTCTGTTTCCAGCTCCCTTCTCCATGTGCTTCTTGGTCTACCTCTGCCTCTCTTGTCTTGGGGATTCCAGAACAAGGACTGCCTTGTAATGCTATCAACAGGTTTCCTCAGCGTATGTCCTATCCATTGCCATCGTCGTCTTCTCATCTCTTGTTCCACTGGCACTTGTTTAGTTCTTGTCCTCAGTTCAACGTTGGTAACCTTATCATACCATTGTAATCCCTCTATTTTACGCAAGCACGCATTTATGAAAGTCTGTAGCTTTTTGGTTGTTGTCTTTGTTGTTCTCCGTGTCTCAGAGCCATACAATAGGACTGACTTCACATTTGAGTTGAAGATTCTTATTTTCGTGTTGGATCCGATTTCTCTTGATCTCCATATATTTCCCAATGCAATGAAAGCTCCTCTTGCTTTTTGTATTCTTATTTTAATATCCAACTTTGTCTGCCAAGATATGTGTACGATTCTACATCTTGTAATGGTGCTTCTTCAAGTTCAACCCTGTTATCATTACCTGCATTTATTCTCATTATCTTTGTCTTTTCCCTGTGTATTTTCAGACCCAATTGCTGTGATCTCTCATCGAGTGTTTTCAATTTGTCCTGCATCTGATTACGGTTACGGGACAGAAGAGCCAAGTCATCAGCAAACAAGTTGCCTCATAAAAGACAAGAATGGAAAACTGCTCAGCAATATACAAGAGCAAAAGAAGAGGTGGACAGAATATTTTGAAGACCTTCTCAATAGACCAGCTCTACAAAACCCCCCTGACATCCAGCCAGCAGAAGAAGAGCTACAAATTAACGGTGAAAGACCAACGAAGGAAACGGTGAAAGACCAACAAAGGAAGAAATAAAGAAAGCCATAAAGCTTCTAAGAGATGGAACAGCGTCTGGACCTGATGGCATTCCAGCAGAGGCCATCAAAGCAGATATCGACACGGCTACAGAGATGTTATATAAATTACTTGGTAAAGTCTGGGAAAAGGAAGAGATACCTGCAGAATGGAAGGAAAGATATCTGGTTAAGTTGCCTAAGAAGGGAAATTTACAAGAGTGCACAAATTATAGAGGAATAATATTACTATCAGTGCCAGGAAAAGTATTAAACAGGATTATCCTCGAGAGATTAAAAGAGTCCATAGACAAGAAACAAAGAGATGAACTAGCAGGTTTTCGACAAAACAGATCCTGTACAGACCAGATAGCCACTTTGAGAATAATAGTTGAACAAAGTCTGGAATGGAATTCACCACTATACATCGGATTTGTGGACTACGAAAAGGCATTTGACAGCGTGGACAGAGAATCACTTTGGAAATGGATGAGGCATTATGGAGTTTCCCTGAAGATCATTAATTTAAAAAGGAATAGAAGTTGTCGTAGATTTTTTCGATAGGAGAATTAAGACTTGGGTTTGGTCCCTTCTGAATAGGTTTGAATAGGTGATTGGCACCGTGAGAATTAGTAAAACAATAGAATTTCCACCCAGGTGAGATGATAGACTGTGGTATAGAGGCTGTCGCTGAAAGCGAAAAGAATTCTTCTCTCTCTCACCTATCCTCTACGACGACTTTTACAGAGTCCGACAGTCTAATCCACATATATATTACATATATTTCTATCTACTCACGGGCACGCACATACACGTGACGACAGTTAAACACACAGACTTGGAAAATCTATAACAATGCTTATACAGATAATTGGGATCGAGCTGACCAACGCACTGATTTTTTTGTTCAAGAGAGATATTTTAATTATCATATCAAAATTTCTCACAACACCAAAAAATTACATCAAGGAAAAACACATATACAAATAGTCATAAAATTTAAGAAAATGCTACAAGGATGATAGCCCGTTAAAATCTTACTCTAGGTTTAGCCCACAGCCCCGTTAAGAGAACAGATGATGGCCCAAAGAGTTATAGATACGTAGGGTTGAGGCTAAGAGTTTTTCTTCTTTTCTCGTAAATGTATGCACAGAGTTGAATAATCTGATTTAGCCTAAGAAGTAAAGAAACTCTAGCAAATAGTAACAAATTCTGCAGGTTAAACAAAAAGAATTAAGACAGTAAATGGGGTGACAATCTATAACTGTAAAATAACACTCTGATCTGCGTACACTCATTCATTCAGCCATGGCCATGGGTACACAGTTATACTCACAACTTTGCTCGCTGCCTCTGGGAACATACTCAATTCTAGGACCTTCACACAGACCCGAAAATGCAGTCCTTGACCAAGAAATCCCCAGTTCCAAAAGACGTACTAAACTCTCAGGGAACGATTCCTTGGGTGTTCTAATTTTTCGAATGTCTGATTAAGTCACATAAAATATTGTCCAGGCACGAAAGTTAGCAGAGCACAATGTCATTAGCTTTGGTTTCTAGAATTTAAGGAATGTCAGATCGGTGTCTTTTTTCAGGAAGTTACTATATTTGGTCACCACAGTACTAGTCAAAACTCTGTCGGAATGTTTCTGATCTTTGCTTGCCACCACGGGCTGAATTGTACTGAAGAGTTATTCTGGAAGAATTAATTCTGGCGCGAAGGCCTCTTACTTCATTTAACTGTTACAGTTCAGGTAATGAAAGTGATTTGTTTCTTCCCAAATAAAGTTCACGTACTAGAACGCTGGTAAAGTTGGGTACCACCGTTTCACTACATAAAAGAAAGAACACATATCAATAATTTTACAATATGTACCCACTATAACTTACATTATTAAACCGCAAGTGTACTGCTTGACTTATCATTTAAATTTCCCGTAAAGTAAGTTATATCTTAAAAAAAAAAATCATCAATCCCCATGAATTTAGGAACACGTGCGTGTTCCGTCAACATCTCATGAGGTTTCTAGCATTTGTAAGTTAGTTTAGAAAAATATGATCTCGTCTGATTTCTTAGCAGTAAAATTAACTTCATTATAGCTACATTATTGTTTAGTAAGCTAAGATATAATTTATTCTGCTATCCACTGAAACACGTCACTAGAAAATAATACAGACTATATAAATTTGGCACTCTGCGCAAAATCTAACTAGTGAAATATGAAATAAGCGACTTAACACTTTATCATTTCACAAAATACTAGATATAATATATATTACCTCACACAGAACTACAGATAGTCGCACAACTTAAGAATTATATGCTGAATATTTAAGGAAGTCTAGAAGTTCGACAAATTGCCGAAACAAACTGAGAAACTTCGCTAACAGCTATTCTGTTTCGAACAACCTGTCTACTGCGAATATAGGAGCGAGAATGAAATTAAAGTTTCAAACTCGGGCCAATATCTTAAAATCAGACAAAGGGCCCCAACTTATTTCGCCAAGCGAAATTATCTCCCCTACTCCCAACGTTTACGTCAGCTTAACGCGTGACGTAACTGCCACCAGTGACCGAGAAATGCGCGTGACAGTTGCAAATCTCAGACAACCGTCTACAACTGCGTCGTACAGATGCCGGGTTTGACACCTTAAGCTAGTGACAGGTGAAAAATGGTAGACCAAAAGTCTGCTCTATGTCCAGCGAAACGAATTTCTCACACCCCAGGCCCAGGAATCTGGTCGGGCCGCGCTCTGACCGGGGAAACTGCAGACGTATGTCTGGCGAGAACCGTATCTTCACAGCTATCTGCGCGACTGACATCTGATGCAATAAGGTTACTAGTCAGTATGAGAAAGAAAAACGATGATGGGAAAGAAATATATTTTTCGCAACGTGTGATGCGAAAAAAATACAGGAAAAACAAGTACGGACAGATAATAAAATAAAAGGATGCGGGTGAGAGAATAGGAAGAAGATGTAGGCAATTTAATGATCAAAACCCACGTGACAGAAGTCAATTGCCAATTTTAATTTTACAGTCAATATTATAGGCCTTGTTAAAAGCGTTTTTAGTGTTATTTTTATTCTGGACATAAAATAACAATAAAATAAAACGTATCATTGTTTTAACATTAAATTGTTTCATGCATTTCCAATAGATACAAATGATAATATAAAAAGTTAAATATACTGAGAGGCTTTTCGATCACTTTAATTATTGCCTCCACGATACAAAAATAACGTTCACATTTTGTAGGGACGATTCTCCAAGTGCAGTCTTGATATCTTTTGCTATATTTGTTTCTCATAATCTTGTCTTTTCTCTGCATGCTTTCAGACTCAATTGCTATGACATCTCATCAAGTATTATTCATTTTGTCTTGCATCATAGTTAGGTTAGGGGACAGAAGAGCATCTTCATCCACAAAAAATATACTCGTAGATTATCAAGCTATTGTGTCAAAGGTCAATGAACTCCATTCAAGTGGACAGATACTACTGCTTTTATCTTCTTCTTCAGGTGCCTGGTCTGGAACAGACATTGGCGATCATGACCCTCCAATCTTCTCTGTCTTTTGATAGTCTAATGAGGTTGTTGTTGCCCATGCTGTTGTTTGTTGCCCAGTTGTTTAAGCTTTCCACATACATCTTTCTCTGCCTTCCTCTTCCTCTCCTACCTGGTATTTTCCCACAAAAGACTAATTCCTCCACTCCTCATCTTCTGTTAATATGTCCCATAAAATTCATTTGTCTTTTCCTGATGGTTTTGATGAGCGATCTATTAACAACCGCAGCTATCAATACCTCGGCATTTGTTTTCTTCTCTGTCCACGATATTCTCAGTATCCTTCACTAAAAACCACATTTCCGCTGCCTCCAGTTTTTTCACCATTTGGTTACTCATTGTCCAACATTCGCATCCATATAAAAGAACTGTTTGTATACTCCAGTTAATAGCCAGTAATTCTTATGTAGTTTCCCTTTGTCTCTGAAGAAACAAAGAAAGAAAAGGACTACTGTACCTTCAGCCATATCGTACAAGGTGAATAATATGAAATTGTGAATGGGGCTAGCAAGCTCATAATGTAAAACAAATTGCGATGAAACCACAGCTGTAGGAGCAAGTGAATATTTGGTGCATGTATCCTTCAAGGGGACTAACTGAAGCGATGGCTCCATGCTCCATAAGGAGTGCAGGGGAATTGTGATAATGTGGTCCTGTTATATCGTCGTCTGTTATCTTTTTCTTCATCATTGTCGTTCTCTTCATCCCCGTCTTTGACCTTTAGTCATTCTTTAACTTGATCTCTCGTAAACACTCTTTATTGTATTTAATGTCAGGCACGAGCTAACGCTTAATCGCGCAAACATGGTACCTGCCAAGAAGGATACAAATTATTGGATGATAGGAGGTGCTTGAGGAGAGGCGTAAGAATTTTGCATATATTGGGACTAGGAGTTATAATGTAACACGAGGTTCAATCAACTTACGTTTTTACACATTAGTGGTGTATAATAGGAAGTCCCAGAGTGATAGTCTTGATTCGCTATTTAATTCCAAGTTTTGGATAAATTCTAAGTTCTGTTTCGAGTAGTTTCACAAAGGGGAAAGGTTCGTAGACACTATACGAACCCCGCATGTATATTTAACAAATAAACTTATACAACCTTGTTGATCGTTAACTCCTTGTCACGAGAGGTTCAGATGTTATTAAAATATATGATATCCCTGACAAAAAGATGTATCAAAGGATACCAGTATAGCGCCAGATAAGAGACTGGTCTTATTAGAAATACCCCCTTCTCTGAAAAGAGTAAGGGTGTATCGACAATCAAGGTAGGGTCAAGCTGTATAAACCTTCAAGTATGATGATAGTGAATGTTACTTAAGGTCTAAGTGCTACCTCTCCAAATCCCGCCCTGAATAATGGTTATTATATTTGTTTTTATTGTATTATGGCTAATTGTCTAGAGGATTAATTTATTTAATAGATATGTAATATACAGTACATACAAACAGAATCTAACTCAACTTGAATAATTAAGTAAGACTGAATGTAAATATTTACAATTTATTGATCCTATACCGTTTCTCTTTTCGGTTAGGAAAATGATAATAAACTTCAAATACTTTTTACAAAATGGAAATAAATAAGTAAGTAAGTTTCATTTCCACACTAGTTAAATATAAAAGTTATATTTAAAATGTCACTTATGTTATTATATATATTTATATACAGTTGTTAGTTTCACTGGACTGTAAAGTAGGTAGAAGTTCATTAAATTCTTCATGAGTCATCATGCACGTGTTCGTTTATTGTGTGGTTTAATTCTTAACATAATAAGGCTGGATGTGCCGACCAGTGGAGTTATATGTCCACCTATCTTGTATCGTTTGAATTACACAGTGTCTGGATCCCCAGGCTGGGAAACAATCCGGTGACTCGCTCTAAATATATTGAGAACGTCTCGCACCAATAGAGTCCCTCGGAATTTCATGTCTCGAAGACTGATAATCATTTCAGGATAAAACCCTCTGGTAGAATACAATAGCTGTAACAGGCTGCAAATTGGTATCTAGGTCTGCTACGTAGATACAGCTGCAAAATATTTGACAGCAAGCGTTTGCTGCTTTCTTCTGTTAGTACTGTATTTTGAAAATGTTGTGGCCTCAATTCAGTCCAAGTTCAAGGTCTTATTTAGGGTCTCAGCGTACCTCGCAGATGCTTGGGGCAAAAGCGGTGTTTAGGAATCCCAAAACAATGCGTCTTTTTGCCTTCGCGTTCCATGTGCAGACATTTTTAAACTCTATTATCTTTCTTAATTGTGGACCGATTTTACTCATTTAAAGTTAGTATTATACTGGTAATTTATCTCTATCAGTCTAGCTAAAATTTGTTTAGTTAGCAAAATGCATTTAAATCTATGCAGCCTTTAACTAACTATATTGGGGACTACCCTGATGTAGAAATGTCATTTAAAACGATTTTTCTCATATAATAACATAGAATTTGAAGAAGTCTTTACACGTACCTCTTAAGTAATATCCACGTTGTTTAAACTAGCTATAACTTTCGTTTAAATATCTTTAGTCTTAGAGAAATTAAACATCTTAGTATTTTCAGTTACACAAAATAGGCCTCTATGTTAAGCATAAAAGGTTTCCTTATACACATCAGAAAAGGAGCGTTCTCATTGGCTGTTATATCGGTCCGTATTATCCTATTATTTTGAGCGGTAATTATGACCGTGGTTATTCGAATTCGTGATGTGAAACAGACGTCATTTCACGATACTCCTTAGTGATTAGCTTGTATCACTCGTGCTGTCTGTGTTAAGCATTTACATCTAGGCAAAACCCTTCATTTGGGACGTTGGGGGCTCTTGTCTTTGTTGAGATGTTAGGAATAGTAGGTTATGTTATGGGGATACAATATCCGCTCTATTTAATTCAATAGATATCGCTACCTATGGAGTGTATTTGCCTTCTATTCTTCTTATCCTTGTCTCGAATGTGTCTCTTCTTTTTCTTAACAAGCCAACTTCTTGAGACGGTATTGATATTATTCCATAGGTCATCCCTATCTATACACCCATCCCACATTAGCGTACGACAGGAGGAAAATGATGAATAGCCAGTAATTTGAGAAAAAGTAGCAATAGTCATCCATTTCGCACTCCAGTTTTCATCTCAAACGGCTATGTAGGTTGTCCTTCATAAAGAATTCCGTATTTCATGTCTTCTTATGTTTCCTTTATTGTGTTAATGATTTTCATGGAGACTCCATAACGTCTCTTCAAATTCCAACGTAATTCTCTGTCTAAACTGCCGAATACCTCTTCGTAGTCTACAGATCTAATGTAAACCCCTTGTTGTTTCCTGGAGTCTCTTATTAGACAAAGAAATAATGTGACGACTGCTCCATCAGACATATCGCACAATGTAGTAACCATTTCAGCCATTACTGACAACAGGAGCGCGCCCCCGAAACGATGTCTTGGTGGGTGCTTGGATAATGAGGTCAAGCTGTTGCCCATAAAGCATGCCTCTGGTGGTGAGTCCAGAGGATTAGCGTAGCCGATACAGTCTGGCACCAGAACACACACATATATATACATACATTTGTAATACCTCATGTCCTTATGTATGCTATACCTCATGTCCTTAGATAATTTTAGGGTCAAGAGTATCGACTCCGACAGACGTGCGTCCTCTTCAGCTCTACAAGGCGACCAATATAAGGTTGTGTATGGGCTGGTCATATGTTGAGTATCAACATAAAAAATCAAATTGCTATGTAAACTACTGCTGCACGTCATTGTGAATGTTTTTTGCAGGCTTCCTGCTAGGGGCCAGATACAGTGGAAGCTCCGTGTTCCATAGGGAGCGAAAATGAAAAATGGTAATAATGATGATGACATCCAATGTAAAGAGATGAGTTACAATTCCAAGCTTTGTTCAGCTGTTATACGCAGTGTGACTGTCTGGTCTGTGCAGGATCTGTTGTGTCGAAAACCTGCTTGTTCATCTTTCAGTTACTTCCGTCATTCCCTCTTCAGAAAAACCTCTTATTTTCAGCCAAACATCCGTCTTATTATAATCGTTATCTTTTGTTTTACATTCATCCTATTCTTGTACACCATTCATCCTTATAAGCGTTTTACGCTTCAATTACCCAGCTGTAAATAGGTACCCGACTTTACTCGTGAGGAAGGCATGGAAAAGCCAGCAAGAAAGGGAACTAGACTAGAGAGATCTATCTCTCGATGCTGGACCTAGTATAGTAGTCTCTTACACTTCACTCCCCTACAGCAGTATCTGCTTTGGTACCAACTTTACCTTACCTCTTTCTATTCTTTCGTTGTGTGCTCAAAGACCCTCAGGAACTACACACGGGAAAACTGTATTCACGTGAGAAGTTTAAGTACCACTAACTTTAAGTACTCGGCTTTGCCCGGTTTTATTTTATGGTTTATAGAAACTTAGAATAATACAATTTCTAAAACATGTAGAAATCAAACTGCAGTATCTTGATTAACTCGTTTTCTCTTTTCTTTTAATTCATATATGTTTGAATTCATATAATTCATCGTATTGTTTCTTATTTATTTATTAATTGTATTAATCGTTGCAATATGGTTATTACTCCAATGCTCATTGACAGTTGTTTAAAAAATGTCCAAACTATTCTTCTTCTTCTTTGATCCATAACCGCCAACCGTCAAAGCAGTCAGCGGCCATCACGCCTGGTGGCGTCTTGTAGGGCAGCAACAAATTGATTCCACTTTGCTCGGTCGGCGGCCATCCTTCGTACAGTGCCCCAACTGTGGTTCATTTTTTGCATCTCAGCTTCCACAGTTCTCCGCCAAGTTGTTTTTGGTCGGCCTCTCTTTCGCTTTCCCTCGGGGGTCCATAGCATAGCTGTTCTTGTGATGGTATCAGGGTCCCTTCTGAGGACATGGCCAACCCAACTCCAGCGTCTGCCAGCTATGATGGTGTGCATGTCCAAACTATTGAATGCCATAAAATAGTCAGCAAACATCCAGGGTAGTGAGATGAGTTCAATGCCAAGCTTTGTTCTACTATTCAGCGCAATGTGTCTGTCTGATCTGTTCAGGATCTGTTGTGACGAAAAACTGCTTGTTCATCTTGCAATTACTTCCGTCATGTCGTGCACCCATAATAATCCATCTCTTACATTCGACTCAACACTGTTCTATTGTTAATCTTAACCCTTTCTTATATCCCTCCTATTCTTGTACAAAATTCATCCTGACAAGCGTACTACGAACGTGTAAACGAATTCCTGTATTCCATGTTGCATGCTTTGTCACTTCCGTCTCAAGTATATTACTGGGGTACTGTGTCTGTCTGTGTGTGTAAGGTTGAAACATTAGTAGGGGTTCCACACCAGTAACGACACACATACAGAAAGTGTAACACGACTATCTTCTTTCACAAAAGACGAACAAAAAAATGTTTTATTCAGAGGTGGGGTAAAGGTAAAGGTATTACAAGCAGGGTTGTGGAGTCGGCCAAAAAAAAAAAAAAAAAATCCCGTCTCTGACTTCTGAAATGTTAGAAGTCCGACTACGTACTCCCAAATCCGAGAACAATATTTTAACAAGTGAGATGGCATAAACTTCGAATCGGAGTATGGATATTTTTTACTAACTCCGACTCTTCTAAAACACGACCGACTCCACCGCTCCGAATCCCGACTCCACTTCCCTGGTTACACTGCATTAATTGTTCTGTAATCCCTATGGTAAGAGAGGAAGAAGGAGACCTAAAAAAGCAAGAAGAGTGGCATGCATTTGTTGAAGGTCTATGCTCCATAGGGGGCTAAATAGTATTGACAATGACATTATTTTAAATATTCTATTTTTTTTTATTTAAAGTCCACATCTTGAAAAACTTTCTACTCTCGTTTTGTAACTGTGTTAATATTAGTCGTTACCGTCTTAGCTACAAAAATTAGCGCGAACACGTGACTTGTGAATAGGATCACACGCATTAACTGCCACTGCTTGCTGTTAAGTTCTTTCATGGTCGTAATGTAATTATGTCACGTGGCCATAAATCCTACTTACAGCGTCCCGCGAAACAAAATTCCCCGGGAAAACGGTTTAAAAATAAAAGAAAGGGATATCAAATAATGTAATCCTTGTTATAAGCAAAACCAGATTTCATGTTTTAGCAGGAAAAAATCAAATGTCTGAAAATTCCCGAAAGTATGATTTTCTTTTGATTTCCCAAAATTATAATACTTGTATATACAGGGTTTTTGAAAATACTTGAGGACATCTCAAAGCAATGAGGTATACAAATACACGGAGGGAAAAGACGAAGATAATGAGAGTAACTGAAGAAAAAAACAACAAAACTACATTTGAAGAAAACAACACCTAAAAGATACAGAATCATACACATATCTAGACAGCAAAAACGTTCAAATCTGGAGAAAACAGACAATGATATTAAAATAAAGAATACACAATGGCAAAAGGAGCTTTACTGCTTTGAAAGTGTATAAATATCCCGTAATATTCCTGTCAAAAGTCTGCTTTCACATTCTGAGAATGTTTTTATTTCATCACATGGAGTGGTGATAGCGTTTACCTTTCGCGGCAAAGTTAACCTGGTAGCTTCACGCTCTAGTATTCTCAGCTGTGAATATATACCTGGTTCTTTTCTTGGTTAAGCGAAGGCAGCGAAGAATCGAACTGGTCAACCCCCACTTCATGAAGCTGGACCTTTCCCCTCTCTTCTTTTTTTTTTTTAAATAGATTGATATCATAGTACTGACTCTCAAGATATTGTTATCGTACTTCGTAAATTGTTGGCTCTCTCACGTTTAAGGATGTGGTTAGTTACTTGAAGGTCTTTTGCCCTGAACTAATACTCTTACTGTCAGTCTAGAGTGGTTAGAGCGCTGGTCTCTCGCTGCAAAGGCGCCAGGTTCGAATCACATTACCGACACCCTCCAGTTTACCCAGCTGTAAATGGGTACCTGACTCTTCTCTTTGAGTTAGCGAAAGAAGAGGCAGTGAGGAAGGGAACTGGTCACACCACCTCTCGATGCTGGACCTTTTATGGTGAAGTCTTTAACATTTCCCTCCCCTACGGCAGTACATGCTATGGGACAACCTTTTTATTTTTACTGTCAGTCTCTCTCTCTCCCTCTCTTTCTCTCTCACTCTCTCTATCTCCCACTCTCTCTCTCTCTCACTCTCTCTCTCTCTCTCTCTCTCTCTCTCTCTCTCTCTCTCTCTCTCTCTCTCTCTCTCTCTCACTCTCTCTCTCTCTCCAAATAAATTCTATAATTATGAAACGCTGAGTCCAAAGATCAGTCTACACAGAAACGATTTATTACTGCGCTGTGTGAATGTATACGTAGTAAAGTAATGGATAGTCATCTCACAAAATGACAGTAAAAATACATCTCAATGGGCAGACAAGTCAATCCTATACAACAGCAATCATTTCCAAACATGAAGTACTGTATATTCACATATTTATGAGAACAACTTCTACTTCTGAGCATACTATCAGGTAAATGGGTAAAGGATCCCGTTACACGCCAACTGAGGCATATTGGGAATATAGTGGTAGGCCCATATTTTCTTGACCATCGGCACACTGGGTGTGATGTGGTCAGCATCACGCGGGCATACTATCAAACATACCCAAAAATCCCAAGTCTAACAGTTAATACCTCATCGTGTAAAATAAATTGCTATAGAAAACACCACTGGAAGAGAACATGAATGCTGTCATGTAGGCTTTCTGCAGAGGGAACAGCAGTTGTAGCTCTGTGTTCCACAAAGAGCGACAAGGGAAACAAGAATACTCTTCATGTGTTGATAAAGTTGAAATTGCGAGTTGATATTTTCCAGTGCAATAAGTACGTTGATGACGTGATAATGTTCTTTCTTCGTTGTGGTAATGACACTGTTTGAAAATTAACATAACACTGACTTGTTATTGTAGCTAATAATTAGGAAAGTAACTGTAAAGTAACGAACAGTTGGGTGACCGCAGCTGAGATCAAAGATGTGTGCAAGAGAGACATGAGGGCAAGGGACATAAATCCAGCAACCTGGGTGGATGAAGCTGCCGATCGCACCAAGCGACGATGCTTTCTACGGCGCCACCTCAGATTAGGCGAAAAGAAGCTCACACAACATACAGAAGAGAGGAGAAAAACGTCGAAAGTAACATCAGGAAAATAGGCAGCTGAGGCCTGTCACCTCAGGGGCGCATTCCCAGTCAGTTATGACTGAATGGGCTATTATTATTATAACTGTTAAGTAAATCGTCTTTTAGAATATCAATCAAATATGAGATTAACAAGAAATAAAAATCACAGGAGTAACAATAAATTCTTGAAGCGTCAGCAAAAGATATAGGAGTACTTAAGAAAGGTTTCTGGTTCGGGAATTTCCGGGATAAATTTCCCGGGAGTTTTTGGAAATTTGTGAATGTCGAGTCCCGGGGAAAAGGATGAACAGGACCGGGAAATTTTGAAAATAATTTTATTAATAAAATCGCGTAATTAAACAGATTTATTAGACGCACATCTTTTGTCAAGTTTTTTACGCTTGGATTTTGTACACCACGCGGATGAATCATGTTAAACAAGAAACAGTTCGCTGTTAATGGATGCAGAAAGGTCAATTCGGGTTCAGAGTTAGCATGAAACATTGCAACAAGTAATTTTTGAAACCCCAGGAATAATTAAACTGCTTCGAAAAAGGTGGACTTTAAACATCATTTTACAAGAATTTGTCCAGAAAGAATTCAAGACATCTCCACATTTACTTTTAGATGTAAAAGGAGTAAAGAGAGTATAAAACATTTTTGAGTCCACCAGAAAGAAAACAGTTTATTTGTATCTCCGTTGTGAAGCAATGTTAACCATAAAACGTAGTTCGACGGAAAATGACCTGATTGTTTTTCTTTAACTGAGAATTGTGAAGGCTAACAAAAATTGGAAACAATCTTTCATATTATTCTATCAATTCCTTAGTCTTCTTAAAGAAATCATTTTATCAAAAATAAAAAAATAACATAAATTTTCAAGAATACGTTATCCAAAAGTAAACAAACAAACAAATTCATTATAATTTTTTTTTTTTTAAATATATTTTGTTATGTCGTTAATTCTAGTACATTTTCGGATAAAAAACATTCATAATTAAATAAATCATGTTATTTATTTCTAAATCTAAAATTTATAGTTTTCTTCACCCTCAACCACACGATAATGATAATATCGTACATTTAATTTTTTTTTTCAAGAATTCCCGGGTCCCGCGAATACCTCAAAAGCGCGCGTCGTCCCAATTCCCGGGAAATTTTAAGTCGGGAAAAATCAGAAATACTAGTACCTAATCGTAGCCTATTCTTATATTCTTAATATAACCCGTTATACACGCAGTTATAACCTCCTTATAACCCACTCATAACACATCAGAGGTTTAACCGGATACAGGATACTTTTCTTCATTAATTTGGAAGATGAAGACCCACTAGTATATATTAAAGCGGATTAAGGATTAAAATAAATGCACTGTTATATTATCAGCAAAAGGACACACTATGTGTAATAACAGCGTCCGACTGGCAGAGTAGTTAGGGCGCTGGTCTTTCGCGGCAATGTTAACGGGTTCGAAATACGGTACCTTCACGCTGCAGTCTACGTAGCTGTGTTACTCTGTATCTAACGCTGCTCTTGAGTTAGGGAAAGCAACGACAGCAAAAAACAAGGGAACTCGTCAACGTACCTCTCGAAGCTGGACCTAGCACTGTGAAGTCTCAAACACTTCACTCCACTTCGGCAGGGGACTGCAATGGGACTAGTTTTACCTTTTACGTGTTAAAAGAATGATTGTAACTATTCAAGGGAAACAATACTATTGAAAAACATGATGGAAGTAGCAACAGTTGTTCTTCTTGATTGCAAATTATTGCATATGAAAGAAAAGAATAATAGAATTCTGACGCTTTCAGATTCATAAAACTACTTGAACTACATGTTATGAACCAAGAATGGACTCTGGCAATTATGACAAAGTCCTCATTATGTATTACTTCACCTATAGTTTCCGAAATTTCCTACAGATCAGCGGCAAGTTCATAGTCTTGGGAGATTCCTTTCGCTTACGATCCCGAGGCCCTGCATTCAAGTTTTAAGATATCATCATCATCATAATCATCATGTTAAAATTATTAGAATTACTGAAAGTCTTTACTGCCTGTAATATTCCCATGATAATAGGGGCGCTTACTTCGCTTTGTGTCCTTTCACAATTTGGCATCATCATCATCAATATTTTCCTTTTTTGCTACTTGTAGAGCATGGCAACACAACTACATATGCCCCCTCCCCCTTTTTGCAGGAAGCCTGCATACAGCCTCTACATACTCTTGTAGCAGTGGTTTCTGTAACTATCTGTTTTACACAATGAGGCTGCAAGCCCTACGCACAACCTCATATCGGTCACCTTAAACGATATTTTTTTTTTAAATAAAATTTTGCATCGTTTTGGCGAGGCGCGTCCAGTTCAACTTAGCCGGTTATATTAGGGCGCATGTCCAAATATAAAAGACCTTTAGGTTTTTTCTGATGTAACAGTAGTCATATACTAGTCACAAAAAGTAGGGGATATTTTAAGATGGTATGTATTATTTTACAAAAGAGTGGATTTCGTATTTAATGGTTGTATGGACATATCGAACGCTCTTCTCCACTCTCACGTGCAATTTCATGTTGACCTGGTGACTCGTGATGAGTAAGCCAATCCTAAGAACAGAGGTGGGGCCCATCCGTAAAGTTCACACATTATTCTTTTTTTTTAAATGCGTGTATCTCGGGTTTGATGAACACTACTCACCATGGACTGGTATAAAAAAGACTCTGCAACAGATAAAATTTCTTTTCTTCGTCACGGAACGTTTGACAGAACAGCAGAGATGGTTAGGCATAGGCATGTTGCAAACCGGAAGTCGGCAAGTGGATGTTGCTCTGAACCTCAATGTTTCACAGTCAGTTGTCAGCAGACTGTGGAACAGGTATCAAAATTTCCGCACAGTGGCTGATCTGCCTCGGACTGGCCGCCCAAGAGTCACTACACGTCGCCAAGATCCACTTCTTGTTACTCAGGCCCTCAGAACTCGGACTCTAAATGCTACTCAACTTCAGCAACACCTTCAACAGACCACTTGGGATCCGGGTCTCAACTCAGACAGTACGAAACCGTTTGCACCAAGTGCAACTGGCCTCACGCAGACCGTTTGTAGCTTTGCCCATGTCACCACAACACAGGCGAGCAAGAGTGGATTGCTGCCAACGTTATCATCGGTGGACCAATCAACAGTGGGCATCAGTGATGTTTTCTGATAAGTCCCGTTTCGTTTTGGATTTTCATGATCGTCGAATACGTGTCTGGCGACGGCGAGGTGAGCGTTACCAGCCTCCTGCAACTGTTGCACACAACCGTTATGGAGGTGGCAGTGTAATGGTGTGGGCAGGCATCTGTATGAATGACAGGACCGACCTTCACATATGCCAGGTCAATATCACAGGGCTCTACTACCGTGACAACATCATCGAGCCTATCGTTGTGCCATTTGCTCAACGGCACGGACCAGATTTCATCTTCCAGGATGACAATGCACGTCCTCACCGTGCTCGCATCGTCCAAGATCACCTTCAGATACAGCATATCCGAACGTTACCGTGGCCGCCGATGTCTCCCGACCTGTCTCCTATTGAGCATTTGTGGGACCTCCTGAATAGCCGCGTCCAACAACGTCCAGCCGCTCCACAGACTCTTCAGCAGTTAGCCCAGGCCCTTCAGCAGGAGTGGCAGAGAATTCCTCAAGACAACATCAGAAGGCTTATTTGCAGTATGAGACGTCATTGCAATGCATGTTTAGCGGCAAACGGGGACCCTACACGTTTTTAGACATATTGGAATATTTTTGTGAAAATGAAGTACCTACCACACCTTGGTTGCCAGTGCGACTAAAATCATGTGAGTAAAGCCATAACACTTCTTGTACCGCAAATGTCTTGTTATGATGCTCAAGTTTACTTGTACGAAGGAATAAATGAACTAATTTAAAATATATTGTCTTTGGATAACTTCTAAATTCAATATCCCCTACTTTTTGTGACAGGTATATATATTTTGTTTTTCGTAAGACAACTACACCAGGCAAGTTTTAAATGTAGGCTTACAGTTTTTCGCACCAACTCAAGACTACCTCTAAGCAGGTGTACCATGTGAAAGCGCATACTGCCAATACCGGTAAAGTGGCCCCTGCTAAAGATACTATTTCAACCTTGATAATTCTGGCATTTCCTTATTAAAACATCTTTAGATTGTGCGAATAGGGGCGTTTGCGAAAGTGTATTGTTCTTTAGTTTGTTTGATTTTTTTTTTTTAAAGCAGACTGAATAACTGGCAACTCAGAAAGCCGGCTACTTTAATGTGTGTTGACTAAACTTCGGCCTTGGCAAAAAATCTGACTGTCGTGCTTGGCTAAAACTGGACAGTCTGGGACAAAAATTTGACTGTTGGTCTTGGCTAAACCTTGATAGTGTGGAACAAAAATCTGACTGTCGGGCTTGGCTAAAACTTGACAGTCTGGGGCAAAAATTTAACTGTCGGGCTTGGCTAAAACTGGACTGTCTGGGACAAAAATTTGACTGTCGGTCTTGGCTTAAACTTGATAGTGTGGAACAAAAATCTGACTGTCGGGCTTGGCTAAAACTTGACAGTCTGGGGAAAAAATTTAACAGTCGGGTTTGACTAAAACTTGACAATCTGGGGCAAAATCTGACAGTCGGGCGTGGCTAAAACTTGACAGTTGGATTTGGCAAAAATCTGACAGTAACTTGACAGTCAGACTTGACATAAACCTGACAGACTTGTTAAAACCCGACAGTCGGGAATGGCAAAAACCTGACATTTGTGATTGGCTAAAATCTGACAGATGGGCTTAGCTAAAACCTGACAATCCGGCTTGGCTAAAATATGACACTCAGTTCCATAACGTCATTGCATAGTAATTAACAGACTTCATGACCTTGACAAATCCAGACTGTGTTTTTTCATGGGAAGTTTCCAGGTATCTAAAGTTCTGGACCACGGCAGTCTAAGCAGTGAACCATTTCTGTCACATATTCCTCTATCTGCATGGTGGTCTCAGAAATATTGTATTTCTGCTGGATCGCTCCAGATGCCAACTTGAGAACTCTGTGAGGGTCTGCCTGCTTGTCTGAAATTAAAGTTAGAAATTTGGAAACAGTTGAAATGAAATAAAGCAAATTAACTTGATGATATCATCATCATCATTACCTTTTAGTTCACCAAGGAGCAAAGGCCTTCAACAAATTTGAGACAACACCTCCAGTCCCGTGCCAATAGCTCAAGGTATTTTCTATGTCTTTCTCATCCTTTTCATTTCTAACTCCAGTTCTCTTCTCTATGTGTTTTTGGGTCTCCCTCTACCTTTCTTGTCTGGGGATTCCAGACGAAGATTGTTTTGTAATGCAATCACTTAGTTTTCTCAATTTGCATACTATCCAAAGCTAGCGACTTCTTGTTATTACCTCTAGTTCCACTAGTACTTGTCTGATTTCTGCCGTTAGTTCCACATTGGTTATCTTCTCATACTATAACTCATGATATATTAAGATGTAATATATATATATATATATGCCTTGGATCATTTCATGTCTGTCTGAGCACGTTCTGTACATGAGTATGTCATCTGCACATCTGCGAAAGTTAATGTTTGCCCCAGTCCTGTTGGTTGAAAGGTTGCTACTTTTGCCGTGTAGATGTTAAACAGCACTAGTGATAGTGGAGAACCCTGAGGTAGTCCCGGGCAAATGTGCCTTGGTTCTGATGTCCAAGTTGCCAAGCGAAATGCAACTGATCTCTCTATTAAGGCAGCTGCTATCCACTTCCTTATTCAAGGGTTTACACCAAATGCAATTATACAGTCTATTATGGTTGCAAAGTCCACACTGGTATAAGCATCCTCTCGGTCAATTGCGACAGCCACCGTTTCTTTTTTACCCTGGAATCCCTCGTACATATCTTACGCAAACGTTCCAGCGCTACCCCATGTTGTTTTCATAGGCCTATAGCTACCCAGGGTATCAGGAAGGACGTGTGCATTTTCGAGGTGGCTCATTACTTGTCTTGCAACTATCTTTTCAAGTAATTTACTATAAACATTCTGTAGTGTAATAATTCGATAGCTGTTGTGAGGAAAGCGGATCAAAGGTCAATCCCAACAAGGCCTGTGTGATGTGGTGTTCTTTGAACAACTCCATAGTGAAAGCAGACCTTCCAGACATCACTTTCAATGAGGAGAACATTGAAAGGCAAGACAGGCTGAAGTATCTAAGAGTAACGTTTGATCGTGGGCTATCATTCAAGTATCATGTCGAACTGATCATACAGAAGTGCAAGCGAGGACTGGCAGCCTTAAAAACAATGGCTGCTGCGCACTTGGAACAGAGACAATTGTTTCTCCTGTATCATCAGCTCGTGATTTCAGTAATCGAGTACGGGCTAGGAATACTCACGCTGTCGGTGTCACAATGTGAACGACTGGAACATGAAGGGATGCGAGTTGTTTTTGGCTGTACGCGTGATACCCCCATTGTGACAATGAGATACATGCTCGGATTGCTGTCGATTAGATCCAGATATGCGATGGCCCAGGCAAACGCATTTATTCGGGTAACCACCGACCAAATACCTACATGAGAATGTAGCTGACATCAAAGGAGCAATATTCAGGAGGGGGATGTCATGGATGGCACCGGCAGAGGCTACGATTGGTCAGGTGACCAAAGTTGAAAATGTATCCAAAGGGGAAGAGTGGGGTAAGTCAGGGGTGAACGGGATAAACTACCAGCAGGTCATCATTAGCATTGGCAGAGAGTGCAGATCTTCGGGCAATGAAAAAGCAGAGCTGGGGATTAATCAGCTGTTAAGTGATCATGCTGGGGATGATGACGCCATTGTGTACACTGATGGGTCTGTAGTGCGTGGTGAGAAATCAGGATGGGGCTTCTCTGCGAGAATAAAGGGCAGGGTCGTCGCTGAACAGAGTGGAACCTACATGACAACAATCTCCAGCATGAAAATGGAAGTAGAGGCAGTTACTGCAGCACTGAGGTGGCTGTCTGAAACTCCATCAACCAGGGCAGTTATATTGTCAGACTCTCAAGCCATGCTTCGGAAAGTTCATAATAGATGGCTGCGGCAGGAATGGAAAACATCAATAGAATCCTCAAGTCTTGAAGAACTGCTGTGGATCTACTGTCCTGGTCATGCAGGGGTACGTGGCAATGAGAGAGCTGACAGACTGGCCTCGAGAGTACCCATAATGGGGACACTGGCCATGGATAAAGGAGAGATACTAAGGGCTATTAATGATCGCCTGCTGGATAATGACACTGCACTGGATGAATCAACAAGGCGGAGTTTTGCATCAAACGTGGGACTAGCAGAAATGGACGTGGGAGAGGATGCATCCATTGTATGTACAACCAGCGTGCTACAGGTACAATTAGCATTCATACTCTTCGACATTTGCTGAGGGAGACTGAGCACCTATGGGCTTGCCCGGAGTGCAGTGAGGTCGATTCTGATTAACAATTACAGTAACAATATATATATATTTATTTATTTATTTATTTATTTATTTATTTATTTATATACATATATATAGCTATGCAAGATTGTGATATTTTGCAGGAATATGCTTAGGAAATTATAACCTTTACGTATTTGAGATTGTCACGGCGCTATTTCGCAGTGACGAAAAATCAGCCGGGCAACACTGGGGTTGGCAACACTGGGATAACTAACTCGTCGAGTCATGTGACGAGGCGGAAGCCGGGAAAATTAGGCGCAAGGGTAGTGAGTGAGAAGATAGCCTTTTGTCCAGGAGGACGGATATTCTTCCCTTGTTGCTAGCGTTAGCTGTGAAGTCCATGTTACGGACTGTTTGTTAGAAATGCTTGCCATTGTCCAGTTCTATTGGATTATTAAGTTATGATTCTAGGACAGTGTAGTGTCTGGATTGGATTCGTTACAGGCCATTATAAGTGGCCGAAGATTTGAGTATTTCTTTGTCATAGATTGTGGCCGCTCATGGTGAGTGGTAGTCATTGCAGTTTACCAGTGTAGTCATACTGTTGTGTGTACTTTTTGGTATTAGGTAGAATATTGAGAATTGAAATATTGTCATAGTACAACACCAAGGTGGGTGTTAGTAAGATACTGTGGTGAAGAAGCTGTGTGATTTTTCAATTTTGTGGTGGTGCCACAACCTTACAGTTTTGAGGTGGCATAGCACCAAGAGGTATTATCAGCTGATGAAATACAACTTTCGACTATAGTAAGGGTTTTTTTCAGTTGTGTTACAGAGACTAAGTGGTCTTAAGGACCAAAACCTAGAGAGTAAGGAGACAGTAGCCAAGTGGTGAAGCGGATTATATTTATACATTGAGATGTGAAGTGGATTACATTTATACATTAAAAGGTAAAGTGGTTTATATTTATACATTGAAGAGGTGAAGTGGATTATATTTACATACATATGTTTGTACTTTGAGAAATCGTATTGCTATTTACATGTCAGTACTGCATACGTTGTAAGCAGAGTGGGAGCTTGTCGTGAAATATTCTAATCCACATATATAAATTAAAAGGTAAATGCAAAGCCTAACAAATAAATTTAATAAAAGGAAGAAGAATGGTAAAGAACAGTGCTGTCATAATGGCAGTACTCGAAATCCCCTTTGTTTTATGCTTCGTCTGCAAATTGTAACGTTTCCACGTTAAATATAAGCCACTGCATAAATACAAGCGGGTATTGCATTTCTAAGAAAAACATTGAGAGGCACACTGCGTAATGACCTAAATTAATCCTAACATTAATTATACTACGTTACCAAAACGAACGAACAGATGGACTCAAATAGAAAGAGAGAGGGGCGAATGAAAGCAAGGACACATGCAACACTAAACTCGCGTCGCGCGATACACAATTACTACTATCACGCGTGTAAGGCCACATGCACTAACTTTTTTTCGGACGGACAGTGATAAAAACACTAACCTTCCCAGAGTTAGGTTTTAAAATCCTGGAAAACGCTTATTAGAAAAGATAACATTAGATGGGTTTACGTTTGAAAACATTACAGTACCCAGACAGCACATCTTCGAAACAGGAGGTAGAAGAAATTGCATATTTTGAACGCAGCCACTTAGCTCTTTTAAATTTGTATATTTGGGTTCCTTAGGGCTTGCTGACAAAGAATATGTAAAACGTTACGCGAATAGTCTAGGAATTACCAAATTATAACCAAAATAAAATAGTGGGGATGCCTGACAGCATGAAATCATTTCTGCTCATAAAATTTTTTTATAACGTGTTTGAAAAAACCTTACGTTACGGAAATAGCCTACCATGTTAACTCCAAATTGATTGGAGCACAACAAATATAAGACTAAACACGATTGGTCGGGCTATAAATACTATCTTGTGTTGTTATGGGAAACGAATAGAAGGGGGTACTTTTTTGAAAAGATGTGTGGACGTGGTTTCATTGGGTAGAGCTGCGAATATACTTGATTCAGAGCGTCTGTTCATTGCCACATCTTGTAATAAACCTACTAAGAAGCAGTGCGTTGATCACCAGTGTATATTTTATATAAAATAAAGCCTGGAACATCGGCAGATCGGAGTTGTGCTATATCCATTGCCAGTCAACGAAACTGTTTATTATTCTATGAATTGTGGTAAGCTTGAAACATTCAATATCTTTTAATGAAAATTGAATGTTAATTGTTAATTTATGCCTGTATATATGTGTAGTTCAGTAGCAAACATGATGTAAAGCCTATAATGCTCCAGCCTGAACAGAAGGTGTCGGAGGAAAGTAAAACGGCATGGAATGGCCAAACAGTACACTGACACCTAGATGATTGACTAGAAAGAAATAATGCTGGAATTGCAGAGGCGTAGTAACCATTAGGGAGGGAAATACTGGTATAAAGTATTTCAGATGAAGCTGACAGTTGGCCTAACGCTCTGAACTCAATGTTTGTGATGTATTGTGCTCAGTGTAGAACTAGAGTATCAATTAGTTATGAAGTAGAAGGTACATCCTTCTTGTTTACAGGGACCGTGGTCTTATGGTATTGAGCAGCACCTGGTCAGAGCTTTGCTGAATCCAGAGTCGGACAGCATACTCCTTGGTCCATTTAGCTATCAGTGAGGTGTCTCCAGAGCCCAGGGGAGAAATCGAGCAGAGGAGTCTTTTCCTGCCGCCATCACGCAAGATAAGCTGATGTGGCCAGCTGAGCTCAACATTATGTACCCCCCATCTTAAAATGACAGTGTAAAATACAATTAAGAGGGGAATTTAATTGTTTTAATATCAGGAACTGAGAACATCTCCAATACTAGTTCCAATAAAGACAAACTATTGAAGTCATGATGACAAATACCAACAGAGCTTGAACAAAACAAAACCAGTATTACCTCATATTACTACTACACAACTAACACACATGGGATACTATTAAAAATATATGTCACTACAAGATTCATATTGAGAAATTCTGTACATATAACTTGTAATTAAAATTGATTGTGATTCCTGGTTCCCTTTGTATTTGAATCAGGACACATATACATTCATGACAGCAATGAATACATATTGTTATTTGAAAAGTTATCAGTGACTCCTTTAAGATATCCTTGTAGAGTGTTTTATGTATGTGAGTGTCACAGTGTTGTCAAGTGTAGTGGAATAAATTAAATTGTTTATCTGTCTGTTGTTGTTTTGACTTACACTTCATCATACACATACCCTAGACATATAACGTAGTCATCACACTATTCCAGAATAATTCTGACTGAGATATACATATGTGGAAGCAAGTAAGGTTATATATAATACACTACTCTTATTAGATATATATATACCTTCACAGCTGATCTCAGTCAGTACACTAAGTCCCCTATAAATATTTATAACATCCCACTTCACCACATATATTGGGGTCTCGCTCACGGGATTTTGAATCTTTACCTATTACAAATATTGGGGGAAATTCACTTCAGGGAATAATAAGAATTAAAAGGTATCCTTGGGTGGAATTAAATAAGGTTGAGCTCTCGGTGCCTGTGTTGTCCATTAGATATATATTTAGAGATTGAATTGTTGGTTAGACATTGTATAAAATTACCTGATAGACAATGGCGGACCTGGCCAAATTTCGATCTGCTGCTGTTCAGACTGCAAAAGAGTTAGGATTAGATGGGCAAGTTATGGTTGCCTATGTCACTACGGAATGTGACAAATTTATTGAACGCGAAGAAAGAAGGTTTGAAGCCGAAAGAAAGTTAGAGGCTGAAAGGGAAATTAAGAAGTTACAATTTGAGGCTGAGACTAAGAGGTTGCAGGCTGAGGCTGAGACTAAGAGGTTGCAGGCTGAGGCTGAGGCTAAGAAGAAAGAAAGAAGAGAGAGATTAGCTGCAGAAAGGGAAGCAGAAAAGGAGGAGAAGAGATTACAAAGGGAACATGAGTTACGACTAAGGGAGTTTGAGTTTCAAGGCCATGCTCCTGAAAATGGTGCCAGTCCCTTTGCCTCTGATGCTACGGTTACTCAGGGAGCCTCAACCTCAGCTATGAATTTTCATTTAGATCATTTTGTTGAGAAAGACGATGATATAGAGAGCTACCTAAATAGGTATGAACTATTAGCTACCACGTATGGGTTAGAGAGAGAAAGGTGGAGCTTAAAGTTATCTCAAGGACTTCGTGGGGCAGCTTATGAAGTTTTTGCAAAAATGAGCAGAGGTGATCAGGAAAATTATGACATGCTAAAGCAGGCTCTTTTGTTAAGATATGAAAAGAATGCAGAATTTTATAGGAAAAAATTTAGGAATGCTAAACTACTGTCAGGTGAAACCTATCACCAGTTCTCTGCACGAACAGAGACATACTTGGAGAAATGGACTTCTCTGGGGAAAACCCAAGATCTTAAGGAAATGGTCCTTATAGAGCAACTAAGAGAGTCCATGGCTCCAGACCTGAGAAAGTTTCTCATGGAACAAGGTGCAGAGAGGCTGGGTGAGTTGCTAAATGTTGCTGAAAGGTATCAAGCAGCTCAAGCAGAGGTAACAGGTAATAAAAAGAAACAAGTGGATAACTTTAGGGCACTACAGAACTTTAATAAATTTGATCCTAGGGATCAAAACAAAGGTAAGCACCAATTTGATAGGCCACGGTATGAAAATAAAAATAAATTCCCACAATTCGATGAAAGGAAATATAATGAAAGAAAATCTTTCAACCAAGGAAAAAGGTGGTGTAAGAATTGTCAGATGGACAATCATGACACTGACCGTTGCAGAAGGAAACGTGTGTATATGGCAACCCTTCAGGTCAGGTCGACCTCAAGACAGGAGGAGGATATTATGTTAGATCACACTCCAGAAGAGATGAGGAAGGCACAGGCTGGGGATAAAACACTCAAGCCTTGTTTCAGAAAATTGTCAACTTGTCATACAACTCCAGGCAAGGGAGATTTTTACATGAAAAACAAGTTGATGTATAGGAAGACTGGAGCTAGATCCAAAGGTCACGGACAGCTGGTGCTTCCTAAAAAAGCATATAGGGCAGACTTTATAAGGAGCCTCATGGTGAAAACCAGATGGGGGACATGAGAAGATAGGTTCCCATTCA